>JAODKM010000001.1:35798972-35822794 GCA_026780845.1 Petrocephalus sullivani
TAATATATTTAATCGGATTAATCACAACGCTGGATTAATCCGCGTTAACGCGTCAATTTTGACAGCCCTAATATAAAATAATAAATTGGTTATGCCTTATCTAACGTGGGATGAGCCGATTCTGGACCTATTCTTTTATTGTAAGGGGTAAGAAAATCTGGCCGTGGAAGGAGACCCATTTATATGTGACTGGCCACCATTTCTGGGCATGCAGTGAAATCTTCAGGGTCCCTCTAGTAAGGGCGTAGTGCAGCTGTTAGTCACGCTCATCCTTACTGGTGAAACTTTAACCTGAATCCCGATGGCCTGCTCCGCTTGTGTAGCTCGTTAATGGCCTTAACCACCTTGCCCTGTTTTCAGAAAAAGAAGACGGCTCCATAAGTTGCCCCAGAGCTGCTCCTTTAAAAAGCTGTGTATTAAATAAGCATGAGCTCCAGGCACCCCGGTGTAAACTGCACCCAGAGGCAGGCCGTGACCATGTAAACAAAGAGCCCTGACATTGCTCTGACCTTGCAGCCTCAGCAGCAGAACAGTTCAGAACCAGAGTGAGGAGGAGTATCGCTTCTCTTCGGCACTGGATACGCGTCCTGTCTCCGTCTTCCCATTTTACAGCAGCGTGATATTGCAGGGTTTGATATCTCTCCGGTTCTGTTGTAAATGATGAATCACACGCCGCTAGACATTTAAATCGGACATGAGGGTCGTTAATCAGAGCCTCAGCACTGGCAGAGACAAACTTGGCGGATCCTTCCCAGGTCTGTTTGCACAGGCTGCTGCCTCTGCTCAGACCTAGCTGCTCTGAGCAGACTCCTTGTTTATGCCTCCATTGTACTGAGCACGTGTCGAGCAGAAACGTCGGCTCTGTAGCGTGCATCAGCTTTCCCGTGCTGTCCCTTACCATAAGGAGTATGAAATTTACCCATCTTTGAGAGAAAGCAGAATCAGACAGTCCCTGAAGCAAATGAGGGTTAAGGGCCTTGCTCAAGAGCCCAATGGTGACATCACTCTATTGACTCTGGGATTTGAACCAGCAACCTTTTGATCACTGACATAGCATTTTAACCCACTGAGCCACACGCGCCCCCCACGGGTCCCTGCGAGATGTCTAAATTAATGAGCATGCCATTTCTTGACAGAGATCGCTAGAGTTTGAGCCACTAGTGTTGTAAGTGGAATAGCATTGGGCCAGTCTGTCTCAGGGAAGGCGATCAAAGCCACTGATAAGTTTTAGAAGGCTGGTTTCAGCCCCCACTGATGAGTGCTGGCGAGAGCTGTCAGATGCATGCTGCTGATTTATTTATTTTTTCCTGGGAAGCATCAGGCTCACTCAGCCCTATCATTGGAGGCGGGGGGCCCGGCAGCTGGGGCCAAGCTCTGGGCGCCGTGCGCCTGCTTCTGTGCCGTACTGCTGTCTGGCACTTAGACCAGCCCCACACATTCGCACCCGTACCTCTGTCATAGGACAGCAGTGCTTTTCTCTATCAAGGTGATACCATCCACAATTTCATTTAAAGGACCCTTGTGATTTAGATGATTGATGCCCAGTTCATGTTTAAAAAGGTTTCATTCTTATATGTTCTGGTAGCATGTGATACAGAGCCGAGGTGATAACCTGCAGTTAACGGTAAAATGTCAAAACTTTCCGAAGAAAAAAGATTATAGACCACAATGTGTGTTATGGATCTGTTTACAACACGGGGTCACACTGGCCCTTGAGGGCTTCCGGTTTTTGCCAGAAATCCTTAATTATGCCAACAGATCAGCTACTGGGTGCAATTCACACAGGTGACTGCATCAGTCATGCAGGGCTAATGGTTTCAGAGAACCATGGGTAATCTCCCAAGATGGCTGCCGGACACCTGCTCCTCACTCACCTGCTCCTTCTGTGGCCAGGTGGGGGCGTGCTGCTGGTGGAAACGCTCCTGCATGAGGACAACAGCGGCCCGCTAACTGCCCAGCTGTACTCCCTCAACATGTTGGTGCAGACAGAGGGCAGAGAGAGGAAGCCCTCAGAGTACACAGCCCTCCTCACCGCCGCGGGCTTCGTCCACATCCAGGCCCGGAGGACCGGCAAGATCTACGATGCCATCCTGGCCCAGAAGTGACTCCTGGCTCAGAACCTTAAATTACACTAGGCTACTTCACTATTTAGAAATGGGTTCTCTACATGTAGTGCTCTTTGTAAGACTGGGTAGGGTGATAGTCATAAACGCCTCGTGCCGTGTTAGACATGACTGTTTTCAGCTCTAGGCAGGTACCGCAATGCTATCAGCAGGCTCATTCTTCCTGAAATAAAGGTTAAGCAAATCCCTGTACCACCCAGTTTTGGCCACTTGGGAGACAGCGCAAAGTTGGTTTCCACTGCAGGATAATAGTGTCTATCAGGCTGTGCAGCTGAACCCATCAAGTTACAGACATCAAAACCTGCCTAATAGTGTAGTGCCACATGAAGCATCCGTCCACCGATTCATTTCAACCTGGAGGCTGTCCTAGGAGCCACAGGACAGGGGAAGTCCTGGGTGGTCACAGTAAACCATTTAGCATGCATAAACTTCTCTGTCTGAGGGGACTGCAGGTAATGCTTCAGGAATCCTGAGATCCCTGAGCGCCCGGATTCGCACTGCTGTTCAAAAACATTATTATCCGATCAGGCTTTTCCGAATGTCCACCTACCAAATCTAATGATATTGAAAATGATATTGGGGTAACAGTGTCCATCAGCCTGTGCAGATAGGTCCTGATGGGCCTAATAGTGTAATGCCACACAGGGATCGTCGTTGAAAAAATGTTATGACCAGGAAAAAAAAAAATATATAGGCCAGTGTTTCTCAACCCGGTCCACGGGGACCCACAGACAGTCCATGTCTTTGCTCCCTCCCAGCTCCCTGCCAGACAGTTCACATTTTTGTATAAAACTGTCTGCGAAACTGTGGACTGTCTGCGGGTCCGTGAAGACCGGGTAGGGAAGCAATGACATAGGCTATGTTTTTCAGTTGCAAATTGCATTTTGATCAAAATTTTGATGTTTACCCTTGGTGCTCACATCTCATTTCCGGGATAAAGTCACGGTGATCCTGGAGCCAATCCCAGACAGCATGGGGCACAGGACAGAGGACGTCTACCATATACACAGATGAGCTAAAGCATTGTAACCTCCACATGATAAGAATAATGTTGACTGTCTTGTTGAAAACAGCACATGTCAAGGTCTGGAATATATTGGATGGTAAGCCAACGTTCGGTATTTGGTATTCATAGTCGTCGTGCAAAAGAAATGGGTAGTGGTAATGTCAGATGATTGGGTCTAAGCATCTCAGAAACAACAAGGTGTGTGGGGGTGCTCACAGTTAGCTGTGGAGTACCTGCTAAGCGTGTTCCGAGGATGCAAAAACTATGAACCACCGATAGGATGTTCAGTGGACTCTAGCGTTCAGTAGGTATATCTAATATACCCTAGACCTTGACACTCACCATTTTTACAAGACAGTCAACATTATTCACTTCTCATGGAGGTGGTCATAAGGTTTTGGTTCATCTGTGTATAAGATTCTGCAAAGTCTTTGTTTGTGGGGACAGCAGGCAATGTTGATATACAGCTGAATAAAGCCTGAAATCCATGAGCGCCTGGATTCACACTGCTGTTCAAAAACAATCATCTGATCTGGCTTTTCTGAATGACCCCCTACCAAATACAAGGTGCAAACTAATGCAAAATGTGCATAGAAATTATGCAACATTTTACAGTATAATACAGTAACGACATAGGAATTATTTTATTTAAATAAAGGGGAATATTCATCTGTAATTGTAAATTTGTTAATCAGCCCAGTTTCAAAAAACAAAGACGAAATAGCAAAAATATGTTTTAAGGGATCATAAAAATGTCCTGAGAAGGGCTGATAGCCGTAGATCCACCCCTCCCCACTGTCAGGGAAACCCAGAGCGGCAGTGTACTAACCACTACAGCAATTTCCTCTTTCAACAGAGAGTGAGTAGAACATTGTCAAAAGAACTATCCTCCAAGGAAAACATTGCCTCTATTAAGCAGCACGGCTGCAATAAATCAGATTTTCACCTGATGTTCATACAAATGTAAAGCTATTACTTCTACCAGGCTTGCAAATTAGTCTAAGTAACAGAATGGGGACAGGAGGTGATTCCATGTAAATGAAATGGATTTATCAAAAAGGTTGATGTCTAAGGATTCTTTTCTCTTTGACAAATTTTTACTCAAAGTGCTTTTTTAGAGAACCAACTTCATTTTCAAGCAAAAAGCCCTTTCAGGCAAACAATTTATCATAACAAATAAAGAAATAAAATAATGTAGAAAAATATTGTTTAAGAGACACTAATGCTCAGTCACACCTCAGTCACCCTGCCCACCTTTAGCTGTGCTGTTTACCGCCATGCAAGTCATACAGTTGTGTGGGGATCCAGGGGGTTGGGAGACCCCTTTAAGTCACAAACAGTCACTACATAAAAACGCATTACTTATATAGGAGACCCTGAAGTAGCATGTTCCGCTAACCAGGGAGCTAGTTACAATCTTCTAACTTGACTCACTTCTAACTTGACGCTAATGTTACTAACGTCATTTGCAACCATGAGGTATAATATTCTAGCAGCACCATGAAAAGAATAAAAATCAAAAATAGTGTAACCCCACTTACCAGTGAGAGAGATTATGAAGGTGGATTACAGCGGAATAGTTCATAGGGAGGGGGAAGGATTGGGGTGTCCCGGAGCAGCTAGAGCCTCCATTGACCTCAAATAATGTTTTACAAAATGGTTTAGCAACTGAATGGGACACACATTCAATTTATCCTTGTCTGGAATGTTTTATTTTTTTTCCTTTTGAGAAATGAGAGCTCTTTTTGGCTGCACTCTCTGTGCTACCAGACCAATCGGGTCGGGTTAAGGAGAGGTGCGGGCAGTCCTCCTTAGTAAGTACAGCTCTGTGGTTGGCTCGCCGTCGCCTTCCTCAAGGAGTGAATCCAAAGCCTTGTATACTTGTATGTTCACAAGACTAATATTGTAAAAGCTCACAATAACCGCATCAGAACTACAAGTGGCCACAATGAACATGTATAGTCTTAAAATATTACTATTTACTCAACAGCAGCATTGTAGAAATGAACAAATTTACAAACAGCGGTTACATAAATCATCTGAAGTGTGCTGAGTGCAAGTTGCTGTGGCTGGGCAAGGCAGGTTTCTCCTATCTTGTGGCATGAAAGTGTCTATTCTAATTAGTGTAGTGCTTTATATGAAAAGAAAAGAATGAATTTCATTGACTGTGTGTGTTATATTATAGTATTCAATATATCTGACATTTACCAGATAATTATATTTAATTGTGTAATTTTTAATATATTTTTATATATACAAATTCCTAGGCTAGGCTAGGTTAGGCTAGAGTTTGTTTAATGGAGGAAGAGGAGAGGGAATCTGACGGTCATGAATTTTGACTTGCGTCAATGCATAAAACAAATACAATTATGACATTAAGAAACACAGCTTTTCCCTGTTCTGTTACAACAAGAAGAATATTCGCCAAAGCAGAATAGTTTCTACACCACAAACAATGAAACACAGACAATGTGGTGAATAAGGATGCGGTGCCTATGAGTGTAACCACTTCCTGGGTTAAGGCTAATCTCTGACCCACCCTGCCCCCAAGACTATTACCCAATGGTAAGTGAAGCCATCATTGCCATTCTCTGTGATAACCTGGTCCATTGGCCAGCAAAGTAAGATCTAGTCCAACGCAAATAAGGGATTTTGATATTCCTCAGAATAATGACACACAGTACCATTCTCACAGCCACTTAATAGAACACGAACCAAGCGGAGCTCACTGTGCAAATACGCAGACCTGGCAGGAGCTGCCGGAGAGGCACCACTGACTGTACTGGCCAGGAATCACCTGTTTGGCAAAACACAACCAGGGGCCCAGAAGTGCTTTCTTGAGTAGGGCCGAAGAAACAACAAACCCACCCCTGCCCACCTTCCAACGGCATGCTGTATACATGTCAGCCTCCTTTAAACCCCTTGTGGATCCCAGGATGAAGCCTGGCTCTCTGAACAGACCTCTGAAAATGCAGAGTTTGAGGTTCACTGCCTCCATGAAGGTTATTTGGTTGAAAGCTACATTGAAGTGCTTTAAATAAGAGGTGGAAGCGGGTGGGGAGTATCTGGAGAGAGCTCTTGTGTTGTGCGCGAATCCTCGCACCCTCACACGGACTCCCTCATACTGCACCCATCTAGCAGACGCTATCATGGCATTAATGCCCCATTGGCCGAACTGGATCAGAGCTTTTTCCCACAAGCCATCAGACTCCTCAACACACTCTTGCCCCCCACACTCACACCTAAATTGCATTTTTGTACTTTACACATCAGTATTATATACTGCTATGTGCACAAAACACACCAGTGTTATGTGTACTTACATACTTTCTCACGCTTCTTGTATCTTTTTAAAAACTGACTGTATATTTATTATAACTCCAGCTGATCGTATGCACATACAATGCACACATAATTACATTCCATAATTACATTCCACCATGCATCTATTTGTCTTCCACTTTGGCGGCCGATGCAACATTTGCACAATTTCTGAGTGTCACAAATATCTTTTTGTACTAAATTGCACATTTTTACTTCTTGTTTAGAGGTAATATTTATAGTTTACTTAAATATGTGTATTTTTCATTTTCAAAGCTAGAGCCACGTCGTTTCATCTCACTGTATACGTGTATATGGCCGAGATGGCAATACATTTTACTTTGACTTTGGATGGAGGGACAGATGGATCGATGGATGACCGAAAGCAATAAGTCTGCGGGGAACACATCTTGCAGCTACCTGTTGTAACTTTTGCTGTTACCAACTGCAAGGATCTTCTAGCCCTAACCCATTTCATACAGTCTCAGCAACACCAGAAGTCTTCCCTCAGCCAACTCATGGTGTCTAAATTATTAATCAAAAGAGTTTTCAGATTCCGAGCTGCAGCATTCATCACAATGTCACTAGAACCTATGGTTTTGGCTGAAAGAATTCATGGCCTGCCAATCAAGTATCAAGAGAAAGAAATGATTTCTGACATAAATGCTTCTCTACAGACATCAGTTGACTAGTACAGTAACACAGTAAATGTGAACCCTTTCATTAGCCTGTTTACGGAGTCAACGTGAGACTGGCCAGGACGGCCCAGGTCCTTAACGTTACACCTCCACCTGCCGTTCATTTGCCTTTATGTGACAGGATCTATTTTTACGATAAACTAACATGGACGTGAAATTGGATTTGTTGGATTATGAAGAACGAGAATCCTCTCCGCTGACACATTCATCAGAGTGAATGGATCTGGTAAGACTTAAGATACCCAATGGGCTGAAGGGGGCTTTGAGAGCCCTGAACGTCGTCAGACGCATTAGGCAGGCGGCCCGGGAGCCGTATGCCTGGGAAAGGACGGAATTAGGAGACATGCTGATAAAACTGCTGGTGGCTGAGTGCTTTACAACAGCTCGGGCTCCTTTTCAAGAGGCTGATGGGCGTCGCTATCAGCTACAAAAGAGCGATCCCATTGTCCCTGGACCTAATGCTACCTCTCTTGCTTGCCAGGCAGGAATCTGTTTCCAGTGGCTGACGCCGCTCAGGATGAGGGCTGGCTTCTGAGCAAACAGAAGGTGCAAGGAGAATGCTCCTCCTACCCACTCTAATTTTTTTATAATGTTTTGTTCTTATATTTTTCCTTGTCTTTTAAATGTATTTAATGTTTTTATTTAAATGTGTTCTTGTCTTTGTAAAGCACTTTGAATTGCCTTCTGCAGAGTCCCCTGAATCACAGCCAGAGGGACAGAGAAAGGCCTCTGCGTTTTGTTAATGTCGTTCTGATTGTACAAAAAAATGTCCTCGATCTAAGGCACGGCTTTACATAGGTTAGAGGGGCATCTCGTGCACATATGTGGAGCCATCTTCAACATGCTGTACAGTGAAATGTGTGCTGGATTATGAGTTCCTCACTGTATTCTTAACCTGAATCTCAAGTTGGTCTTGATCTCAGGTCCACTGTGTGCCGTTTTATAACAAGGCACAGCACTTAAAGCAACTAACAGCACATCAGCTATTAGTATTTAAATGAGATCTGTAAGCGAGATTCATCTAATCAGATAAAAATATAAATGTTTTTGCATACAAGCAAGTAAAAATGCAATCAGTTGTGTTATTCTTTTTGGTGTCCATAAATAACCTTAAGTATGCGGTCCATAAATAAAGGTTATTTAAACTTGCTTAGAGCACGATTTCTTCTACAGGTTTGAAGATGAGGACTGTCCAGTGCAGTTCATTATTATGCATATTGCAGGCTAATCAACACTGATTTCATCACATGATGGCTTACCTTCATACCGCTGAAGCTGTCCTGACCTGATATTAAGATCTGGAGAGTCCTCCTCCAAAGAACCAATAGGCCACTGGACAATGTCTTCCCAATGGGTCCTGCACCTTTCATTAATGAGATGAAAAACTAGGTCAGTGGGAGCCAGACCATCCTCAGACAATCATTTGGAGTCTGGACTCTGTTTGTGAGATTGAGGCGCAAAGCAATCAACAATGATGTCTGACTTTTGTTACCAATTCGAAGGTTAAATTAAACTGGAATGAAAACCCTTAACCCACTTTTAAAAGCTATTCTTTTTTTTATTTCTTATTTTTATTTGCGGCAACCTGACTAAAATACGCCTGTGGATTTGGTACACAAAGGATGATACCAGCGAGAAAGTCCTAGCTAGAGTTAAATATAGACCGTATATTGTGGTTATCTGACCTAATGAATACATTAAAGTAATGCCTCAGTTAGTTGAGTAGGTAATTAACATAATAAAAATACACTATTCCCAGCAGCCTTTTGTTTTAGGACAATATTTTATATTTTATATATTAGTATATTAGTTGTACAATTATGTTTATAAAATATTAAGATGTAAAGAATCCTGTAGTAGAAGTTCTATAAAAAGTCTTTATTAAAAGGAAGGTATATCCATAAAAATAGTTTTCTTCACAAGCTGTATATTTGGATTGGGATCCATCCATACATCCATCCGTCCTTTGAATGCTTATCCAGGACGGGATTGCAGAGGGCATTGGAGCCTGTCCCAGGCAGCCTAGGGCACAAGCCAGGATGCAATGCTAAAAATGTCTTTCCCTGCCTTTTGTGGCCCCTCTTGGGGGCCACTGACCTTTGGGGACATCCCTCTGCCTGTGTTTGTATGTCTCTTCACTGGGTCACTTTCTGCAGTTGCCATGGTGCCTTCTTCTTTCGGAGCATTTTAGAAACTCTCTCCCACTGTGTGCTCCACAGCAAACATTTCCATCTGCTCCTGTTATGACCTGATTCTTAGAGGTCTTGACAGTTTAATATGTGCCCCCTCCCCTACACCCCCATGTACCATGTATCTGTTTCTTCAGCCATTTTTCTTCCAGGGGTCCAAATAGGAATGCTCCCCTGTTCATTTGTGTTCACAGCTTGCGTGCACTGGAGATCCATGCTGATATTTACGGGTCTGTCTAACAGCATTGAGCTGGGGGATATGGTCCTAGGCAGGTTTAGCTTGTGTTGCTGAAAGCTGCCTGACATCTGATATGTCAGAGCCTCAACAAGAAAACGATCCCCTCGATATATGGCAGAACAAGCCAGGGTGCAGAAATGCTTTTATTACTTTGATGGTTTTATTAGTATTGGTGACAAGCCGCCATGTTAATTTAAGGACACTTCCTCTCTCTCTCTGTGTCTCCAGGATCCTTGGACATCTATTTGTAGACTCCAGAAAGGTATTAAAGGAAAAAGTAATTGCTGTGTTCATTCCATAGCTATCTGCTGGATGAATGCTGATTCCCCTGGACCCCAAAGAACGAAGATGGCTGCACGCTTCTCCATTCTACCCTCCCCGGTATTAATGCCAAGAGATTTTTAAACCACAATTTATCCGTCCTCCTAATTATGAATCATTAGATTGTAATGAGAAAGACGATGAACACTGTTGATTGCGATTAAGTATGAACTTGTAATCTTCTTAACTGAGCTCTTTAAATAGAGTTCTTTTATGTCCAATTTAAATGGGCTCTGCCCTAGCCTTTGCGATTACAGACTTTATCATCAGGCACTTTAGAACATAAATATGCATGAGTTAAGACTTCTCCCTTTAAGTGCATGTATCAAACGCAGACTAGGGTAGGGAATTCAGAATCTTACAGACGGAGAAGAGGTGCAGCTGCATGTAAGAGGTGGGTGTCGGGATGGGGTTCCAGAACTATCTGGGACAGAGAACGATATACTGCTGTCCCTCCAGTGGGTGCCCAGGACGGACAAGCTATGATAAAGTTGAAATCCTTTTCATTGAAGCAGTCATTATAAAACAAATACTAAAATCTATTTAATGAATGTAACACTTCAGTTATTCATATATGGTCTTTAATTTGACTTCAGAATAATGTTCCTGAGAAAATTTGTAGAAAGAAGGTATGGCTTAAAAGAAAAAAGAGGAACTGATTAATTGTCACTGTCGACACACCATGCACAACAACAAAATGTGTCCTCTGCATTTAACCCACATGTGACACTGTGACATAGCAGTGGGCAGCTAATTCAGCACCTGGGGAGCAGAACTTGGGAGTGATACCTTGCTCAGGGTATCTCAGTGATACCTTGTTAGCTGGGGATTTGAACAACCTTTGAGCAACCTTTCAATCACCAGTGCGCTTCAAAAATTGATTTCAAGAGGAACTGAAATGTTGATGTTTGGATATATTTGTCATTTAAATTTTTTTTCGTAAATGTTCTTTTAATAACTGCCAGCTAGATGCACATTAGTTACTGTTTTTAAATGCAGAATTATGCATTTAAGTAAATACACACACAGCGTTTGCTATTGTGCAAATGAACCTTTCCAACTTTTAGGTTATCATGCTTTTGAAGGGCACCTTACATCTTCTGTTACTGTCCATGTAAATGATATTGGGAATTTTTTTTCCCGTATGAGGATGAACAAATTAAGAACCACATGGTGAGACAACGGAAACCTTTCCAGAGACGGACAGAATTAACTCTCCCATATGGCGCGTACAAAACATTTGCTATAACGCTGGTGATGACCTTACATTGAATGAATTCAGCTAGACAAATTTGTGGGGAAAAATCAGTAGGGTGCACTTCCCTTGTTAAAATTTGTTTACCTCCCACAAGTGCGAATTATGGCAGTGTCACTAAAGCCAACAGAGGATTAACAAAAGGCATCGAGACACTGCAGAGCTTACAATAGACTCGGCAGCCCATAACACTTACAATCAGCCACAATAACACCCATATAATTACACAGTAGAAACACCTGGCTTTTCATAGTGAGCTGAGTGCGAGTAGCTAAAGGTCAGTCTGCAGCGGTGTTTATCACGGGCCAGACCGAGGGCGGGGCCCTATCACACCTCCTGACGATGTGCTAAGGTGGCTCACAGTGGAAAAGCAGAAGTAGGACTTCTGATTAAAAGCCGTGGCACCAGCTGTTGACCTTCAGAGTCGTGTTCCTTACAGGTATCTACTCCCTGGTGGGAAGCATAATGAACTGGAAATATCACTCCAGACATGAGCTGGCTAGCCTGGATTTTTTATGGGATAGGGGGCGGGGTGTCCTGCATAGCTGGATGGGGTTAAATCCGCTAACTCTAGCTGCTTGTGTCCTGCTTTGGACACACGTTTGACCTGACTCGAGGTCACCCGCCCTCATTGCTTGTTTACAGCTGCTGTTGGGTGTCTGCCAAAGTGCACTGTGGGATAGCATAACAAACAACATTTAGAATTTTAATTTTTTTAATAGCATGAAGACTATTTTAGGGACATGGGTGACGTGGTGAACACGACCCTTGCAGGCCTGGTGACTCATCGCTTTTAGGTTCAGTGGTAATCTGCTTGACAGATTCTGTTCCACATCTCGTTAAATCTTCCTCCAAAACATATAGTATGATAATATTTCTAATTTATTATGTCCTCTCCTGTCTATGTGATTAAAAGCAGCATTTACTCGTAGAACTCCCTTCCCTCATTAATCCCTCATCAGTTTTAAAGGGAAAATCTATGCAAGGGTATTACCTGTACATTTGCCTGTGAGATTTTTGTTAGATGCCGCCAGCTGCCATTTATCATTTACTATGAATGTATTATTCATAAACAATAAAATACTATTGCGTACAGTCTGCTTATTATTGAGCTCTCAGGTTAGGATAATAGTCTGCTTCTATCCTGTATGATGGGCCACACAGAGGTTTTTTTTATTTAATTTTAATATTTTACTAAAATCTACAGATGCTTGACAACAGGTCAGAATAGCTTCAGCAGTATGAAGGTAAGCTAAATTCTTCTATAAAAGAGACATATATAAATTCAGGAACATCCTCAAAAAAGATGGCGTTGGCGTAGGACGGTGGGAGGTGTTCTAGTTAAATATGCAGGTAAATGTCTTCAGGGCGCACTGGTTAATCCAGACTGATTATAAAAATGTGCATTTTTTGTGGTTTAAAAGGATATGACATTAATTTCATAATGCTTAAAATGTGTTATGAATAGGTAATGCAGTGTTTTGCACTCCAAAAACACCCATTATTCAGAGGAATGGTGTTACATTCCTTTGAATTTTTCACATAGTGACATTTAAAGTAACATATGTAGGTGGTGTGATCAAATATGGGTTAAATTTTTTATGATTTATGTAAGTGGAATGGCACAGACTGGGACGTGAACCTCCACAACCAGCACGACTCAGGGGATTGGTCTGCTGAGCTATCTGACCTCAGCTGTGGGAGCCAATCAAACATTACCCTGGATTCTAAAATATGATGTCATCATTGGTGCAGGGTCACACGGGCTCATTGGATATGCATGAAGACCTGTCTTGATGCAGGTTCCCCCAGAAGTCACATTGAGCAAACAGATTTTTTCTTGTATAATTTAATTACATTGTGCTCTTGCTCTTTTTTGATCATAGGTAAGTCAGTTTGGGGAAAAATTGTAACATCTATAAATGCACAGGTTCCCTGTATATTATATGTACGTATAGTATATTAATATGTAAAACCGCTGGAATGAAATAATAGTTAGTGCTGTATATGAAATGCCCTGAAAGTAGGCTCAGCCTGGGCCAAGCATAAGATTAAGATGGTGTCAAAATAATACAAAAAGCAAATGGAGAGGAATTACTTTCATTTACTTGTTCACTTTTAAACATTTGCTACTAATCACGTTAACGACCATTGAAAATAAAATCACGTTAACTACAATTACAAATAAAAACATGACCACAGCATAAATAAATGAGTATACTAAACCTTATAATGGCACTCTATAGCATAAATGTAATTAGAAAACTAGATCTATATTGGAACTATAGATATATTAGCGCTATATTATGGAGATTGTGAGCTTGGTGCGCTGCCTCAGGCCAAAGGGCATGGTCCTGAACTGCACTCTCCCCAATGGTGGGGTGCTCTGCCTGTCAGATGCTTCCTCTTAGGCTGATGAGCGGCTAAGAGGAAGTGACAGTAGGAAGGGTGCTGATTTTAAGGTGCTTGTCTGAGGTGGTTAAGAAGAACTTAGGTTACACTGGTAATCACCAAGGATGAGGATGTGAAGCTAAACAGGGTGTCTTAAGTGATCAGCAAGCAGGACTCAATACAAAATGATTTATGTAAGTGGATTGGCACAGACTGGGACCTGAACCTCCACAGCCAGCACAAGTCAGGGGATTGGTCTGGTGAGCTGTCTGACCCCAGCTGTGGGAGCCAATCACACGTTATCCTGGATTCCAAAATGATGTTACCATTGGCATAGGGTCACACGGGCTCACTGGCATTGATTACATTTCAGCTGCTCTTGAGATCAAATATGTGTGTCTCCTGAAAAACTCAGCCATCCATCCACTGTCTGCCGCTTATCTGCATCCAGGTCACAGGGGCAGCAGTCTGGCTAGAGATTCACAGACCCCCCCCCCCCAAATCCTCCAGCTCCTCCTAGGTGTTTTCCAGGCACCAACCCCAGGCCAGCCGGGAGATATAATCTCTCCAATGTGTCCTGGGTGTATACCCGGGCCTCTTCCCAGTTGCCCAGAGCACCTCTCCATGAAAAATTGCTCCAATTAACAATTTACCCAAAAGTCCAATTAACAATTTAGCCTGTATCTCTGACAATTGCCCCTGGTGTCTGACATCTCTGGCTCTGGCGTGGCAGCAGTTTTATAATCTCCACGGCCTGCAGTGGCCTCCTTCATCATAGGTACTGCATGGATGTGCAGATGCCGGGCTTTAATTCCTGCACCATCATGCGTTGGCGTACATCTGCTGCGAGAGCTACTCTGTATGCATTCAGAGGAGCCGTAATCTTCAGTTTCCCCATTAGCAGTTTTTCCCGAGTAATCTTGCTTAAAGTGTCTTGCATGTATAATGCTTTTATGAATTCGCATCCAGAACTGAGTGAAAATAATTCATAAAAATTCAAAATATTTTTTTATTTGTGCACCAGTAATAAGATGTGCAAGGAAAAATTGTGTCCACTGGTTGTTGCCTCCCACTCTTATTGTCCCTGATCTTGTTATTTGTAACTCTGATTGTGTTTACCCTGAATTCACCTCATCTACATAAACTTCCCTTTAACACTTCAGAATTCCAAAAAAAAGTATCCCTTTCCCACAGACAGCCCTCCTCTGGAAAGGGATCAGAACATCGTACCGAGAGCAAGCTGATCCCCCTTTAAGCCAGTGATGTAGAACGCCATAATGCCATTCTTCTTTCCAGCAATTTCCATATTCATTGGTAATGAAAAGTGCTGCACAAACGCCCACTGAGGAGCATGGCATTTATTATGCACACGTATGGAATAAACAGGTTGCTTGTTGTTCCTCTGTGACCCTGGTCGCTGAAGCAGGAAATTGTGTCCACCAGTTTTACACTAATGTAATTCATTGGCTGCTGTCAGTTTTCTGTTGTCTCTTAAAAAGCTCACTGCTGGGTTTTTACCATGCAGGGCTGAGGATGCATACCAGGATGTACGGACAGTTTAGAAGCACGCCTTGTTTTTGGGCCAGCAGTGATATATCACTCCCTCGCCCGCTTGGCAGGGAAAACCCAATCTGCGACTGAAAGCAGCCCGAGGCGGCCGAAATGCGCTCCTTTGAAAAGAGGCCTAAAGGCAGGTCAGTAAAACTGTTTCACCTTCCCCTCTTTGAAAAAGCAGGTTCTGCCCCCCCCCACCGAAGGATATAGCAGAACAGACCAGCCACCGGGTCAGTGATGGAGCACGCCATTACCGTAGCAGCATTTCTCACATTGCTTCGCCGCGACGCGCGCGCACTGACATCTACACACAAAAAGATACTTTATGTCCCTTTAAAGGCGAGAATGTCATCCTTCGGCCCGTGAGTCTTCAGAAACGCTGCAGCCCCTGACAGATCAAGGACTAAAATGTGGCGGTATTTAATATACATTTTAAACATGCAACAGCCAATGGAGCCTGCAGCTAGCAAGAGATAACACAGATAGTTATATGGTTCAGCGCTCTCTCAGACGCAGAGCTGCTTAGGATGACTGCTGACGTAATTCTGTGGGTCGGGCCGCTAGCTCAACACCAGGTCCACACGTTTCATTCTTATGCAAGTTTTTACCCACAATTCTTTAAACTTTCATTTTCAATTTTTTTTAAGAAATAAATATTTCAAAGTAATGAACGTGTTGAAAATCTGCACTTAATTAAAAACCCCCCTAATGATGAAATGCTGATATTTAGTTATCGGGATCTTCAATACCCATCTGCACCATTGTACCACATTTAAAAATGCCTGTTTTAATTAGAATTGCGCTTGAGGATTTGATTAATGAAAGGGCTTGTTAGGAGAGCTCTTTGTCATAATTCAAACTCATTTTGTTAGTAGGACAGGAGATCCTTTTATGGGCGTTTCTTGCCTTTCAGGCCAGGGCTCGTCTACAATGTGATTTTAAAGAAGGAAAAGGAGATCTGTAGCTGAATTTTTAGATGAATTTTTCTTTATAGAATTTATGAGAGCAGAACTTAAGTTATGCAGAACTGTGTTCCATGGATATGCATGAAGACCTGTCTCGATGCAGGTTCCCCCAGAGGTCACATGGAGCAAACGGATGAGTTATTCTTGTTAAGTTATTGTTACGTTGTGTTCTTACTCTGCTTAGATCACAGGTAAGTCAGTTTGGGGAAAAATTGTAATATCTGCAAATGCACAGATCCCCCTTTTTATTAAGAATATCAATATGTGTGTATTAATATGTTAAACCGCTGAAATGAAATAATAGTTAGTGCTGTATATGATGTGCTCTCCCTGTCAGACGCTTCCTCTTAGGCTGATGAGCGGCTAAGAGGAAGTGACAGTAGGAAGGGTGCTGATTTTAAGGTGCTTGTCTGAGGTGGCTAAGAAGAACTCAGGTTACACTGGTAATAGCCAAGGATGGGGATGTGAAGCTAAACAGGGTCAGGTGATCAGAAAACAAGACTCAGTACAAAAGTCAGTTCTGCTACAATGTGACTGCTGTGTTCCTGAAAAACCATGCCTTCACTAAAATTGAATACTAAAAGACACATATCCAATGGGAAAAACAGAGTTAGGGGGAGGCGACTCCAAAACAAAATTAATTAAATAATAAAAACAGTGATAGCAGTGGCCAATAGTGTAATTATATGCATGTAAAATAATGGTCTTATGAGTCTCATGAGACTTGCCTAGTAACCGCTCCAACCAAACTCACTAACGTGCCGGAAGCCATAGCCGCCTTGCAGCCGAAAATGCACTCAGCAAAAATACAATGGATTATGGTATGTTGAAGGGTACTAAATGCAACATGGCTACGGAAAAGCAAATGTAAGTGAATTTTAAAAGGTTGTTGTGTGTTTTTGTATGATAATTTGGGAGTGGTGGCCTAATGGTTAGGGAAGCGTAAAGGTTGCTGATTTAATTCCCCGACCAGTAAGGTACCCCTGAGGTCCCCTTAGCTAGGTACTGCCCCCAAGCACTGCTTCCTGGGCATTGAATTAGCTGCCCACTGCTATGTCACAATGTCAGATGTGGGTTAAATGCAGAGGACATATTTTGTTGTGTGCTGTAGTGTGTCAACAATGACTATAACCAACTTAATACTTATAGATTTTTGGAATCTAAAACTTTGACCTGTGCAAAGCATGGATGTACAAAAAGTAAAATATTTTTACATAACAAAACCAGTTTAACCGATTCACGGAAAGGGAACAGGGCAGGGGGGCCCTTAGGATGGGGTGCCAGTCCATCACAGGGAACAGGGCAGGGGGGCCCAACAATTCCCATCTCTGGAGTGTTCCTGCAGAATTATGAAAAGGGGAGGGGGGCAAGCATTTACTAGGGAGGTTTGATGGAAAAAGCCCAAATCATTTTTACTAATCAGTGTACATTTATTTGAGGCTGAAAAAACAGCTCAAGTGCTGCCCCTGACAGAATAATTTTTTTTACAACGTGGTAGGAAACCTGTGTAAGACGGGGAGCACCCTCTAACACCACAGACATGTACATGCTGTATGCACACAGGCACAACAAAACACAGCATCCTGACCTTTCGGAGATAATGAATCTTTCAGTAGAAACATGCTCATAAAAGAGGTTATTGTGCTCTATGCCCAGCGACTACCTGCTATGTAAATATCAAGAGAACTTAACGCATTGCATTGTGCGTCAGAGGGACTCTAATATCTGCCGAGAGGGTGGGAAGACTTGAATAATTTAACCTTCCTCTGAATACGCTGGCAGAAGATAAGCTGTGGTAGCAAAGGCTACCCACAGTGGAGCACGGGAGCTCCTCACCACGACCGGCTGGGCTTACTGTCCTGACGGACCCTCCGATCTATATCCATCAGCCTGACAGCTGAATTTGCGTCACTCGCTAATGGGGCGCTAATGCCGTCCCTCAGGTCTGCTGACCTCCGTGACATGCCAGTCCCCCGCTCATCTAGCCCTGGCGGCTGGATCCTGGACCCCGAATTACAATTAACGGGAAGCCTTCGGTGTAAACGCCGTATCGCTGGCGACAGCTGCGTTTCGCTCGCGGTGACGAGCAGACTGGCAGGGAAATGAGATATGCCAAAGCGGGTCATTGTGCAAAACAAAGCACAACTGGACATAATGGCATTCAAAGGGTAAGTGGAATGTGTTTTACGATGTCACATGACAAAAAATTTTGCATGATAAACACATGCATGTGCTTATATTAGGTATAAAATGACTGGCTTACACTCGCTAGTGTTACACCAGGTGTGTCGAAGAATGATATTTTTTCTACAACATGCTGAAATTCAGAATGAATCCCTCAGCACTCCACTACCTGTGATGTCCTTTGTCTATGGTGAACATGCGCATGCCTGTGGATCTGTACCTTCTACCTTAATGTTATAGCTCTGAAGGCTTACAGACTGTATGGTTTACTTGGTGTTTCATGTTCATTGTGTAAAAGGGACTTTCAGAATAGAATCAGCAACAGTTTGCCTGTCACTGATTCCTCCCATCCAAGGAGCCCCCTGCCTTGTGTTCTGTGCTTCCTGCGATGAGCTCTATAGACTTACCATGACATTAAACCGATGGAATGATTGAAGCAAACCTGTAAAACCCATAGATCTTGTTCAGTCTGGATCAAAAGTCCTGTTCCTATAATTGTGTACACAACAGATGTACAACCTATCAATAAGGGCTCATATTCTATTGCATTATTAGCAAACATACTCTGGACAAGCTCAAACACCTGTGATAGGATGGTATCCTGACCAGGATGTGCCACTGCCTTGTGTCCAGCGATGGGTTGGCACCCCATCCAGGATGTACCTTGTGCCTTGTGCTATCTGCAACAGGTTCCAGGGTCCACATCACCCTTACTGGATAAGAGCATGGAAGATAGATGGATGGACTTTGAAGCCTGGGGCAGTGGTGGACTAATGGTTTGGGAAGTGCACTTTACTGATTGTAAAGGTTGCTGGTTTGCATCCTTAAATAGCAAGGTACCCCCCACCCCCCCTAAGCACTGCTATAAGGCACATTTTTTTGTTGTACACTGTGTATCAACAATGACAATTAATCACTTTCACCTTTCACATATCATTTAGAAGAAACTATATGCACATATATAGGGGTGTAGCTAATAATTCTGAATGCCTTGACAAAATGTCACTGTGGCCCCACCCCCTGCCCATATTTACACATCATTTTGCATATATTATTGCCCTGGTAAAGTGCTGAGACCCCTGAATCTGCCAGTGTATTCATTTCCCTTCTGGACCCCTGAAATATGTTACTGTCACGGAGCCAGTGTGGCATGGAGCAGGCAGAAATGAGGTGACGATTCACTTGTGGCTCTGATACAAAAAGGGATTTATTGGGGGTACTGAACGTAATTGGGGTAACCACAAAATAAAAGGGACCATGAGGGGTCAGAAAACAAAACAGGGAAAAATAAGCAATTCACTTGACAAAACTAGAAACATGACAAGTAAAGACTGGGAAACAGGTAACAGGAAGCAGACCAAAATACTAAACGAAGCAACTGCACAGAAATATCCCAAATACAGACAGAAACTGGGAAAATGTAGGAAAAGGGAAAACTACGAAACAAACGAATAACATATAAATACACAAATAAATAATGAGTAAAATATTAGAGGACAGAATGCAGTGGAGTAAGAATAAGGAATAAGACACGGCAGATGCTGGGATAAACCAGGAACTGGGAAACAGATAAACAGAAAACCAGCCAAGCTGAAGCTGGCCTCAAACTCATGATAAGTAAGCTGCAGGCTCAGCCCACTGAACTATGCGACAGGCGAGGGAGTGTGGGAAACACAGGGCTTAAGGGGTAAGCTAGGGAAGGAGGTCAGGATGGCCAGCGACACCTGCTGGCCAAACGGGGAGGAGACACAAAGGGGAGGCTCAGACGGGCACCGACCCTGACATGTTACTATATAAATTGAAACAATTATGAACACACTATTCTCTTTTTTGGGGTGCTTAGCAACAGAGAAATACTACAGGAGATCTGTGTCCACCACAGGTAGTTTTTCTGATTGTTGATAGTTTTTCTGATAGTTGATTTTTCTGTAGAACGTGCGCTTAGCAGACCGAAAATGAATATGTCACACAGGTCACCACCTGGATCCCTGTCACAGGGCTTGCCTTGTCAGCCATTGCTCCAGGGAAGACATTTTTCCCACAGGGAACCATTACAGATCAGACAGGTCAGGCCCTGTCTGTCTTATAAAAATCTCCACAAAGTTATGATAATTGTTTTCAAAGAGGTAGTTCTGATTGCCCATAAAGAATATTTGATGTGGGGTCCTGATTTTATGAACATCCTCATTGAAATGAACATTGCTTTAATTCATTTCTACCATACTGTTGATTGCTTATTAGTGGGATGATGTCAAGCATAAAATGAAATATGCATCCACCAGTTTGAGAGTATGCACACTGTTTAATAGTACTGTACACCAGATCCTTCTGCTGGAACAATTATGAAACACATTGAAAACAGTATGCAGTATGGGTAGTAGGGGTGGGTGGATCGATCCAAATATCGATAGAATCGATACCAACGTTGGTTTACTTTTGGTTTATTTTTATTATTTCTTTTTCCTTATCTTTTAAATGTGATTTTGATGTTTTTATTTGAATGTATTCCTGTCTTTGTATTGCCTTGTGTCTGAATTGTTCTATATAAATAAATTTGCCTTGCCTTGGTATTGGTATCGGATCGATACTAGCATGATGGGATCGATACTGTTCTAATCTTTCTCCTCTACACTCCAAAAAGTAGACACATCTGTGCAAACAAACACTGCTCCATCTGTATCTTGCAGCTCACTTTGTTTCTCCCTCTCGCCCTTGCTCTGCTGTGGTTTGTTGCCGTAGTGTCATGTGACTCAGCGGCCTGAGTGTGTGTATGCAGTGGCTGAGTGAGAGCAGCACGGCAACATGGCAGAGAAAAAGAGGATCCAAAGGCTGAGAATTAGAGCCAAGAGTAGTTTGTGCTTTTCTTTAGTTATTTGCACTTTATTTACTTTAATTTTCACAAATAACTGTGTGCACTTTGTTTGCACTGTATGTGTGCACTGTTTATAAACGCAGATAAGTGTAATCGAAGGGAGATTACACTTTCGTATTCTTGTTTCTAAATAAGTATTTTAAAAAGAGCAATTTAAGTTTTAAAACATTTGCTCTCCAATAATTTATGGAGATTTCACATTTCTAAAATTAGTTAATTACAACAATAAAAACATGTTTCATTTTACTAAACACTTAAAAAATCTAAAACAGGCACATGATGAACTAATTAAATGTGGAGTGCATCTAATCATTTGATGGTTATGTAAATTAAATCAGATTTAGCATATTGATGATGCATTGCTGTCCCCTACATAGTACATAAGCTGCCTCTGTAAGTAAAAAGTATTGGTATCGGTGTTATTGGCCCTGTGTTTACTTGGTATCGGATCGATACCAAATTTAGCGGTATTGCACACCTCTAATGGGTAGCTTGAAGACACCAATCAGCGAAACTGCCTGTCTTTTGACTGCGGGAGGAAACCAGATCATCCAGGAAAAACTTGTGTGACACTATGTTGTACTATTCAGATATTCACATTCTAATTATAATTCCTGACACACACCAAAGAGGGAATTTTCAACTATTATGTAGTGTAGGGGCAAACACTCAAGGCTACAGAAAGTTAAACCTTCATGTCATATAGCTTCATTTAGAAAACGTACAATACTGGGTTATCTTCATGTCTACATGCCATGGGACTTGCTAGCGAGACTGGACACTAGTTGTTGAATATCAGCTTTATGTGCTGCTGAACTGAGTTGACAAACTTGTACTCAGGGCCATGGCTACAGATTGTCTGCCCACCCAATTAATTGCCAACTGATCAAGACCTTTCACTGTTTTTGGAACTCCAATGACCTCTGACACAATTTGAGCACTGGTATCCACCCATTATATACCAAATACCCACTCCAGGATGCCATCCTGGTAACGTCACTGAATTAATTATGGAGTAGCACACTGTCCATTTGGACTGGAAGTCCACTTAAGAATTAGTTTTCAATGAAAGATACACATACAGCAATAACGAGTACCTAATGTAATGAGGATTGACTGGTAGGGACACCCCCTTCAAAGAACTTACCACGCGCCTGGATATGACGTAGCCTGGGTACCCCCAGATGTGGAATGCTTTGTAGCAGTTTGGAGGAAGATTGTGTCTGGGATACCAGAAGGATTGAACTTTTAGCTCTAATCTGCATCTAATTCTTTATATCTTCTGTTGTGTAACACAGATGTAATATTGGAATTGTTAATCTAATTTATTTACTCATCATGATTCTTTCATCATCGTTTCTTAGCATTTTAATAGTAATGTTGTCTTTTTAAGTATATAGGGAACTTTTTTGTTTAATTACATAAAACAATCTGCAATGACTTGATCCTTTCTTGAGCAAGAAACTCTTAGTTAAAAAAAATATGCTTGATTAACCATAGGGAAAATCCCTACTATCACATAATTTTATATTATTGTCCTGTTCAAAATGAGCTTAATTTTGTTTCTTTTATTTAGTGTGCAATCCTGAAATATGCAAATACTCACAATTCTACTTTGCAAAATAAAACCATATACCAATGGTCAAGCAAATAAGAGCATCATGCTTCGGCAATGATTTTGTTATCTTATAATCTGAAAGATTTGTCATCATTTAATGTGCTATGTAGCCAAAGGGCAGCATAGTGGCTCAGTGGTTAGCACTATAGCATCACACCGCCAACCATGTGTGTGTGAATTTGTTCTCACACAGGTTTCTCCCAGGGACTCTGTGTTCCGGCCTCAATCCAATAACTGGTGGCTACATGAAGTGATGCCTAGCTTGCAAGTATGAGTCCATCCAATAAGGTCGTAGGGTTGGGGCCAGTAATGAATGAATTCATCAATTCCATTTCAAATCTGGAAATAGAATTGTACCTGGAATTGGGAAAAAAACCTACAGGAATCAGAATAGGAACTGAAGTGGAATTTAAGGAAGCTGATTTGAAATTCTGTTCAGTTCCATGTTTGGTGGGTTTTTATAAATTAAGCAAGAATCTCAGATTTCAAGTAGTGACTTAAGTTTCCATTCTTCCATTCAATTTCTGTTCAAGGTAGCTTGCAGATAGAATAGTTTAAGAAAAAGAAATGCACAGAAATATTATGACATTTCTTAATGCAAGTTAGACATAATGTGGTGAAAATGGGTACTGTTTTTGGTGACATATTGGGGTAAGGAAAACGCAAATAAAAAAAGAAAGTAGTGATTTCTAAATTTACTTTGACTTGTATTACACTGAAAACAATACAACAGCACATTATTTAATGTGTTCATCATAAATGTTATTGTTTTTTAAAATAAACACGTAATATGATTTGGTACAAAAGCAGCATCCAAGAAAGGTCTAGTCCTTTAAGATGGGCCAAGGATCACCAGTTTGCCAACAAATTCGTGAGAAAATTTTTGAAATGTTTAAAAACAATGTTCCTCAAAGAAAGATAGGAAGTGATTTGAACATTTCACCTTCAACGGTGCATAACATAATTAAAAGATTCAAGGAATCTGGCAGAATTTTAGTGCATAAAGCATAAAGGGCGCAAGCCTAAGCTGAACAACCGTGATCTCCGATCCCTCAGGTGGCACTGCATCAACAATCGTCATTCATCT
>JAODKM010000001.1:35822894-35833632 GCA_026780845.1 Petrocephalus sullivani
CTTGGCAAAGGTAACTTGCACTTCTGTGATGGCACAATTAATGCTGAAAAGTACATAGAGATTTTGGAGCACAATATGTTGCCTTCAAGAGGACATCTTTTCCAGGAACTCCCATGCATATTTCAACAAGACAATGCAAAACCACATTCTGCACACATTACAAAGTCCTGGCTGCGGAGGTAGAGGGTATGGGTACTTCACTGGCCTGCTTGCAGTCCCGACCTGTCTCCAATAAAGAACGTCTGGCGCATTTTGAAGCGCAAAATGCGACAATGAAGACCCCGTACTGTTGCCCACCTTAAGACTTGTTTTCAGGACGAATGGGACAAAATTACACCTGAAACACTTCATCACTTCAGTCTTCAGTCCCTAAACGTCTTTTAAGTGTTGCAAGAACCAAATGCTGTGATATAAAGAATAAATAAATCATTAAAATGGAATAAAACTGTCAAATCAGTTTTAAATCAAGTCGTGCCATCACATTTACAGCACACCATCTTTGAAAATCTTTCATTTTTAGCAGTGCAGGATCTTGTGCACATGCAATACCGCAAATGGACTCATTTGACACCCCCAATATCTCCTCTATTATCTCTGCCGTTTACAGGTTTACATGGTGGACCCCCACCTGTGTGTTAACAAGAGAAACGGGAAATAATAATCATCATCATCATCATCATCATCTATTATATCAAAGGTCATGTGAGCAATATAAGTAATGACACAAACCTGTAGCCTGCATACTTGCTTTGTAAGCTGCGATTTCCTTTCGCGAGGTAAATAAAACATTATTGTCGTCCCTCGCCACTTAAGTCCTGGCCACTGACTGGCTCAGCCTCACGCAAGTTCGTTTCTCTCATGCACGCTTCTACATCACCACGCATCGGAAGCATCTTTGTTTGTGATTTCTGAGAACTTTTATCTAAGCCCCACGTACGATGGCTCCTAAATGTGCTGCTTCTTCTAAGCCTTCTGCTTCTTCTTATTTTCACAGGTGAGTGGTTCTGTGTAATAATTGTGTGTGTGTCATTAAGTACAATAATAATAATAATAATATAATATTTGTAACGTCTAATATGTCTTATTTTCTCTAATATTATGTAATATGAGTGTAATGGTGACTAAAACTGTTGTTTGATGTCTAAAAAATGTTTTCTATGCTCTATCTACAAAAATATTCTATTTATAAATAAAGAATCCTACTTTGCGGAAGTCTGGAACGGATTAAACGCGATAAACGAGGGACGACTGTACCACCTTTTTCACATTCCTCTGCTGAGCGCCTTGTCCGAGGTGACGCAGCATTTATGAAGCTTCCAATAACCTTCCTAGCCCCCTTTCATTAAGCAGTAAATGTGCCAAGGGAACCGTTTTGTTTGTCGTCCAGTTTGGTTTTATTTTAGAATCCATTGTCTTGCTATGACTTTTGCATTTGACCCATAATATATACAACATGTGCATCTATTACTGAAAATTGATTGGTGATGTGCTAGGTAGATTTTAGTACAACCAATTAAAGGTATAATCACAAAAAAGTGCCATACAATAATGGTTGTCACAAATATATTGACCATGCAGCTCCTCTATTGGTTGAACTCAGTAGTTGGGGCGGGATTTTATTTGTAGTCTTCATTTCACCACACTTAAGTGCTGACAGAGCTAGCACTTAGGAACTGGGCTTAGACTTTGCTGAAAGTAACTTTTAGCATCTTTATACAATGCTCTTAGGTCAGTAAGTCAAAGTGTACGACCAATCTTAAAACCATTCTTAAGAAGTTTTATGCATACCGGCGAGGAAAGTTTGGCCCAACTGTGACAAGCAAAGACAAAAAAAAAGCTCTGGAGGTTATTGCAAGCTCGATAAATGCTGCGTCATCCCAGACAAGGCGTTCAGCAGAGGATTGCGAAAAAAAGTGGTACAACGTGTTATCCACCTCGCGGAAGGAAATCGCAGCTTTGGCAGTGGTGAGGAGTTTGATTCTCTCCAGTGCCAGAAAGCAGGGCCGGTATGCATAAAACTTCTTAGAGTAAAATTTCACTCGTAAATGCGTCAAAATTCTAAGAGTGACGTGATTTTGCTCTTACTCTCAGACTTAAGAGTAAGTTGCATGTATAAAAGTTCATAAGTGTTAAAAGTTGGTCTCAGCTCCTAAATTATTTAAGAGACCTGGAGAGGACTCCTAAACTAGTTAGGAGTTGCATGATGGCGGCAGCGGCACGACGCGCACCCATGCAGAGACCGCGCACTGTCAGACAGAGAAAGGACATCCTGCAGCTGCACGACAACGATGAATTGATAAAAAGGTACAGGCTCGATCGCGAGGGCATTCTTTTTGTTACCGATCTAATTAGGAACCGGATACAATCTCCCACGTCACGTAACAATGCACTTACTGCTGAACTGAAGATGATAATGACACAATGGTTTTTGGCTACTGGAAAAATGCAGCAGTGCTCCAGTGATGATTTTGGTCCCTCACAGTCTACAGTGAGCCGAGCCATTAACACCACTCTGATGGCCTCGACAGCACCGAATATAGTGAGACAGTTCATCGACTTTCCAACAGATGTCCAAACCATACAACAGAAGCAAGCCCCTTTCATGGGGATTGAGGGCTTCCCAGGTGTGGTTGGAGCGATCGACTGCATTCATGTGCGCATAATTGCCCCAAATGCTCATGAGGAAATCTATGTAAATAGAAAAAGGTATCACAGTATCAATGTGCAAGCGATACAATAAAATTTTTGACCTTGTGCCAAAGTGGCCTGGGTCCACGCATGATGCACGCATTTTGTCAGAAAGTGGTCTTGCTGCCTTATTTGAGCAGAATATTGTGCCTCCCGGGTGTCAACTCCTTGGTGATGCAGGATACCCATTAAAGCACTGGCCCCTTATCCCTTACAGAAGACTACAAGGGGAACAACAACAAAATTATAACCGGTAAGTATAGCATGACATGTCCAACAATAAGTAAACAATAAATGCACTAAATTTATAACAAATATCTAAATTTATTTCTTGTATCACAATCGTGAAATGTAGAGCACACAAGGCTACAAGAGCTGTGGTCAAGAGAGGAATCGGACAGCTGAAAAGGCGATTCCATGTCCTTCATTAGAAATTAGACTTTCCCGTCTTCGTGCAAGTAGAGTCATCGCACTTCTAGCAAGCTTATTTCTAATTTGAGTTTTTTTCTTTGTAGGAACTCCATGACATCCATAGTCACGTCCAGTGTGTACGAACCCACGGCCAGGAGAAATGTCAACTGGGGGCCAGTGAACAGCTTCTTGGGCCGTTGTGAGGATGACCCGCCAGCAGGATCAGCGTCAACATCACTTGTACTGCTGTGATATGAAGAGAAAATACATAAATCATTCGAATGTAATACAATGTAAAAATCAGTTTCATTTACACATCGATTAAGGTCGCCATTGTTCATTTATGTCATGAGTCATGCCATTACATTTACTCCATACCTTCTTTGACACTCTTTCAGTTTCAGCAGTGCAGGATCTTGTGCGCCTGCAATGCCGCTAATGGACTCATTTGATTCCCCCAATATGTCCTGTACTATCTTTGCAGTTTCAGAGAGAGGTTTACATGGAGGACCCCTGCCTGTGTGTTGACAAGAGAAACGGGAAAACACTATACTAATGCAAAAAATAAAATAAAAATTAATGAATAAAATAATAATGATAACATCATCATCATCATCATCATCCGGTATAGCGACGGTCATGTGAGCAGTACAAGTAATGACACAAACCTGTAGCTTGCATGCTTGCTCTGAAAGCTGCGATTTCCTTCAGCAAGGTGGATAACGCGAGGTGGATAACACTCAGCTTTTCAATTGAAGACTTCATTGTTGTGACCATCACTTGATTTCATGGTTCCCACAGCTTAATGAAGACCTCTAACACACAGAATAACAGAACTCGCAGTCTCAACTTTAACATCCTGGCAATGATCTGTTACTTTCTCTAAAGGCTCCGGCATCTCACAGGGTTCTTTGACTGGTTAGATGTCATTCTGAATTTGAACTTGAAGCTTTGACAGAACACGTGAGTGTAACTGAAAAAATGACCCCATTATCTTCAGCTGGCTTGTTGCACTTGTCACCTGGGGCTATAGACGGCCTGCAAGCATTTCCATGTGATGTAAGCCGGTGACCTTTTGCCATCAGAACTTTTAACGGACCAGCTTGTTCCAGTGCATGATAGACCACAAGCTGTACATTGTGAATAAAGCATGGGGTTCCCTCAGGTGGCAAAGAATCCTCTACCAATGCCAACCAGTCTTAAATGGAAAATTGGAAAAGTCATATGATCGTATCCCTTGGGGAGTCCTGTAGGGGGTGCTTCAGGAGTATGGGGCACAGGGTACACTGTTGCGAGCCATCAGATCCCCTTAACTGAGCAAGAGTTTGCATTGCCAGCAGTAAATCAGACACGTTCCTGGTTGGTGTTGTACTCTGCCAGGGCTGCCCTTTGTTTTGATTCTGTTCTTAAGATTTATGGACTTTCTAGGCAAAGAATTTCTAGGCATAGCCAAGGGGCATAGGGGATTCAGTTCAGTGACCTCATGATGGCGTCTATGCTTTATGCAGATGATTTTCTCAGTAGTCCTGTTGGTGTTGTCGGGTTGTGACCTGCAGCATACACTGGGCAGTTTGCAGCTGACTGTGAAGCAGTGGGGATAAGGATCAGCACCTCCAAGTCTAAGATTCTCAACCAGAAAAGGGTGGATTGCCTTCTCCTGGTGGAGGAGGAGTTACTGCCTTAAGCAGAAGAGTTTAAGTATCTCAGGGTCTTATTCACAAGTCATGGAAGAAGGGAGCAGGATATCAACAAGGAAGATTGGTGCAGTGTCGGCAGAGGTGGTCGCTCAGGGTAAAGAGAGAGCTCAGCTGGAAGGCAAAGCCTTCGATTTACCAGTCGATCTACAGTACATTCCTACCAAAGTTCAACTAAGTGCAGAATCTTACAAAGGTCCCTGTCTTCAACAGCTGATGAAAGAAGGAGGCTATTAACAATGTAGTCAAAAATGCAACCTGTAAGTTTCAACTGATGATTGTTGGTGGCTGCAACATTGCAAGTTCATGTCTCATGGAAAATCAGACTTGCAACATGAAAACAGAAAGATCTATAGGACTCATTTGTTGTTCTGCTATTCAGTGATGGTAATATTAGCAAGCAAGATGTTTTAGCACCGCAACCCGCCCCATTCGATCAGCAAAATTTACTATTGCTACCCCCCCGCCCCGCCCCGGCCTCCCCACCAGCCAGCACTAGGCTTAGGCGGGGTTTAATTTTCAATACCTGCATACTGTCTAGACATCATACTATGGAATATGGAATTTTGCAAGTGTTTTACAAAGCGCCATTGTTGTGATATTTCCTGATAAAATATGTGGAGGTTGGTGGGAAGGTATAACCGTAATATTACTGCTTGCATCTGCCCCCCTCATCCTCCCCCACCCCAGCTGACCATCATCAGCATCCCTGAAAGTAATATACGTAAGGATGTCTATATACTGTATTCCCAAATGCATCCTAACACCCACAATGATATGATCTGGTGTCATATTCTGGTACACATGTAAGCAGTTCAATAATCTGGTTAAATAGCCAAGTCCACAAGCAGTGCAAATGCTTATCTGCTGATGCCTTTCAAAGTTGGATGTTGTTCAGCTGGAGGAATGAACAGCTGATCAACAATATCTTGCTTAAAGTCCGCACTGTGATTCCCTGAAGTTGTTGGAACTGATTCACCAAATGATGATCCTTCACTGAGGCCTTTCCAGGCATTTCAGAGCTTTCATCCATTTGCAGTTCCAAATGTCAATGTGAATATTTCAGTCCATGGTTCATACACAAATCAGATTCTCAAAACAGTCCAAGGTCATACACAAATAGCAATCCAAATGTCAATAAAAAAGTCAAAGTCAAACTTCCTCAGACTAATGCAGCAGTCCCATAATTTTAACACAAGTACAGTTGGCCTTTTCTTCAAGGAAAAATGCATGACCCTTGACTACATGGACTCTGGGTAATGTTTTTTTAATCAAATTCCAAATAATGTAGACACTAATTGTGCAGGATGAACTATACATAGATTCACATTCTCACAATGAAAAAAAATGTTTAACTTTTTTTGGAACATAAATATTACAGTATTTTGGCAACTCAGAAATAAAAAATCACTAGAAGTATTTGTCAGAATGGTGAAACTTTACTTGTATTATGTATACGATGTCATTTCTCAAATGACAATGAACATTTGCAAAACATCAAGTGTAATCCCCACACCATAATGTCACTTCTGCACAGCAGAAGATCATTTCAGCAAAAAATTTAGTTTCACTTATTTCTCAATTTACAGGTGTCTCTCTGTGAATAATACATATTTTTTCTCAAACTGCGGCCTGGCTCTTCCCTGCTTCTCACTGATGTAGGACTACTGCCCTTGCTTTATGGGTCTTCACTCCCTCCTCTAGGAGCCTGTTATGAACTTGTCCTAGCTGTGCACTTCACACCACTTAATATTTCCCATTACTTTTGAAGGTCACTTGAGATCGTCCTCCGATTCATGAGGCATTCCCGGATAAGCTGACGGTCATCACTGGCAGTAGAAAGTCACTTCTGCCCTCTACCTGGCTGGTTTCTGGTCGTCTATTCAACTATTCAACTCAAGCTAGTAAGCTAGTAGAGGTGCTCCTGCAACAGATGGGTGTTGAAGCACAGATGGGTGTTGAGGAAATCTCTTATGTAGTTTGGCAGTTAATTTCATGAGAAATGTCTTCAGCTGTGTGACAGCACAGGCTAGTAATCCTGTCAGCAGGCAGCTGCAGTAGCCTAGTCAAGTGTTTGAACTAGAAGCCAAGCTGCATACGCAGATAAACAGGGCCTGATCTTCCTGATATATAAAGAGAATCTTCAAGACTGAGAGTTGCTATGTGGTCAGCAAAGAATAGCTGGTCATCTGTCATTACCCTAGGTTCCTGGCAGACCTTGATGAAGACAACAGATGATCCAACTGATTTCATGCTGGATGGTAGCGCCAGTGGGGAAGACAAGAAGGTTGTTCTTAGAAAGATTCAGCTGGAGGTGATGATCCCTCATCCAGGCTGAAATGTCAGCAAGTCATTTAGAGATCTCAGTGTCATCATGAAGGAAGGTCAGGTGTAGTAGGGGACGAAGGACTGAGCCTTAGGGGACATATTACCTGATGTGACTTGGGCTACCCCAGGATACTTGGAATGACTTGCTTGGTAAGTAGAAGTCATCTCAGGGCACTCCTTAAGACGCCAACTTGAGAGAGTATCTTAAAAATTCTTAATTCAGAATTTCTTAAATTCTGTCACTTTGGTGCATTTCTCAGAATAGCATTGAAATTTTCAAAAGTACTAGTCCAACCTCCATGTCATCAAGTCACTTGTGCAAATCATGAAAACAATTTCTCATTCTTTCAGGAAAATTGCAAATACTTTGGCACTTTCATGCAAATGATTATGAGCAATTTTTTGTTGTTTCCTACATTATCAATTGATTATGTCTTAGTTCTATATCCTCTCAAAACATCTAGGCATTAGTTGATTGCATAAGTCATTACATGCAAAACGGCTGAGCCAGTTGTCACAATTAGTACACAAACAAATGACAAAAATGTCCTCTATACATCTCTATTACAGTTTTTTTTTTTAATAATTGATGAATTTCTCATATTTCTCTGAATCTTAACTTTCACTAATAGAGTGGGAACAGCCAGTAGGAAGAAGAGGAGTGGAAAGGCGAGGAGGCAAAACAGAGAAAGAGGTAGAAGAGGTCAAGAACAGAAGCAAGTTCCTGATGAAGTAAGGGCCTCATCTGTGGACCATGTCCTGAATCATGGCCTTACAATGGCTGAGGCACAGGAACAGCTGAATGTTGTGAGAACGACTAAGTCCTCAATCATTTCATAGCGATAACAAACATTTCCTAGAGATAACAAATATGTAATCCAACGATGTGCACTATACTATAATATTGTATACTTATTATAATGTTTCATATTACTGTTACGCTCAGCCCCGCCCTTCATGTTTTTCCCCTGTTTTGCCCTCTGGCGGGGCTTGATTCATCGCACCTGACCCTTATTGTGTTTGCCTTGTGTGAATTCTCCGCTTGTTTCCTTTGATCAGCTGTCTCTTGTTTGCCCCTTAATGTGCTGCCCTATTTTAGTGAGTCTGTGTCCTGTGCCCCTTGTCCAGTATTGTTCATGCCTTATATGGTTGCTATCACGCTTTCCCCCGTGTTCCCTTGTGTACTGGCTAATAAACGCCCCTTTGAAGGGCTTAACCTTGCAGCCTGCTGCCATGGGTCGTTCATCCCGCCGGAAGCCTGACAATTACGGTATTATACTTACATTTTCTAGTATATAGTAAATGTACTTTATACAATTACACACTGTACATATACAGTAGCACACACATGTGTATGCATGCTTACAGTGTGTATATGTATACACACTGTATTTATGTGTACATACATATGTATTTGTGTGTTACAGCTTATGTAACTTTGTACTGTTGAAATTGATAAATGCCATCCAGAAATAGTACAACGTTGTTCAACTAAGTTCAACCACTGACATAAAACCTTAGACATAGTTTACATCAGAAAATACTTAGAGAGTGCACTGTTATATTAACAACATGGCTAAGCATTTTTACCAGGTGTTTTCGAGAACTATGACACACAGACTTGTCATTCTGATGGCACTGAGAAGTTCATTTGTCATGGATCTGGCGGCGGCGTGGCGTGGTGGAAGCAGGGGGGGAAAGGCGATGACCCACTTGTGGCTCAGAAAACAAATGCGGTTTGGGGCAAGGAACAGGTGTGGGGGGGACTCTGGATGGCCAGAAACACCAGTTGGCCAGATGGGGACACAAAGGAAGGATTGGGTGGACACCGACCCTGACATTCATTGACAAAAATAATTACTTTTGAGGGATAAACAAAAGATTTTGAGAAAGTTACAGGCTTTTGTAGGGAATCCATTATGTGATGCTGTTTGTACAAATTGTTTCTAGAAATGCACTTACTGTTTTGCAAATGTCAAGTATGATTTGAGAAATGTACCAAAGCAACTGAGAAAAACTGTAATATGACATCAGTATGTGTTTCTTATTTTGGGATATGTGTACGTATGTTTTTTTTTTCCCTGGCAATGGAGACAGACTGTGTATTTAATTTCTTTCCTTCATTTATTTAATGTAATTTATTGGTTGCCTCGTGCTGGGAATGGTTACGCCAACAGATTATGGCCTAAGGAGGGTTTCAAGAAACCAATGACATAGGCTACGTTTTGAGGAGAAAAAAGAATTACGAAATTCGGGAAGCAAAATGTTTGGCCCATCTGCAATTGTTGGAGCTAAAGGTCCTTATATTGAATGAATCTACCTCAGATGAGAGAAAGACAACCAAAGTAAGAACAAATGCATTTGCTGAACTTTCCATTTTTGGATGATAAAAGCCTTTCTCTAGTTATGAGAGAACTGGCCAAAGATGGAAGTAAGGCTTTCAAATATTCTGGGGCTATTATGCAGGTAAAGGAAAACCATGTGTAATTAGCCTATACACAGAAAGCTTCAAATGTACGTGTTACTGATTATATTATATGGTCAGAAACCGTCATTACAGCCCTGGGAAAGGCTGAAGAGACGCTAAGTGATGGACTCTTGATTGTAATGGCTTTAAAAGGTTTACCTGAGTCATTTAAACCATTTGCTGTCCACATCACAAAAGGTAATGAGAGCATAACATTTGTAGAATTCAAAACTACATTAAGAAGTTTTGAAGACAGAGAAGAATCATGCTAACTTGAATGATGACAACGTGACAAAAGTGAGGGACTCTGCTCCAGACCAGAACAGGAGAGCGAAAAATGTTGGCCGTGACATTAAATGCTACATATATGGTCAAAAGGGACGTAAGGCAAAAAAGTGTCAGAATGGACATCACAAAGGGCAGATACAGTGGTGTAGTTATTGTAGAAGATCAGCACACATAGAACCATCTTGCAGGCACAAAAAGAGAGACAATATAAAACAAATAACAGACAGAAGATGACGAAGAAGATGCATTTGCCTTCTGTCAGCTCTGACAAAACATTCCAGACAGAAAAACACTTTATTGAGTTGGTAGCATGGACAAGGACATGGACAAGCATAGACAAGTGCCGTAGTGAGGAAAAGGAACAGGGAAATCTGCAAACTGTACTGGATTCTGGCCCCCCGGGACTAGGATTGGGGAATCCTGTGCTAGAGAGTACCCTACCTAAAGAGCTGCGGACATGTGCTGTGATGACTGCTGCAGCAATTTGCAACAGGCTGTTTAATAGCTGACTGAAACAAACTCCATACATAACAGGGAGCATGAGCGTCGCTAGGCCATTTTTAGGGGGGCTTTTGCCCCCCTAACATTTGTATTCAGCCCCCCTAAAAATGCTCCGTAAACCTTACACAAATTTGTGATCGCCCACGTCCCCTTTAAATTTCATATGAAAACGGCGGCAGACTTCGGCTCCGCCCCATCTTTCAGCGCGGTCTTCAACTGAAGCATCACATACTGCGGCATCACAGAGCGAGGATTAAGCCAAGGTGTGTGTTTTTCGATAAATTGAAAATGAAGCCCTTAATACATACCCTATTAACCTATAGTCTACTTTATAAAACAATGATGCTGTTGCTATTTTAAT
>JAODKM010000001.1:35841785-35873431 GCA_026780845.1 Petrocephalus sullivani
GACTCCCTGTAATTAGGCTAATCAGATCTATGTTTGTGGCCGTCTTGTTCCTCCATCATGCTGTGCCATTTCAATTTTGATGCGATTTGACTCAAAATTACCATCAAAGATCCATCAAATACTTTTCCAGTTATTATGCTAATGATATGAAGCACCTGAAGCTGCCATACCACTGTATTGCGCTGCTTCAGTTTTAGTACCATTTATCTAAAAATGTGTTCTTTACCCATACAAGGTGTCTGCAAAGTTTGAAAATGATCTGTCAAATACTTTTTTGAGTAATTGTGCTAAAGAGATCATTGTCTGTACCAGTGGACTGGTCCCAAAACCATATGCGCCACGTTCCCCATCTAGGAAATACAAAAAACCCGTACATAAAAGGAAGACATGATTCCTAGCATGTGTGTGATCAGATAGTGATAATGCAAATGTACAGATCCAAGTCATGGGGACATGAGGCTGGGTCTCCCCTGGTTTTGTTTCCTCTCCGTATCAGCATGGCCATGTACCCTGCACCTTCTATCTATATGCCAGCTGTGCCGGTCTCACTAACTGGTGTCACTTTAGCCAGGCTGACTCCTTCAAATCCCATAACTCTAGGTACAGAGTTTTTTTTTTTTACAGCTGATTGAGATTGCTCTGCTTCGTGAGGGAACAAGTTAGTTCTCTAATAACATTTCATTGCTAAAATAAATTACTTTTAATACTGAAACTACATTTGATACTCCTTTGTAGGAAAGTGAGAGCTAATTCCTTTCAATTTCCATAGATTCCTGAAATAATGGAACACTATAAAGGGATCAGCAAACCTGATGCCAGTGCCTGAGATTTCACCCTGTTTTAAATGGACGCTGCATCATTTCATGAAATAAAACATGTGCTAGCCCTCTGCCCTTGCAGCTGTCAGGGGATACGGTAGCATCACCTGATTTAACGATCATCAGTCTGAAGGGCAACAAGTTTATGTCTGCAAGAAGGACACAGTTTAATGTCCTACCAGGCTGCCTCCTGCATGTCTGACCTGTGCCTGTTACTGCCATTAAAAAATAGGCAAGTTGAAGTACACAGGGATGTATCTAGGTCTGTGGCCTGCACACATTCACAAGGGGTGCCTGGGGCCTTGGAACATGTGATCAGAAGGTCGCTGGTTTGAATCTCTGCCTTGGCAAAATAGTCATGTGGCTTTCATAATGCTTGATTCCATGCCAGATAATGGCTGACCCTGGACTTGGACCTTGCACCAAACTTCACTCTCACTTACATGTGTGAAAGGAGTGCTGCACAGGATATTTGAGAAGAAGCATCCTAACATACTGTGCAAATTAAACTTACATTCATATTAAATAATGTATGTATAAAGCTGAGATCAAGGGTGTAGGGTTAGTTTCAACATAGGTAGGTAGCAAATCAGCCCAGAACCCCTCTGCCCCCCTAGACACACATGGTACTCCTATAATATCAGTAGAGACATTTCCCTGCTGTCCATACCCAAATCTAGGCCCTTGGCTGGCATGATACATGCAAGTATTTCTGCACACATGCACTCAATCACCATGTGCCTGTGCACACACAGTAGCATGCGTGTTCAGGGGCACGTATGCATGGCTGGTGACACTGCTCTGAGGCTGTGGGCCAGTCTCCCAGGTGCGCCGGTCTCCTGTTAACAGGTGTCATCCCAAGCACGGCCTGGCTGCACCCCCACAGAACTGCACAGAGCCGTGTCATTAGCGCAGATTAACGTGGGAGACGCCTCCCTCTGGGGCACGGAATCGCACTCGGAGCTTGTCACCATGCCGCGCTTTGCCGTCCCCTTCAGCTGGAAGGGTGCTTATTAAAACTGAAGTGCCATTTGTACTCTGTAACACTATAATATGGAGCCAAATGAGAAATGTGTCATTAACACATCCACCTCCTATCAGCGGCAGTAATGAACACTAAAGGTACATGCAGACCGTCCAAAGTCCTGTCTCCTGTCGTCCCACTGGCGCCTTTCATATATCAAACCTTTGTGTGACGCCGAACATTAAAACACACATAAGATTGTTTTTGTGGATTTGCCTGGAAAAATAATCTCTTTCCTTCATGCTCTATTTTAGGGGAAGTACCGGTAAAAACTTAAACGATCCATTCAAATGACATCAAATCATATGCTGAGTAACTTTGAATGAAAGGATTCAAATGCAGACTATCACTGTTGATTGGCATGATTTAAATAAAATACCCCGGGGACACTGATAAAATAAAGCTCCATTTACATCATCAAGCACCAATCACATCACTGTTTGCAGATGACGCAATGGCGGTTGGCCTGGTCTGCAGAAATGACCTAATGGGAATGAGCTTATAGGAAGGAGGTGAGGCAGCTAGCAGTATGGAGCAAAAAAACCCCTCACCATAAAACAACTCAAGAGGTGATCACAAATTTCAGGAATGTCCACCTAGAACACACGTCACTATACATCAACAGATCCAAAGACCTGCCAAAGTCATCACATCAACCATAAACTTCACCTCCCCGGCAAAGGAAGAGCAACAGTGCCTCCACTTTCACCATCGTCTGAGAAGAGCAAGCCTTCCTCCCATAGTCCTCATGAGATTCTACAGGGGGAATGGGAGCTGCAGAGCGTCATAATGCAGCATCCTGCAGAAAGTAGTGAGGTTAGCCAAGAACGTCAATGGAACCATCCATCCAAGATCTCTTTGATAAGCACTGCATGTGCAAGGCCACAGCCATATGCAGCGACCCTTCTCATGGCCTCTATAATGCCCTCCCATCTGGAAGGAGATTCTGGGGTATTCAGACTAACTCTATTAGATTCTGCAACTGCATCTATCCGCATGCCATCACACTTCTACCTCCTGTCGCACTGTACTTACTAGCACTCCTGTCTGGAATTGCACTGGGGCAATGAGTGGTTCAGCGCACCAAGTCTCTGTGCCTGGGATGGGAAGATCACCGGGTTCATGCTCTGGCTTCAGCAGAATAATCACATGTCCATGGGCCCTTGTGTAAGGCCCTTAACCCCCTGCTCTGGGGGCACTGCACACTGGCTAACTTTGCACTGTGACCCCCCCACCACAAGCAATGGAAAGCAAGGTGGGGTAGGTGAAGAGAAGAATTCCAGTGTACCTGTACTTGTGCAAATAGCAAATAAAGGGTTATATTACATAATTCATAACTGATTATCAACCACCTACACTTGTCACTTTATGCTTTGGCTGCACATGCAAATGGAAAAACTGCCTTACACTGTGTACATTATATACTCACTGTTTCTTCATTAGGAGCTGTTTATCTCCGTGTAGAATTATACATGTGCTGTACAATCAAACCTACTGCACACTCCTAATCAATGTAGAAAAATGCACTGGTTATCTTGTTAGCCTCCCGCTGCACTATGTACAGTATATTTATTTCATTATTGTATTGCATTTACTTGTTAAGATGTTTTTGAGGTCTGAGATAAATGCTATTTTTGTTTCACTATAAGCTTATTTTGAAATAACATTAAGTTTGATTTGACTTGACCAGTGAGGACATTGCCAAATGCCAATGCAAAAATACTCCCTCTCTCCATTGCTTCAAGAGTGCCGGTGCAAGCCAGGTAGTACATCCTCAATGAACTTTCAAGCTACCATTAATTGCCATAAAAATGCAGGGAAATGGTTTGCTTATTTGTAAAGGCATGCAGAAAAAAATGAAAACGCTTTATCAGTCTAATGAAAGAACCTTGTGTACTTCTAATCAAAATGCAAAATGCTCATAGCTCAAAGCGATCCTGTAATTCCTTTCTCTCAAAAATGAACACGGCGCCTGCTGAGTCAATGATGTGTCAGTTGAACTCATAATTGGCTTGAAGGACACCCCCTGAGATGGAACTCAGTCATTAAACCCGCGGGTGGTTTCAGAGCCAACAAATAGGTCAGAGACGCGATACAATGCGTGTTTGTCACCTCTGTTCATTTAAATTATAAGTATGGAGGCAGTACGGTGCTTCACCATTCCCTATGATTTTAAAATGAATAAAGGCCCTCATTAGTGTATGCAAACTTGGCCATTGATGAACACTATTAAAAGAATCATATTCCAGGCCAGTCATAATTAACAAGACATTGCAATTATTCATAATTTTTCAGATCAAATCACAGAAAAGTGGGATTTCAACAGATTTAAATAAAACTGCATTGACGTTTTTGATCATTTGTGAAGGAGGCCAAAAAGCAGGGATATATTTTCAAAATATGTGCAATTTCCCCGTAACCCTGTGGAGGATGAGTGGCTGGAGCCTGGGTGGGGGGGGGTATTATATGGTCTTAATGAAATGCTGACTCTGAATGTCCATTATCATTATAATAGTTCTTAATAATCTATCGATATAGCGCCTTTCATACATGAAATGCAGCTCAAAGCACTTTAAATATAGGATAAAAGGAGGGGAAGAAAGGATAGGCAGAAGTGAGAAGCAATTCGAGATATGGAAGACTGATAAAGGACAGAACGGTCCTACAAGATAAGTAATGAAAGGTGAAATAAACAACAAAACAAAAGCACAAGGAGAACTGAGCCATTTAGCCAAGCACAGGAGCCTTTTAGTTTAAAAGTAGTTCATAAAACCTGAAGTAGCTCAGAGTCTCCTCCCAGACATGGATTACTTGGTCACCCTAATATAACCCAAATTTGTAATGTGATAGGCTTTATGGTAGGCTGTCCATATGTACGATTTGTCCGGAAGTGTATTATACTTCTTCATGAAAATGAAATAACCAACTAAAACTATGAATAGCAAAGATTCCAAAACAGGGGTCTCAAACTCCAGTCCTGGAGGGCCGGAGTCCTGCACATTTTTAGGCTTACCCTCATTTAACACACCTGATTCAACTCACTTAGCTAATTACCACACAGCACTTGAGCACAATCATTTGTGATGGACCATGGAAAGAATTAAGCTACACAGGACTCCGGCCCTCCAGGACTGGAGTTTGAGACCCATGTTCCAAAATATAATATATACTGAAGACTACTGTTGACAAACTGCTTTATTTTTGACATATCATATCTGTAATGGCTGTGCATCCCCAGTGTTAAAGGAAGAATTATGCATGTTACTGTGTTACAACAAACAATCATCAAAAACACATGAAAAGAGTCCTGCCCACCATGTCTACCTGACCCTCCTGCCTACTCCCTGGAGTGGCTCTGACTAGCCACGCCTGACGCTCGTCTGTCTTACCGCTCCTTCCTTCCTTCATGTTAATCACATCCAGCTGCATGTTGTTTGATCCCTCATTGGTTGTGTATTTAAGTGCTTCCCAGTCCTGTGTTTGTCAGATTGATCATTGGTGTTGCAGCCTATGCCTTCCCTTCCTCTGTTATGCCCAATCAGGGCCTTCAAGAGCTTGCTTTTTTTTTGGGGTACATTTAATAAAGTGCTTTCTGTTAATTAACCATGGTTGCTCCTTTGTCATGCTTGGTATGACAGAATGACACCTCTTGGGAACACAGGGCTACAACACCAGCAGCCTGCACGCATCTGGCAGATCGGACATCTCATGGTCTGGAGGATCCCCCAAGTCCTGGCTCTCTTCAGAAAGATGGGGGTTTTTTTTTTTTTTTCCCCCCCCAACCTCACCCCTGGCACGGATCCCCAAGAGGTGGTGAAGATCCAGCACCTGTTTATTGAGGTGAAGGGAATTGCGTATGCGGTTGCTTGGATAGACGCCAATCTGCCCACTGGCTCCGCACAGCTTGCCGCTGATCCACCTGCTAGTGCCCTGCATGTTGCTTCTGCTCGGTCTCCAGAGCCTGTATTCACCTTTGCCATGACCAGCCCAGGAAAAGCCAATACGGTTTCCAGCTCAGAGGGCTGCTTTTCCTGAGTGCAAGACTCCTGGTCTAGGTGAGGTCTCCACCGCTCTACCCATGCCTCTAAACTCTGGTCCAGAAAGGCCCACCACTCATTCTGAGTTTCTAGAGCCTGGTCCTGAGGGGGCGGTTTCACTTAAGTTCCTGGCTCCCAACCTAGAGAGGGCTGCTGCACTCATGCTCCAGGTGTCTTGGCCTTGCCCTGCTTGCCTCAAGGTGTCTTGGCTTTTCCCTGCTCACCCTGTCGCTTTGGCTCCCGCCTCGCTGTCGCCAGCAGTCACCTTGGCTTCCGCCTCGTCTCCTGGCCTATCAGTGGCTCATCTCCAGGGTCACCCTTGTTGTCCCCAGCAGCCTCCAGGAGGTGGCAGTCAGGGGAGGGATACTGCCAGATCCTGTGAGGTATAGTTTCCTGCAGTTACCCAGTGGCCTGTCACATCTCCTGCTGTTATCTCATCACTTGCCAGTCACCATCTGGCTGGCACCCCGGTCGCCACCAGCCTGACACCAAACTTCCTGGCTGCTGCCAGCCCAGAGGGCTGGAGGATGCTGCTTTAGAGGACATTCTGTGGGTCTCCATTTCTGCTCAATGGTTGCACCAACCCACTCATAAGCCTCAGTGTGCTGAGCAGTGCAGGCTCGCCCCCAGAAGAGGGTCTGCTTGGATCTCTCTCATAGTGGGAGATGGGGACATGCTAGCCAGGTTTACCGCCCAAACTCAGATCTGCCTGGAGATGTCCTTCCAGATAACTTTTGCCACAGTCTGGAGGGTAACTACGGCACCCTCCTATTTTCTTCTGCAGCTCCCTTGTCGGCCTCTTGCCCTGCAGTTCCCTTGGCACACTTCGGGCCCCGTTGGCTCCGTGGCGCTCTGCTGGTCCTCCAAGGCCCTCAGGTCCTGCAGTCCAGAGGGGTTATGCCTCACTGGAGAATGGACCCAGAAGAGTCCACTGCCCAGCTCCCCAAGGTTCAGAAGACTCTGGAATTGCGACCAGTCTCAATTTGTTACGCCCAGATTCATACCCCAGTGCCTTGTCCAGTCTGTTTCCTGGTCTGTCTTCCATGACTCCCTCTTCAGTTTCTCATTCTGTGGCCCGTCTGCTTGTGTGTCCTGCCTTGGTGTGGTCTGTTTTGTCTAACCCTGTACCGCCTTCTGTCTATTCTGTTGCTGGGTCCCTACCTGATGTATTTGTTCCTAGTATTGTCCTGTGACTATCCTGTTGGTCCATGCCCTTGTCTATCCATGTCTTTCCTGTTCTGTCTTGCCATGACCCCATCTTTCCACCCTGGGTCATCCTTTGTGCCCTGATCTAATTTTTATTTTTTTTTGGGGGGGGGGATACTGTTATATCCTGACTCTCCTGCCTCCCTACTGGCATGGCTCTAAGTAGCCACACCTGATGCCAGTTAGTCTTACCTCTGGTCCCTGCCCTCGTGTAATCACTTCCAGCTGCCTGTTTGCTCCCTTGTTGGTTCTGCATTTAAGTGCTTCCCATTCCTGTGACCCCCCTCCCCCCCAAGATCCATCATTTTAATGCTGTGACCCTGTGTAGAATAACCTTCCCCTCCATTCAGATCCCTTGAGCTTGTTTTCAGTTTTGTTCTTTTGTTTAATAGAACCCCTTCTGTTCATTCACCACGCTCGTTCCCGTGTCCTTTGTCCCGCTGGGTATGAATAAAGGGTTGTTATATTTTAGTGCCAGGTATAACCACACTTCCTCTTTCCATTTTTCCCATTTTCATACTGAAACATGAATTTAACTATGCTAATTGTGCATGTATTTGTTTAATACACTGTTCAGAAATTTTAAACACTGTTGTAATGGATGTAAAATATCAGTGATTTAGTATTTTAAAGGAAGCTGACACTTTACCTCCTGAGTCAAACATACTTAAACACATTTGATGTACTGCAAGATACATAAACTGACTCGGACATCCTTTTGAAGAATAACATCAGACTCCTCCTCGACTTGAAACCTGTAGACGTTTGGATACAAGTCTTATTCCGTAACCACTGAGTTTAAGTTCAGACAATTTTCCACATTATTAGGTTTGCAATCAGGTAGAATGGCTCATGCTGTTGGAAAATGGTGAGGGTGTAACCTTTGTTTGGAAAACAAAACATCTTGCATGTTTGGTGCAAGCATTCATTTGTTGACATTGAATCAACTTTATAAACTGCATTCGGCTGCCAGAATAAGACTGCCATCAAAATGTCATAAACTACAAATAAGGGGAGATATGGTTTGCGGGGGCTCTGTATATTCTTAGAATAAACCTGTGTGGCTGCAAGGTGACACAAAACCTAACTTACAAATGTGAATCAATAAGAAACTTGCCTGGGCAATTAATAACACATTCAATCCATCACCTCTTCCCTGATGACCTACTTCAGATTTTTTTTCCATGAGTGTCGCCTAGTCGTCAACACTTTGGATCTGGGTTTAGTGTAGTCATAGTGCTGTAAACACAATATTCAGTTAGTGATTAGTTACGTTTTCATGGTAAACAAAACACATAATTTAACTACAAATTCTGTCGCCCCTTCTCTATACTTACTGAGATCGCTCATATATTTATTTATTTTATATATTTTTGGCCGTCCTGGCTCATACCTGCAATGTCAAGTGGACATATTTACATTATGCTGTATTTGGTGTGAGTGAATCCTTAAGGCTATATAACCCCAGTTTAAACTTTAGCCCCAGACAGTGGTGGTGGGGTTGTCTCAAAAGCTATTTTGGAGGGTCTAATACGTCCAAAGCAGCTGTGTTTGCCTGTTAATCTCATTTGGCAGAAGAACACAGCTGGCAGGGCTAAACAGGATGTCCTATTTTGCAATGTGATAAGAATTCTCTTGCTAAGGTGTCAAATGACTTGTCATTTGATTTGAGGGTAATAAAATCAGTGTGTGCCAATGTATTGTATAATATTTTGTCTAATGTTATAATTTTAGACATCTTGCTTTCATGTTTCTTTTTTACTTATGCTAGCACCATAAGAATGAGAGCCCATTATTAATAATTTACTGCTTCCATATGTCAACAAACTGCTGGTTCACGTCACGTAAAGACATCTTTATGCCTTTTTTTGAAATTCCAAGCAACATAAAAGATAGCTACTGTCCATTAGAGTAAAATAAGCTCCTAGTTATCTACATCCTCTCTTAGAAACACTCATCTGTCCCGCACAGCACTTAAATGTCCAGAAGGAGTATAACGCTGATCCATGGTGAATCTAACGTAATGTGTATCTCTGAATGCGGAAACCTTCCATACCTGACCTATCAATATATCAGTATATCACTCTGTCACTCTGCTTGATTCTAATAATTTGCTCTACTTAACATAAATGTTTGAAGTTGGTATGTTCCCTTCACACACTTTAAGAGTAACTGTGAAATTAAATAGCCACACTTATTTTTGTTCTTAGATCCTAACTACTCCTATAAAGGTATCATATTACTCGAGCTTTCCTTGTTGCTTTTAATGCTCCAAGTCTGTGTTAAAACAAGTGTTCACAACCCAATTGCCAGCAGACTAATGCATATGCAGCTTACTTAATAGAACTAATTATTCCTGGTTGTATGTGTCATAAGGAGTGTTAGAAGAGAACTGGAAACCCAGTGCTGCAGGATGAAGGATGTATTGTGTTTGAGGCCCTGTTCTGGTATTCAGTCATACTGAATCATAGTGAAACAACTCTTGCAGAAATCAACTTTGTAGGAATGGCCTGAGGTGGTCATGCTTTGGTCAGAGTGCTTCTGCTGCTTCATCTGTCAGCAGAAGAAAATGGAGGAAAATCGAGCGCAGCTAACTGAGATCAGAAGAACATTTTGTACATTATAGGAATGCATCCTGGGCTGAATTGTAAGACATGCCTGTTTCCTTGCTTGTCGGGTTTTTATTAATGCTTCTGTTTTCCTTTCAGGGATAATGGGAGGGGGTGTGACATTACTGTTAGAGCAGTGATAAACATGCTCGACGGACTGGCAAGCAAAGGCAGCTGAAGATGAGGCATTCTAACAAAGAACTGAGACATGCAGCATGAAGAGCCAATGGCACACTGCAGACATTGCAATAAACTGCTGTAGGGGCGATATGCACAGCATATGAGCTGGTCTTGATTGCTTAAAGGGACATATCCAAAGTTAGGTCCCACTGGGGCTAAGCAAAAGCCCAGGCCGAGGCCAAGGAATAGTGCTCTGCCATTTCCCATCTAAACCTTGTTCTCAAAAAACTCAGGGGCAGTGTCCTTTTTAGCCAGTAGTTATGATCCAGCCATACAGAACAATATGAAGAACAGGAAGTCATGAAAATCCTGGTGGAGAAGGCTCAGAGCTTCGATTGGCTAGCTACAGTGCACCATGGAGTGCACACTATTGAGTGTATCCTACTGAGTGCAACATACCAAGCATACTTTTCTGGGTGTTTGCTACTGAGTGCACCCTACAAAGTGTAGAATATGGCGCCAGAGACTCTATCACAATGTTCTACAGGGATACCAAGAATGGATGTATTAGCAATCAAACCAAACCTATGTACTAGCCAAGTTTCAAGTAGACTGGGTAGCACAGTTAGCAGCTAAAGCAGAGAAACCCAGTACTAACCACACCCACATGCTGCTAGCCATTCATGTACATTTAGCTGACACCCTTATCCAGAGTGACTTACGTTACGTAATTGCAATTGCCCTGGAGCAATTTGGGGTTAAGGGTCTTGCTCAGGGACCCACTGCTGGTAGTAGGTGGGATTTGAACCAGCAATCTCTTGATTCATAACCCGGATCTCATACCTTAGGTATGCTCATGGTAATCCTTTGAGGAGGCATCTAGCCAGGATGATGGCTTGACGGTGTTGCTAAGACCAATGGACATTGCTTATCAGTCAGGTTGGACAGGATGTATGGAAGTGTTCCAAGAATTAGCTTAATCTGCCTATAAGGAAGCTACCTATATAAAAACTGTCAGGATTTCTCCAATCCAGTCATCATACTAAAAATAAACATTAAGGTATCCTTTCCTAAAAGAAAGGCCATAAATCGTCATAGTAGATTACTGTGAGAGATGAGTGGAGATGTTCCTACTGAGAGTCACTGCAGATTGCCAACATACGCAAAAATATTCACGTTATGGGGATACTAGCCTGTCTGGTATAAGACTGACAGAGGAACCCGAATTTACCTCATACTTGCTGCATTCCGTGCTGACAGTGACACCAGACACCTGCCTACCATCCCAAGCTGACAGCTGACACCTCTTCACCATCTCAAGACCACCCCCGCAGGACTCTGAAGGTGATGATTATCTCCTATACGGGCAAGCAGCACCAGTTTGGGACCAATGGCTGGCAGGGTTTCATTTTTGCAATTATTTTGTGCGGTAGGACAGCAGTGGGTTTACAGAAAGAGCAAAAGCTTCTTGGAACTTCTCATCTACAAGTAACTAGGAGTGATCAAGATACTCCTGAGGTAGAAAGACAACAGCAGAATTTAATCCAGGAGGTCAGAGCAAATATGCAAAGAGTACAGCAAGAACAGAATTGGTATTAATTCTTTAAGTATTAACTACAGGTAACAAATGGAGCAGTTGCATAAAGATTTGTGAACTTGTCCTATATTCTGGCCTTCATTGATGGGTTTATAAAGTTTGGTCTGATATATCCCTTTAGCCAGTTAGCAGTTAGCACAGAGCTCACAAATCTGCTTGTAGCTGCACTCCAAGCCCTAGTTCAGCAGTGGGTGTTACAACATATGAATCATATAGACATGATTTATTATTTATTTTATATTCCTCTGCCCACATGTTTATGCTTGACAAGGGTGTTATTGTACTCTGGTGCAGAACCTCACCCTCCAGTACAGAGGAACATCAAGCTTTCATGTACTATATAATTACAAAGGCATTATGGGTCTCTGGTGTGGTGCAATGAAAGACACTGACATTGTGCTAGGTAAGGAGACTCAAACCCTCATCCCTACCATGAAGATGGGTCATCTCTAGGTTTTAGGAGATTTCACTCATGTCTGCTGCAACACCTCTGCATGTGACAGTGTAGTACATTTTTATTTGAAGGCTCAGAAAGAAAATCCTCACATGCATACTGACAGAGGAGCTGTGTGGTCCCTGGGTTTGCCCAGAGCTGCAGACCAAAGATCTCTACCTTCCTCGGCCTCCATTACATGGAAAGAGCGTAGTGAACCCATATTTTAGTCTGGTTACCAAGGCACCCAATTTCATGATGTCATGGTCTGGAGATTAAACTAGATCCCCTTTTACAGTATAAACCCTAAGCAACAAAAAGCGTGTGATTCCTTCAGCACTGAAGCCCCACATACTTCCAAGGATTTTTTAACCCAACATTTGCTAAATAAGACACTGCAAGTGTGAGGTTTTAGCATTGCGTAGTAGTTGCTCATCTGGGTTTGAACATTGGCAACAAAGGTCAAAGTCCGCATCTATTATATTGCACAGAATCAGTCTTGGGCCAGTGAAAGGAACATAAAGCTGAACCCTAACCTTTAGGAGGTGCCTGGAATTTATTAGCAGATAAGAAAAGGACACAATGGACTATGAAAATAGGAGCAGGAGTAATGGTGGCTGTTGTCTGCATTCACTCACCATTGCTATGTGTAGATGGTGCTTACAGTACTCACTATCTGTGAGAGCCCTGTGGTAAAAAATAAGTCTTGGCATCACATGTGTGTTCAGATGCCAAGGACACACACAGATTGCTTTTGAATGATCAGATAAAATGACTTTTATGGCTGGAATCTGTGTGATGCGAACAGGATCCGCAAACTACAATGAATACAGCCGGCAGGTTTTCCAAGAGGTGCTGATTGTGGAGACATTAAATTTACAAAATGAATTAATTAAAACCAAATCAGTTCTCAAATAATTGCTTTAAGTATGGTAGGCTCAAAATGTTTTTTTTTTTTTTGGAGTATAATAAATTAAAGCACTCACATACTTACCAAGAAACAAACATCTTCTAGTGATACAGTTCTCATAATCACGAGGGAACGCTACTCCATCAGCCGAAGATGGTTTAATTAAAACACACACTCTTTCCAGTACAGAAAATATTGATCGAAAGCTGTGTCCTCTTAACATCAAACAAATTAAGCTATAAAGCTGCAAGTAATTCTAGAATGAAAATGTAGTTTATAGTGGAAATATATTCTTTGTTCACACTGACAAATCGATCATAGAATCAACCATGTATAACATTTAATAGTCAGTGAGCACTGTGGCCTGACTGATTCATTATTGCAAGTGGTATGACCTCGCCTTTAAATACTAAGTGCTGTTAAGACCTCCCCTTTAAATACTAAATGCATTGGGGTATTAAGTTCTTCAATGGAGCAGAACTGGTACTCATTTACATTTACTTACTTAATACTATAGATGCTTTTGTCCAAAGAAAGCAGGGCAGCTAGTCCCTGGCCCATTGGTGGCATCACTCTGCCAGCCACGGCGACCTTCTGATCCTGGGTAACAGGATCCTAACCCACAGTGCCCACTTATCAAGTCTTCTTAAAGTTGATATTATCATTTATAAGCACACATAATGTGGTTTCATTAAAGTCTTCTTTACCTTAATTCTGTGCATAATGCACCTGTACATTTTTAAGTTAAACCACTACACTTATTGATTTATTGTTTTTACTGGTTTTAATGATTCAGTTGTAATATTTTTGTACATACATACTTTGCTCTCCCCTCTAACTTGTTGTTAAGCAACTGCAACAAAACAATTTCAATAAAGCATTTTCGATTTCTTTTGTTGCCCATTTCAGGAAGCTGATAGGGTGGGGTAGATGGGATAAGAACAGGCCTGCTAAGGCTCCAACTGCAGTATTTAACTCTTATCTAGAACGGCTTCACTAAACAGTGCTCTGGACAACACCTGTAAGCTAGTTTGGATAACTGCAGATGTCTAACACAGTTTGTTTTATTTCAGTGGACGAAGTCTCACAGTAAAAACCTGAAATATATGGATGAAAACACATCATTTGCTTCAAAATACACGGGCCTTGAGGAATTAGCTTTCCTCAAGCTCATGCTCTAGAGAGAAATGGTAGGCGTTCAGTGAGCGAACAAGGCTGTTCAATCCCCCAGCCATGGGGAAAGATTTATGTTTTCCAGAAAAAAATATATAAATCGAGAGTGAATCAACCGGGCCGGGAATCTTCCGATGAACTCTGTGATAAGATTTATCTGTGGCTTCAGTACTGGGGCTGGGGTGGCCAGGCATGCAGATGAAAGGCAAACCATGTAAGATCTTATCTGTGACTTTCAGCTGCATTGTGGTAGTTTGGACAGCAGCTTGATTTGATATGGATGACTGACCCAGTCACCCCGGTAGCTTTGTCAGTGAATGTCACTCTCTTCAGTCTTTGCATCCCCCATCTTATTATCAGGTCCCTATCTGTTTAAGGGTATCTCCATCCTTCACGACTGGGATCTTTCTCTCGCCTCACAGTAATCTGTCCCCAGCACCACATACTATTTCATCTGCGAAACAGGAAATAACCTCTTGTGGATTTAAACCGATTTATGGCCTTTCAAGCAGAAAACAGACCTTTCCGCTCTGGGTTTATCATAAGGATGAAAGTGACACCAGGGTTCCACGAGAGCTCCACCGTGATGTTTAATTCATCTGAGCAGCTCCCACTGCCATTTCAAAGCGTACACATTTCATATAAAAATAGGCATGTAAAGTTGGGACTTAATCAATGAAACATCACAAATTTGTTCCACAGGGACCTCGGAAAGATAAATCACAATAAACTGGAGACAGAGATCTCCATGTAGTGTCATGTGTGATCTCGGCACCTGTAGATGAGAAAATGTGACGTAATTTCCATTCAAGAAACCTGAAAAGGGTGACATTATGTTTCATTTTTTTCCTGCAGTCAGTTTAATAGCAGAACTAATAATTATGTTAACATTAACAAGGTTTTTTGGGATTGATGGGAATTGAAGGCGGTTTAATTGGTCACAACTGGCAGTCAGATATTATTCTAATTACATTGCCTTGCCATTTCTCTATAATTGACTTATTTTGAGTTGTTTGAATAAGAATTCTTTGTATCTTCAGGATTGCCATCTCTCACGCATCTGGTGTGACTTTCAGCCTTAATCTCACGCTCACAGAAGAAATCTCATGCCAAATCTATAGCCCCGATTTAGACCAGAAAGCTGATTTGGATTATGCACACAGAGAAATTCCATAATTTCTGCTTGCTACAGTACTACTTTATGGTAGCTGCTCAATTTAGCAATTTGGTTTCATAAAGTTTATTAAGTTTATTATTAATTCATTTTTAAACTATTATACAGAATTTTATTTTTAAATAATTTATATTTATCACTTATCATATTTAGTATTTTTATTTTAACTGTCAGAAGTGACCAGGTTTGTATCAGCGTATTATATTGAGGCATTAAAGGCTGCAAAATTAGTAGTACAAAGCAAAGGTCTTAATTTCTTTAAAAAATGTTCATCAAATCATCATCAAATGGTAAAATCAAGCAACCGCAAAGCGTGCGGGAATGATGTAATTTCTGCACATGCGTAGTCCAAATTGGGTTTCCAGTCCAAATAGAAAATCTCACTCCAGCCAGCTGACGAAAGTTGGCAATCCTGGAATCTGTGGTTTTACCCTAGTTGCCATAATGCAGTTCACTTGTAGCTAATCCCTACAGGTGGTATCATTATCTTTTTCAGTACGGAATGTGGGTGTTTAAGATCTCACACGGATGGGAATATTAAAGCCTCATCCTCTGAGGATAGTTTTGCCTGTGAGTGTTTGTTGTGCGTAGAATTCCGGAATGAGAAGTATGCCATGAGAAGAACAAGGGAAACCGGATTGACAGCCAAAAAAAAAAAAAACAGCGACAGCATAAACAATTCGCAGTGCGAAATATGTCTAAAAAGCTGTTTAGCTGATTTTCTTAGATACATGTTGTATTGCTCAAGGATTATCAAGATTTCAAAGGACTAGGTTTAAAATAAAATGACATCAGTATGATGTTATGCTGCTAACTTACTGCCTTAATGGAGCGTCACTTGAGTGTTCAGCCATCTGCATTACAACATGTCATTAATGTAGCAAATGGAGAGTTCTGGCAATACTATATGAGCCCAGAACATGTGTTGTGGCATGTGATGATCAATTCAATCCACCCTTTTCCATGACAGCTTATCTGTTGTGGGATCTCAGCGAGCTGAGAAAGCAGGGGGTAGGCTGTTAGAGAAACCAATTCACCTCAGTCACGTGTTTGGATTGTGAGAGGAAAGTGTAAGAAGAATTTAGGGGCACAAGGAGACCACATACACTGCACATTCAAAGCCGGAGCATGCAGGAATCCACTCTGTCTTTACTACTGTTACTAGTACTATTTTCATTATTGATATATTGCTGTTGCTAACGGGCTTGAAACATTATGTAAGCTTTTTTCGTTTAAGGTGTATGCAACAAGGTTAGTTGAAACGTTGTATTTAACACCACAAAATAACAGAGGAGAATGACTCAGTATGTCATGGAGCAGTCCACTTATTTGTGGCAAAAAGCCGCTGGCATTCTGCTGCACAGATGTTATAAACTTTATAGGCAAAAATGAAAGCTGAAGGATGACATTGCCAGTAGGGAACATGCCGGAGGAAAGAGGTGCCTGTTCCCTTGTTTACAAAGTGAATTCTTTGACATTCCAGTTTGGTATATCCCGGCACTTTGTCCTCATTCAGTCACTCACTGTGATATCCTCGGAAGAATTCAATGTCACATGATGTGATGGAGCACCGGGCATGTTTCATAGCTCCAGTCAGGTAACAGCTGACTGACATTCAAACAGCATGTAGTCAGTGATAGGTGGGTAGATATCCTATGTTTTGTCAATTCAGACAGACACCTTTGAATAAGTATCATTGTATTCAGATGTTCAGTTCTATTAGGCAGTTTGTGTTACTCTACTTCTAGAGTCATACAGATCAGTTTGACCTTCTTACAGTCAGCTATATGTGGTTCGATGTTCTACAGAATAATTCAGCACCTCCAGAGAGATATGCATGCTCCTTGTTGACTTTCTCCTTCTGCAATGGAGCAGCCTGGTAGGAGATCACGCTATGCAGGCTTGACATGGATCGAGGGGAATCGGCGAAGGGTAGCAGCCAGGAAGTGCCTCAGTGAAATGCAAATGAGCTCCTTTCACACCAACTCCTCCCTGTAGCACGAATGCCTGTCCCTGGCTGACGTTTAGTGCCTGATCTCGTGTGTCACAGGAATATCCAATGAGAATGCTCCAAGATCATGACAAAGCTTTAATTTTATCACCCTTTCTTAATCTTCTTGACTCTTTTGCTCCACAGTTCAATTTTCCCCGGACATTTATCAGATGCCGATAGTAACAAAGCAGGCCTGATCTCGTAAATAAAATAACGGGAATAAGTGCATGAGAACAGTTGCTGTAATTGTTATTTTATCGCTTCCTTGAAAGGAGCTTTTCACAGATGCAGGAGGGTAGCGGAGAACACGTTTCTAACAGCCACAATCAGTGGCCGATCCCTGTGGGTTTGTCCGGCACCAATGTCATGAATTCTAATGAGGTTTTCACTCAGCCTGCAATCACTGGCTGACACTTGGCTTGGGCCTGTTCCGTTCTTTATTATTTAATCATAATGTTTATTTTTATTAGGCCTTTTAACATGCTGCTTTTCATATAATCCTCGAGTGGCTGTCACCCAAGCTGTGGATTCATGAAGGCCGCCATAATGGACCCAGAGAATCACGCGGGCTTATTCCCACCTGCCTGGCAGATCAGCAGTTCCATGGCGAAAAGGGGAATCTCCAGTCTATGATCCTAGTGGTGCGTCTATCAATACTGTGCAGGGAGCAGAACTGTGAATTGAGGAAATACAAAGAATTCGAGGTAAATATGAATCTGTTGAAAAAAAAAATCTGAATCTTGTTCTTTCAACATCACCTGCACTAACAATGACATATCTTCACAATAGAGTGTGAACTGAATACTAATACTGAATATCCAGCTGGGGGTGAAGGCAGTCAGGGAAATTCCCCTCCCCCTCCCTGTCATTTGCCTGGATGTCCTTCAAGGCTGCCAGACCCTCCTTCTCAAAGACTGCACACTGGAGAGGTGGCTGCACCTTACAGATACTCATCTCCATCATTTATCTCCAATCATCCACCTCAAGGGAGTCTATCCATATTCCCCACGGAGTGAAAAAGGGTTTTGATTTATTTTAGAAATAAATGTAACTGAACTGTGTCTAGCTGAAAGGAGCTTTGTAGACTAATGAGTCGACTTCTAATTGCATCTACATTACAGCAATATAAATTCAATTTGAAACTTTTTTTGTCCCCCAATTAATTGTATGTAACAATAAAATTTCTATGAGCACACACAGCATATGGACAAAAGTATTGGGACACACCTCTTTGTCAGAGTCGGTGTCCACCCAACCCTCCCTGTGTCTCTCCCCATTTGGCCAGCTAATGTTGCTGGCCATCCTGATCCCCATCCCTGTCCCTAGTGTGCTGCCCCTGCTCCCCAGACTGCCGCATAGCTCAGTGGGCTCTTGGGTCACGGGTTCTCTCATTTGTTATTTTTTGTATTGTGTTTTTTGTTCCCTAGCGTTCTGTTTTCCCTTTTGAGGTTTTTGGTTCTAAGTTTACCCTCCTTGTGATTTTGGTTACACTGTTCCATTTCTCCTAGTGTGTTGGTTAGTGTTTCTTAGTTTCAGTGTCTGCAGCGTTCTCCAGGTCTGTGAAACTTAATTTGTTCCACCTGTTGCTCGTTGTCTTGTGCCCTCCCCGATTGGTTAATTAGTTATGAGTTGCACCTGTTCCTGGTTGTGCTTTGTGTTCCACTGTATTTAACTGCCTGTCTAGACTATGGTCTTTAGTTGGTTGTTGTGTGTGTATTGTATTGTGGTTTTGTTTGTTAGCTGTATGCCCTGTTTAGTTTTCCTGCTCTCTAGTTGTTTATCCAGTACAATTTTTGCTGTGACCCTTCGTGGTCTTTTGTAGTCTTCCCAGTTGCCTTCTGTTCCCAATAAACCCCCTTTTTGTACCGGAGCTGCCAGTCGGTCGTCACCTTTTTTCCCCTTGCTACCACCATGCCACGCCGCCGGATCCCTGACACCTCTTAATCACTGAATTCAGGTGTTTCATTCAGACCCATTGCCACAGGTATATTAAATCCAGCACCTAGCCTTGCAGTCAGGTTTACAAACATTTGTTAATGAATGGATTGTTCTTAAGAGCTCACTGCCATAGGACGTAGCCTTTGCAGTTAGTCAGTATTGTAAAAGTTCTTGCCTTTTAAATATTCCATGGTCAACTGTAAGTTGTATTATTACAAGGTGGAATCATGTAGAAACAGCAGAAACTCAGGAATGAAGTGGCAGACCAAGTAAAGTAACAGAGCAGAGTTGCTGAGCTGAGGCACATAGTGTGTAAAAGTCAACGTTCTATCGACTCAGTAGCTGCAGGGTTCCAAACATCCTCTGGCATTAACCCAAGCACAAAACGTGGATGCCAGGAGAATGTTACCTGCCTGACTGTATCGTGCCAAGTTTGCTGGAGGAGTTATAATGGTTTGAGGTTGTTTTTCAGGGATGGGCCAAGCTCCTTAGTTCCAGGGAAGGGAACTCTTAATGCTTCAGCATACCAAGACATTTTGGACAATTCTATGCTTCCAAATTTTTGAGAATAGTTTGGGGAAGGCCCTTTTCTGTTCCAGCATGGCTGTGCCCTAGTGCTCAAAGCAAGGTCCATAAAGATATGATTGGATGAGTTTGATGTGAAAGAACTTGACTGGCCCAAACACTTGCCCGACCTCATCTCCATCAAACACCTTTGGGATGAACTACAATGGAGATTACGAGCCAGGGCTTCACATCCAACATCAGTGCCTGATCTCACAAAAGCTCTTCTGGATGAATGGGCAAAAATTCCCACAGACACACTCAAAAGTGTGTCTGTTAAAGCAGCTGCTTTAACATCTGAGGAGGAAGCAGCTCCTATGGATTTAGAATGGGATCTCATAAAAGTTCCTGTGTGTGTACTGGCCAGATGTCCCAAAATAGTACATGGTCCATGTAGTGCACAGTCCAGCTAAGTTGATATTCATAATATAACTGATTTAGGCTCACAAGTACATTTATTGTCAAGTGGCTTAATGGATTTCTTATTCAGTTATTCATTGTTGTGAAAGAAAGTACAGCATATAAAACCATATATCAAATGCACCAATACCCGTGACAATTTGTAAAGACTGCAGAAACACTCCATAAAATTAGAGAGCTCTCAAGTGAATGTGTATTGTTTTGGTGTGATGTCACAATTTAGCTATTTCTGTGATGACACAGTAATTTTGCCTGGTTAACGCTAAAATTTCGACTTATGGGGTGTAGTTTACCTCAAGGCACCAAATAAAAACAGCATGATATTGGTAAATTCAGTCTGTGTTCACTCCAAATTTTGAAAAAAGACAGCAGTGTTAAGAGGGTGCCACTGGTTTGTCACTACTGGATGCACACAGCTCAATTCCTTTGACTAAATGTGCTTATGGGGTAATGATTTTTTTCAAAGCAATTGACGGGAAGGGAAGGGAAGAGCATCCCAGTTAACCTGAAAGCACTGGATTAATCGTGCACCCTTAACTGCATGAAAGAAGGCAAACCCAGATCTGGTTTCCTGCTTCCTGGTGCCTGCTCCTTTTCCGACATTCAGCAACATCGTACCTATTACGACATTCATTTAGATGCTTTGTAGACGTCTTGCAATCTTATATTCCATTCCTTTGGCAGTCGTTTCTATGGCAACACTTCCATTTTGTTTGAAAAAAACAAAAAAAGGGGGAAAACAAAATTACCTAATGGTGTTATCCCAGCACTGTGCCAGAATCCAGTCTCTTATTTGCTGCTGATGAAAAACACACCAGCCCCCCTGTCCAGTTATTGCCACCTCGCTTACTTCATTAGAGTTTCACTGAACAAAACTGATTTGCTTCGGTTATTGAGACATGGATGCCTCGTCTATGGTAAAGCTGACTCAAGACCATCAGAGTGTGGAAGCAAGCCACAGGACATTCTTCTCCATCAGCCTTGCTCTCAGGATGCTTGGTAAACTGGTTCAAAAGTAGGCTACTTTCTAGATTAAATCCATTTGTCATTTGCCCAATTGGCAATGACCATGTCTTAAAGTGCTTCTGTAAAGCATACTGCCTTCCATAAGCTTGATAACCCTTCTTCCAGGTATTCACAGAATAACAATCACTGATTGTGTCAATTTCAGGTCCAGAAAGTAAAAATCCAGACCAGGATTTTGTTTCAACCAATCAGTTGAGCATAAAGAATCACAGTCACAGAGTGCTCAACTAGTTGGTTGAAACAAAATCTTGGTCTGGATTTATACTTTTTGGACCTGAAATTGACACCTCTAACAACCAGCACAATTGCTAGAAACCAAGGAATAAAATGAGTTTGACTGGCATCTAATGAAAATTGTTTAATGTTAAGGTATAACAGAATAAAGATATAAGTATTTACACTATTTATGCAGTCAGTTCCTTTCATGCTAGCCCATGTTAATGTTATAGCATTACCTTTAAATGTTATAATATAACATTTTATGGTTACTTTAAAGTGAGTAGCTGAAAGTCTGTCCACGTGTGTGGTCGTCTCTGTGTACTGTCAAGCTGTCAGAATTGCGCGCTGTGAATATTAAGAGAGGATAATAACTCTTATGAGGCGCTGATGAATCCCTGACCATTGAGGACAATAGACCTGAAATTACACAGCGGGGAGAGCAATATTGTGGGAGAAGGAGCCAGGGATAAGTTACAATTGTATAAATGAGACCTAGTGAGCTGGTGCAGGAGCAGTGAATGGCTCATCAGCCCCTAACCCTAAAGAGAAGAGACAGGTGGCAGATCCAGCCAGTGACACTGCCTCACTCACAGTGCAAGACAAAAGCCAAGAGGTGACACGCAATGACAGCCGCCAGTATTGTGCACGGGTACACATACCTATGAGATGGCTGACAAGTGTATTTGTTACAATCAAGATGTTTTTACATTTCCCAATGCATATCTGTCTCAAATCTAAGGGTGAACTAAAAGTACACTGAAATCTAAGCATAAAAATCCCTGATATGATAATTAGAATTAATAGCTAATATAAAGATCTTTTATACAGCAGACAAATTATTTTTTTTTCCAGGGATTTTCAATGAAAATTAACAGAAGGACAAAATTTGTCACAGACCCATAAAATAAACTGTAATGGATAATATGGCAGAATGACAATGCTTTTATCATGGTCAAAGAGAACACGGGCGGTAGTGAATTTTCCACATTGCACATCTTGCAAGCAAAGCTGCCCTCCTCCTACCACCAGGGCTCATAAGTAGATCCATCACTATGGTGTCCTCCTGCTCACTTCCAGGCCAGATGCATTTCTGGGGGCTCAGAGTACATCAGGGTCCCTCAGGGTCCCATGTTCTACAAAAGTGCCAGCCTGTGTCATGCACTGCAATGCAGAACCGTGTTCGGGGCCGGGAACAGACCAATCAGCTGGCTAGCCCTGTAGCAGCTATGACTGCTGTTGATGCGGGGGGCAGAGGTGCCAATTACCGCATTTACGGGCGTTGCAGCTGGCAAGTGGTCTCTTTGCACTAGTCTCTTTTTTAATCAACAAGATAATTAACTGTGTAAGACAACAGATTATTGTGTAGTTATTTGTTCATCCTTAAGTCACTATATTAAAAAGACCCTGCTGGGCACAATAATAACGTGTCGATGGTGGCAGTGGGAACACCCTATTGGCGCGTCCTCAGAACCTAAACGGCTCTACCACGATGCCTTTCCGAAAGCAGTCTTGCTGTTTCGACCTCGCGGAGTTCGTTTATATCGTCCCAGGGATATCTCTTACAGTATAGCCCTGCCTTTGGTCAGAGAGAGGGGGAAATGAATGGTTTCTGAGAAAAAGAGGCGACCCAGTGTGTTCTTTTTTCTAGAATTAGTCATTTAATGGCGGATGGGAGCTTGAGATAATCTTACGACAGAATAAGATACCTTTATATCTGTCTACCAAAGAACAGAAGTACAGAAGGAAATTTATGAAATATAGAAAAGCCTGCTGCACTATAAAAAAAAGCCACAGCCGTATGACATGGATGTATTAAATAGATGTGCTATTACCGGTCCCCAGCTGTCAGCATCCTCTTCATGTATTACCTTGTTTTTCCTCTAATTATGGACAAAGAAGTAATGTCACTTTTAACAATCAGAGTGTGTAAATGACGCACTGTTGGTTTAATTAATAGGACATACATTATCTCAAGACATTGTATGTTTAGTATTTTAACAATACCTCTATTATGATGGGGTTCAGGCTCATTTAAATAGGTTCATTACAGTCAAACTGTAATACTGCGCTTTAGGGAAATGATCACCTTCTGTAAAGTGTCAAGACAATATTTACACTGACAGTGTTAACAGCTGGGGGGAGGGGCGATGGGAGGTTTATATGCCTGTAAGTGACACGCGCGTTTTATTTCGTGCACATGTGCAGTTCCTCAATGGGAAGAGCAGCAGACAGCCAGGGGATGGTGAGAGCATGCCCGGACACCACAGCTGTGCAGCCGGGAGGGATGGCTCGTCTAAAGCCAGGCCTTAGGGGCCCGTGTGGAAAGAGGTTACTGGATGCCGTTTCACACGTTGAACATGGCCCTGCATGTGCCAGTGATGGCCTGAAAATGAAGTCCTTCCATAACACACCAGATTATTAAAATTACTTATTACTTTTTTGCGAGGGGTTTTCATCAATCCAGTGCTATCCAACTGCAAATCAACACCCATCATCCACTGAAAACTGACTGACTCATTAATGTGAGCTCGGCCCTGTCGTTCTGTGGGTCGGGGGATGTGTGAACAGATGAGTGCTGCTGCAGAACATTTGGAAGCCAATGGAAGTTTCAGGAGGCCCCGAGGGTGGTGACCATGTGAACCAGCACCAATGCTTCATAAACGGGGGCTGTCACCCAGTAAAGATCTCCAGGACTGGTGTGATACACACTCATTCCATTCAATTAGCAAGTTTTCCTTATTCCTCTTCAACATTCAGTGTCAAACTTTGACCCTTTTGCAGAAAAGCATATCCTACACTACTATCCATAGCATTCAACCAGTCATTCACTGTTTTAAGTTTTTGGTTGTAGAACTCAATGTAAAATGGATGAAGGAGATAAATCATTTTTTAAGGGAACATGTTGAGAGGTGAGACATCAGTCTGCTTATGCAATGTGTTGTTCAACAGTGGTGATGTTTCATGAGTTTGGATGAGCAGGGCATCCAACTGAAAAAGTCAACACACAACCAGGCTTCCTAATAATCAAGTCTGGGAGCAGACTCCATATTGCCCTGAATGGCATGAAGGTGCAGTTATTATCACTGCTGTCTTACACCTCTGGGACCAGGGTTCGAGCCTCTACTATGGCTCCATGTGTGTGGACTTTGCGTGTTCACTCCATGTCGTTGTGGGGTTTCCTCCAGGTACTCTGGTTTGTACTCTGTGGTTATCTTGTGTTTATTCTATGAGCCGTTTCAGATGAATCTTAAATTATGTCTAATATTTTACAGTAAAAGCGTGGGTAACATTTTACATGCGGGGTTCAACTCCACCAGTCTAGAAATATGTGCTTAGAAAAACTGTGCTCTAATTTAGCCATGGCTTGTAAGTGTGTGTCCTATGATGGACTGGCATCCCATCCTATGTGTCCCCTGCCTTGGACCGTGCTCTTCCTGAGAGGCAACAGTCTCAATGCATTGTTTAGATGGTTATAGAAGATCAATGGATGGATATCTTCATTATCTGGATAGATATTGGAATGAGTACTAAAATGGTCTGATATTTTTGAAAATTGTTATTACACCATCTCAAGCCAAGTGGTGTGGCTGGAAAGATCACTAAGGGATTGGTTTATGAGGTTAACTCACATCAAGATGAATCTGTTGCCTGTGGAAAATTTCATAATCATAATGCCTCGAGGTGCTAAGTAGTAAATTAGCCTTTTTTGTGGTCTTCTCCTCCACAGACCTCCACTAAACTGGCTATTCACATTCCTGGGTGTCTTCAAAGCGCATAATACGTTTGGGTCGGTATGATGGCTTTACGGTATACCCCCGTAGTTAGAAATCCCGAAGGTATTATTTTTAATACCATAATAAAGTACAGACACTTCTCTTTCTATGAAACTGATATGGAGATGCAGTATTCAAGCGGTGTATTATAGTACAGTGTTAAGGGAGACTGGAGCCTCACCTAACTTGAAAAAAACAAGTCAAATAATAATGTGCATAGGGAGGTTAATGCCATAAAATCAAAAAGCGCAGTGAATGTGCCATAAACTGTTGAAGTAAAGGCAGCATATGTGACACCTAGTGTGCATGTGGCAGCAGGTCGGGCCGTGACAGTGGTGTCGATAAACAAAGGGTGATCTTTATAACTCTTCAGCAAGGAGCTGTCTCCTTGTTTCCCTAGTGCTCGATATGTCCATTTAGGCTATCTCTGATTCAGGAGTTTATAGTAGCCTCCGTGATAGATTTATTTATTTTTTAAAAATGCTGTCATATACCATATACCGGGGTGAAATGTCTAGAAGGTATTATGGTATGAAAAAATAGATATGACCCAAGCCTGGCTCATGACCTCCATCCCACTCTGCATGGCACAAATGGACGTGATTATCCAGCTGGCTCTTGCTTTTCTTTTGAATGCAGTCTATCGATGGGGGTCTCCAACAAAAACGTAGGCAGCAGGTTGCTATTGTTCACAATGCGATGCACAGAGCCATCACGACTTTTAGGGAAAGAGGAGGCCCCCTAAGACCTCCTCGAATTACATAAACAGCTAAAAGCCGCCCTATGAAATGAAACTTCAAAGTGCCAGATGACTCATCTATTTGCAAAGCCCTCCCTTTCTCTCTAAGTCAAATTGCATTTGGATAGTGAAGCTCCTATACATCAACATTTCTATAAAGGATATTAAAGACCTCTGAGAGGAGAGACAATATCACATATCGGCTAACGGTGGGTTGGGTTAACCCTTCAGACACCTCCTATAAGTGCATTACTGTGCTATATTTTTGGTCACATCTGTTATCATGACAGGGCAAAGAAAAAGCATATTATTACAATGTACGGCTCACAAACTCTTTTACATTTTGTAATACGTATACAGCACCATCTGCTGACCTTAATAAGCCTCCAAACAAGGTTACCATCCTAGAGAGAATATTGCTTTTTATCTCATTAAGTACTTTTATTCAAAGCAAACAAAATCTTGTGAATTTTCCCATGTCCTACAAATGCCATTTTACATTTATGGACCTGATTCAACAGCTCCTGGGTCATAAGATCCAGTCCATCCCATGGTTGTCTCTCAAAAAGTAGTTTACAGATGGTATAAAATTCATAAACAATTGATAGAGATAACTAATTACCTTTTCTTGCTCAAGAAATGTGTGTGCTATTGCATCATGTCAATAAAATACAGAAATTCACAATTCACATTACGAACATAATCCTTCTGTCTTCTGAAATCTTATCCAGTACATGATTGTAGGGGGGACTTGGAGCCCTGCCCACCTTCCTCAAGAAGGATCCCCTCCCAGAACAGAATGCCAGTCTATCATAGGGAACACCTAGTCTTGGGCTCATGGGAGGAAACCCATTCAACAGGGGGAGAACATGCCACGTATAAAGTGGGCCAGGACTTACACTCCTGGCCCGCTGGGGTTACAGTGATGCCTCAACTATACGTACAAAATATGTATAGTAAATGTAACAAAATGAAAAGGACTTTGGTTATTTCTGCAGGTTTGATAAATTCACAACATGAAATGCTATGGCAATCATTGTGCAGCGTAGCAAACAATGTCTTATGCAATATGCAGTTATTGATTAAGCTAATCCTTTACAGAAAATACTGAGGTAACTAGGCAAGTATACTCTGTGATTAGCATTAAGGTGAGTTACTCCATAAATGTAACAGGTGTTACGGAAAATTCAATAATAATAACCAGATTATTCAATTTAATAACCAGATCTTACACACACGCACAGTCACCATATTCATATCTTTATGGGGACTCTCCATTCATTTCTAAAAGTAAAACCCTAATCCCAATGATGACAACCTTAACCACTATAAGCCCTAACCTTAACCATAAGTAACCGAAGAAAATACAAGACTTTTGCATTTTTAGTTTTTTGACTGCAGTCACCAATTTTCTTAAAATTGAGGTTATTCTTGGGAAGACTGAAAAAATGTCCCAACAAGGAAAAAAGTTACAGGGTTTTTATCACATTATGGGGACATATTATCCTCACAATGTAATAATTATAAATACTCTCTCTCTCTCGCTCTCTCTCACACACACACACATTGGCTCACTTCGAAACAATATGATAATGTTATCTGAATGCATATTATGACAGTGTGCTGTATGACAGGAACAGAATAATCAAAGCAGAAGCTGAGGTGCCATCCCAAAAAATATTCAGATGTAGTTTAAGTTTAATTTATTTTTGAATGGAAATGATGAATTTGTTTTATCAATAACAAATGATCTGTTATAAATGTAAGTGAAGAGACACTACTATAGCTACACAACGTAAAGAAAATGCCCTTCATTTGTCCTTCAAATCTTCTCACAGCTGACACTTTGTTTTACCAGAGACCCTTCAGTATGAGTGAGGTGTATGTCTCAGGAAGCCCATCTGGGTATTCCACAGATTTTGCAGCATTGCAGCTTAGCTGGAGTGAGTATGTATTTAGATATTCGACATGAGTGTTTGGTTGCTCTTGGGTATGGGGACGATGATACAGAGATTTTGAAATTCATTCCACGTAGTTATCCAAACGGCAAAAGAGGGTCGGCGGCTGGTTACAAGAGATTTCCTATTTTAGAACAACACACAAATCTAACGGCGCCAGGTGGAGCAACTATGGAACATATTTTTATATTTCATACTTACAATACATTTGAGCGTTGTAATGAGATATATATATATATATATATATATATAGTGACCGCGTAGCCTACATTCCTGCATGAAGCTTATACATGTCCTTTTTTATCCTTATGGCTTGACAGTCAGGTTAGGAAAAGCAGAGAAAACGAGGTCATACTGAAAACCATTAACCTTTAAAGAAAACAGAAAGTGGGGGAAACGCGCGACTCTAAAGAAAGATCCCGAGCGCTCCTGGTCACCAGCGCGGCTCCCCAAGGTCCCCTTTCAACTTTTTCGTTCGCATACTCAATGCTCACAATACAGCAACGCACACACCGAACACACCAGCCGCACACTTCTTTATATTCCTCTCCTTCGTGGCAAATCATTGCTTTAAACGTGGAAAACGACGCCAATTAGGAAGTTTTAACTGTATATAGATATTTCAACTTCTTCTGCTTGACAAATACTTCAGGCACCGCGTGTTGCTCCTCTCCGATCCGCCAATATTCCCTTAAATTGTTTAGCTGCATTCCTAAGAAAATCAATTAACTCCAGTGGCCATTTTCACAATAATGACATTTCCCTTCAGTCATTGTTCTGGTCGTGTGGTCACAGTAAACGATATAGATATGATGACTGGTATAAACATGACAAAAGAAACACGATATTTCTTTCCCATTAAACTGAGAATGTAGATCGGTGTGTATGTAACTGTACTCATATGTTATTAAATTAATTCGTGCTGAATACTTCAACGTTACAGGTGAATAAAGCCGCAGCGTGTACTGTCACAGCGAATAGTGCAGCTGCCATCGATTATATTTCCAAACATGTAACTGATTACAAACATTTCCTTTACGAATGACTGTCGAGCTCAGCTCATACAGATCAGATCCTGCAGAAGCGACGGACTTACCAGGGTCACCCTGACTCCTGCGTGATATCCAATGTCAGGGTAAACGACGTCTGTATCCTCTGATCTGTGTCCAGTTTCCCCAAAATCAGATTCCGTGATCACAATCCACGTCTCGGCATATGTACCATAAAATTACATACAGGATTAGTAAGATGGCAAAAATGAACAAAGCCACCAAAATAGCCTTGGTCACTGGAGATATGAGAGACTGCATGTCACCAGCGAGCTACAGGAGAAGGGACACTATTTGCAAGAACACTTATGAGCACAGTGATGGACACGGTGCGCTTCCCAGACCAGAGGACCAGGCGCCGGGGATCTGCGTGGCTTCGTACCAGTTGTCGAGTTAAGGTTCTTCGGCATTTCTCTTAATGCCATATTCTGCGGATCCCCGTTCGTCCATGAGTAAAACATGGGGGGAAAAAGCAATTACATGCCAAATTTAGACATTCCCACTTTTCTACCAAAAATCCAATCTCCGCATGAGCCACGCTTTGCGGAAATGTTTAGGAGACATGGGCTGGAGTGGCGTGAAGTATGAAATATCCAACTGGAAGCGAAATGTATGGCAAAGTTTCTGGCACGGCGGCTAAACCGCGCTGCTTCGGCGAGACGGCTTGATTGGTATTCTGCGGGTCTCTGTCGCGATTGTCAACTTCAAAGTGGGATTCACTCGGTCACACCTGCTAGCTAAGGAGCCCCGACGCCCCTAGGTCTCCGGAGGCATCGCACTTCTCTGCCACATGTTGCAGCCTGGACGCGGCGGCGATGCAGTGCAGCGGCTTACCTGTATTTTTTTTCTTACTAATACGAAGTGTCGCTCCACTTTCGCATGGTATTAATCACGTTGCATGAAGGCAAATGAAACGCACAGACTTAGGTCAGAGCAAGTCGAAAATATTACGGGGGAAATATTTATAGCTAGCGTACTGTAAAACTGTCTTCGGGTACAAAATAAATACACAAACACACGTTTTCTAAAGATTTATCGGCTTCCAATAATGCCCCACAGAATAAACTATTACATATTTATTATTATTAATAATAATTATTATTATTATTATTATTGTTGTTGTTGCAGTTGCTGCAGCATAAAATTTTCTGTAAATTCTGGGTGTGAGACCGCTGGAAGGAATCTTTACAGTCAAACGCAGGGTCTGTGTAATGCTATTAAACTTCACTAGAGGGCACATAAAATCCCTCGATACTTGTGAAAAGTTTTTTATATAGTCGCATAACTAATCCATATGTTTCTGACATGGAGCAAGAAATTGTATGTATTTGTTGATACACTGAACGCTAGGTGTGTGTGGCTGTTGGGAAACGAGATGCACAGTCTGCTTAGAGTGTTTCTATTCTATTTGACTTGAATGCTTTTACATATACAGTATTGGGGCTGTAAGACATTTCAGTCAGACGTACACAGCAATATCTTAACTAGTGACCCATCATGTTAAATATACAAGGTGCTGTCCTGAACCAGATTCCAATAAGTACAAACTGTCCTTACACCCATTTGTGCAGGTATTACAAAGAAAAGATTAATTTAAGCAAATGGCCTATATATAAAATTAGATTTTTAGAATACAAACCGACTAACAGAAGTCTGCAGTGAAGACCATGGACTCTGAAAACTTGCATTATATATGGATGAAAGATTGTTTAAACAGGATATATATCACTGCACTGCAATTAGGAGTTTGTCAAATTTAATATTTAGTATGCAGATTCATCATTGCTGTACACAGTTGGTTGATAAGCTGATATTTCTATCCAAAGCAAGACTTTAAAATAAAGTTCTATGGTCCTAAATTTACAAATTGTGCTCAAACATTCAATTTGTATGGTCATTCTGGGTCATTCTTCTACTTGCATTTTTAATGTGTGATGTGAGATGCAAATACAATTTTACAGGAATGCATGTTGAACACCAATAAAAACCCTGTTTTCTGATTCCATCTCGAGTGTAGTTTCTATTTAAAGAAAAATTCCCTTCTTGGTTCACCTTGGTGTTCCTTAATTGAACAGCCTAGAGGCAATCTACGTCGCCGAAGACATGATTTACTAAGAATTTATTGTTTCTGTGAAATGTTAAGAACACAATTTTGTAGCTCAGCCATTTAAGAAACAGACAGACAACATGGATGCTAGACACACAATTGAAGTATCTAGGATACAAGTAAGAATTTCTTAGAAAAGAAAGTTGTGTTAATAAGATAAATGTGGCAAGCCAAACTGAATAATTGTCAACACACCAGAATGAAACATGTCCTCTGCATTTAACACACCTGGGGAGCAGTACCTTGCTCAGGGGACCTCAGTGGTACCTTGTTGGCTAGGGATTCAAACCTGCAACCTTTAAAGCACAACTCCCTAACCATTAAGCCACTACTGCCCCACAAAAGAACATGTGACTCATACAGGAATCAAACCTGTGACCTTGGCATTATCAGCACCACACGCTCACCAGCTGAACTAACCAGCCAAGTAAATGTTAAGGATAATGGTCAGGGAGCCACTGTCAGCAGGGATTCTGATCAAGGCTCTGCACTTTCTGCTGAGCTTTTTAAGCATTTTACCACCTTAAAATAACTTGGAATGGTTCTGTTGTTTGGTCTCTAGGGGCTGAAGGTGCAGGAAGCAGAGCTCTGTTCTTCTTTTCTTCAAGGCTTGTTTTATTCACTTCCACATCCCAGTTACTCTGCGTGTGTCAGTTTCAGAGGCACTACCCTCTCTCCTCCCGTGCCCGCCATTTGCGCGGCCCCCACTCCTCCCCCCCCACCAGGCAAGCACTCCCGAACACACAAACGGCAGCCAGA
>JAODKM010000001.1:35886335-35897862 GCA_026780845.1 Petrocephalus sullivani
GCGCCACGGTGAGCCTTCTGCTCCCCCCGCGCCACGGCCCGGGGCGCGCCCGGGGGGGGGGGAGGCGGCGGGGAGGCGGGGGGGGGGGGGGGGGGGGGGGGGGGGGTTGGATGGAGGGATTGCTTCTGGTGGAGCAGCGGCTTCCGGAAGCATCAGCTGAGAATCCCGCGTGTCACCAGCAGTCCTGAAGATGTGGCTGCTTCCTACTCCTGGCCACCTTGGGTCTGCTCTCACGCACCGCTGATGCTGCATTGCACTCACCCCTGCGTCTTGGTTTCTTCCCTGATAGCAGCAAACTGTCAGCCTCCTGGCCGTGTGTTTTGATCTCAGAATGTTTGCCAGCACTGTGATGGATTAAATGTTAAGTCTTGTTACGAGTTTGCACTCCATCCTGGGTTATTCTCTGCCTTCCAGGATAAGCTCCAGACCCCCACCACCCTACATTGGAAAAGTCCCTACAGAAAATGGATGGATAGATCTTGTTACATTTATATTTTGTTTTTGCGGTTTTCCCTGCCTTCAGGGTCCTGGACGGCTATGACCTGTTGCCCCTCCTGGAAGGGCGAGCCCAGAGGTCCCAGCATGAGTTCATGTTCCACTACTGTGGCGTGTACCTGAACGCTGTGCGCTGGCACCCCCCAGACAGTGAGCTCCGCTCAGCCTTCACACTAATGTAAACCACACTATTTAATCGATGTGTGGCAGAGATTAAATATCCAGGCTGCTGTTGATATATTTCCATACGTCACTGTGGTTACTGAGCTGCTTTCCTGTGGCTGTCCCCCTGCCCAGATGTAATAACGGGACTGCACTGGGGGTGGGGAATCTCACCTCTGCTGTCTTTCCATACACACTAACTACTTATATGTATATTAGTACCTGACATACCCCATGTACATCTATATTTATACATTTATATACTTGTATAGTAACCTCCTCATCTCTGGCACCAACCACCAAAGCAAATTCCTTGTATGAGTGAACGTACTTGGCAATAAACCCGATTCTGATTCTGATTCTGATTCTGATTCTGATTCACTCAGGTGATGCCGTTTTCAAAGTTCACTTCTTCACGCCCAAATTTTGGCCCCCGGGGGCTGGTGGCTGCTATGACACCAAGATGTGCCTGTGTCACGGGGACTTTGTCACCCAGCACGACCCCCCGCTGCTGTTCGATTTGGCCCGGGACCCATCGGAGAGCTGGCCCCTGACGCAGGACGTGGAGCCTCGCTACGCGGAGGTACTGCAAAGGGTCCGGGAGGCGGTGGAGGAACACGGTCGCACGCTCAGCACCGTCCCCCACCAGCTGTCCTGGAGCAATGTGCTGTGGAGGCCCTGGTTACAGCCCTGCTGTGGAACCTTCCCGTTCTGCTCCTGCTCAGAGCCCAGTGTCACCGCAACTCGGGGCTCCTAAGGAACCCGATGTCAGTGTGCTGTGGGGCTTCTGGAGAACCCAGTCTCACCATGCTGTGGGGCTTCTGGGGAACCCAGTCTCACCATGCTGTGTCTGTCCATCCTGAGGAACCCAAGCTCACCATGCTGTGTCTGTCCATCATGTGTAACCCAACCTCACCACGCTGTGTCTGACTGTCCTGAGGAACCCAACCTCACCACGCTGTGTCTGTCTGTCCTGAGGAACTCAACCTCACCACGCTGTGTCTGTCTGTCCTGAGGAACTCAACCTCACCACACTGTGTCTGTCTGTTCTGAGGAGCCCAAACTCACCATGCTGTGTCTGTCGGTCCTGAGGAACCCAACCTCAACACGCTGTGTCTGTCCGTCCTGAGGACCCCAACCTCACCATGCTGTGTCTGTCTGTCATGAGGAACCCAAACTCACCATGCTGTGTCTGTCCTGAGGAACCCAACCTCACCATGCTCTTGGGTGGTTGAGCTACCAATGTCACCACACTGTGACGCTCCTAAGGAACCCAAAGGAACCACACATCACTGCTGCATGCGGTTCCTGAGGAACTAGACATCAGCACAGGACTCCTGAAGATCCCAGCGTCACTGTGGCGTGGTGCTCCGGGGGAACCCAATGTCACTGTGATGTGGGGTCTTTGGAGGAACCCAATGGAACTGTAGTGACACAAAGCTGGGGATGCTGGGGATGGGATGATTCCTCAAAAAGAGAATTGATTTCCAAAACCTTTAGTCCACACTAGGGACATTGCTAGAGGTAAAGCTTTACTGGGGCACAGCCCCCCCCCAATCTAAAAATATAGAGGTATGTTTATGAATTAAGTATTTTCTTTGACAAATGGAGTTAAACAAGAATACGAAATACACTTGTTCAAAATTAAAATAAAGTTGCATTTGGCAGTTCTTTGCGCCTTTTGCTGTTTGTTAGCTTTTGCGGAGTTGGAATCGTTCTTTCCCTTGTTATTTAGCCTCCTGCCAATGACAGCACAAACTACCGTAAGCCCTACTTTCCACATGGTGGCACTATTTACCCATAAAAATGCAGTTTTATTCCCTCTGCTTAGTATTCATTTGTGGTTTTAAAGACGATGATGCACACCTTTTCTCAAGGACAAGCTGAGCTTGTATTATAGCTAATGTCTGTTGAGTATTTTGTGCATATTCTTAATTTAGTCAGTTATTCACTGTTCTCTTTAGGGTGCTTGAATGGTGTACTTATATTTAATATATTTAAATAGCAAGGTCTTATAAGTGGTGGATTTTTGAATCGTAGGTGAAAATTCAGATTGGTAATAACCTTTAAAACATAGTTTAGTGGAGTCTGCACACCTGGCTAAGACTAAGCTATGAAGCATAGAGAGGACAATTAATGTAGCATAACCGTTTGTGTCCATTTTTGAGCTCCAGTCTGGCTGCAAGTCCTAGAAGCCTGTCTGTTGTCAATCATTAAAGAACATGTCCGCAAGGGTAAATAACTGACAAGGAATTACTGAACTAGCCGTGAGAGAGGTGATGGGAACTGGAGCCATTTTAAACCTGCTCCTGCAATGTTGATATTTGGTGGGATTGCTAATGGAGTACTGATCTATTTTCACCTAATGTGGCAGTATTATATTTTTACCTATAAATGTGCACTGATGCTACAGATCCGTACACTGGATGGATGTGGCATTTTATTTATTTTTGGAAAGACAGAACTTGAATTCAGAAGCCCCAGAATGTTTAAGAGTTTAAGAGAGTCCTCCTCTCTTTTTTGTGGGGTAAGTGAGAGATACAGGCAGTCCCCAGATTAAGAATGTCCAACTTGTGGACAACTCGTGCTTATGAACGGACTGCCATAAAACCCGTCAAATTAAAATTTTGGGTTAAAAACAGTGGTTCTAACGAATGAACGCACACACTTTGTGACGCTTGTGAAGAAGTTACAGTGCTTCATTGGTTCGTCAGCTCAAGGTACAGTATAGTATTGTTACTTTTATTATTGCTGTATCATTATTATTATTATTATTATTATTATTATGTGCTGTATTATTGTTATGCATGAACTTAAAGACAGGCTTAGGGAACAGATCTCGTTCATTAGCTAGGGACTGCCTGTATTTTACATACCTTGCAGGACATATGGTACAGTGGTACGCAGTGCCATTTCCTTATGAGCCCAGAGTTTCGGGTTGAAATCGGTCGTCCCCCAGTCTCTGAGGAGCTTCCCTGCTGTTTACGTGGGTTTTTTTCTTCTCTCAAACCGAAACATCCCATTGAAGTTAATTGCAGGCTATAAATCACCTTCACGTAACTTACCGTAAAATATCCCCAGGAGCAAGACATAAAATTGTTTTGGAAGTAGGAAATAAGCTTAGAACAACATCCTTGTATCTGCAGGCGACTGGTCATGCTAATGTGTCCACCATCAGAAATGCATGGGGCCAAAAAATGATAAACACAATCACATTAGAATAATAAGCAGGAAACCGTTGCTGAAGACCGATGAACATTTAGTATAATGCACCTGTATATCATAGGTAAAAATGGAAGTAATCCCTGAACATAATATTGATATGTAATACTGCAGTACACTGTTAGTAGCTGCAGGTCCTGGCCATACAGTACATCTTACATACAGTAAACCACCCCAAACTCAGCAGCAGGCTGTTAAGTTTGAGAAGGTTCAGGTTACACATGCTTAGCTAGATCCTTTTTTGGCTTGCTGTAGCCTGGTAAATACAGGCAGGGTATAAAACGCCAAAGGATAAGATTGGCCTTCGTTATCCAAGAGATTATGTATGAAAATAATCTTAAAAATGAGTGACATGCATTTCACATGAAAAACAAAATTTTATTTAACGAAAACGGACCGAGAGTAGCTACTCCCGTTCTGATGACAAAGAGGACTGCGACTAAGGTTTTATCGATGCAGGATATGGAATTTTGCTGGTGTTGATAGGGCATCCAGGTGAAGGATAGCATCTGAGCTTCATGGAGGGACCTGTGGAGGAATGGGGCTCGTCAGGCAGCCTGGAACTAAATTATAACTTTGATCCGAGGAGAAGCGGCCGTTGGCTTGCCGCAGACTCCCTGCTAGCACTGCGCCTGTAGATATTACATGCTGACCAATTCCTGGCTTTACTTAATCTTGCCAATTGACCGGGAGTGTTGGCTGCCACATGAAGGACTACAGTTGTGACAGAGAACAATAACAGGTCTCTTAGTTTCCTGGGAAATAATCCAAGAACCATAAGTCCTGAATTTAATTTTCCCTTTATTCACTTCGTAGTCCTCAGTATTACAGCCTTTTCTGATGGTATTAAAGGTAAGGAAATCTAAATTTAACGAGACCTTGGCCATGCCTTCCCGTGCTCGGCGTGCTCAGGCTTCATTGTCCCAGAGCTTCACGAGACTCTGTGTCACAGGGAGAATCGCCGCCCCCCCTTGCCGCCCTTGTCGTCCCATTGCACATCAGCTTGCCGAGCACATCTGCCCCGAAGCCTCGCATTTCCATGTGGTCAGGAGTGATGAGGCTCTCATTAATGTGGAATAACTGAGACTTCCTGGCTGGCATCATTGCCTTGGCTGTACCAGGCTTGTCTGGGAGAGGCTGGCAAGCAAGGTGCTGGGCGGTACACTGCACCATTGCTACTTTGGGAGCTAAATGTAATTCTGATGCCTTGCACTCAGCCTTTAGTATTTATTTTGTTGCTTGGCTTTCTTCTACTGTAACTTGAAGTACTCAGAGCTGGGTGTTTTAACCAAACTTCAGGTTAGGTATTAAGCTCAGTTATTAGCAATCAGATTAGTCAATATCTGTGACCAGCTACACTGGAAAAGCAGTACTGTTGCTAATTAGTCTAGCGTTTACCCTGGACTCTATGGATGAACTTTGGGAACATACCCACCCTGTATCAGGACGGGTGGCATGGTGGTTCATTGGTCACAGAAACCTTGGCCTGGATTATTCACGGGAAGCCAGGACTTGATTTCATATAATCTACATCCCGAGCATCACATCACTGATAATCATATCAGTGATGATAACGGCAATTTAAACTAAAATAAATAAAAATGGCCAAGAAAAATAACATACAAGATGAAAGGTCATTAATCTTTTCCTACTTAAAAAATGTAATTTTTAGTTAGAATATGTTTAATATGACCCATATTTCATAGATGGGACTTCCATACATTTTAATAGGAAACTAGTGTAATAGTTTTGTGCAGAATTTGAGACCTTTTATCGAAGTTTGCTACCTCATGCATGGGAACGAATTCACTGCATTATGCAAACATGAAAGTATACTAGGAAAACAGCAGTAGAATCTTGTTCTTTGAAGGAAGAAACACTTGGTCTTAGTTAGAAAATGGCACTAAGCAAATACCCCACCAAGATTCTCAGTTCCCATTAAGTCTCATAAGGAGCTATCAAAGCTTAATGAACAAATAATGCATCATTAATGAACATTTACAGCTGCCACACCCCCTGGCCTGCGAGAAGCACCCATCAGCCGACCCCAGTCAGCTTGTCATTAAGCAGAACATTTTTGTCGGACACATACCATGTCATTTTACCAAGCCATTGTGCTGTCAGGCACAGTGGTATTAAAGGTTAGACAGCATTGTAATACTTGTGGGGTAATTCAGTTTGCCGGTTTATGTTATGAAACCAGTATAAATGAACACATCTATCCATCTTCCATAACCCCTTATCCCAGTGTTTCTCCAGTCCGTCCTCAGGAACCTCCAGACAGTCTGCATTTTTGGTCCCTCCCAGCTCCCAGTACACCTGTACCAGATATTTGGTGTTCTTGAGGAACACTAAACTCGTGGCCTATCCTGAGAAGACAGGGGTCACCCTCAATGCAGGACACTTGCACGTCACACACAATTTAGAAACCAGTTTACCTGACAATATGGTATTTTGACTGGGGGAGGAAGCTGCAGCACCCAGAGCAGTCCCATGAAGAGTGGATGATGGTTATTAAATAAGTCTGATGATGAGGGTATGAGTGAGCTTATGCACTATACAGCAGTACTTCCTCTAAAAATTTTCGGCTTTGAGCTGATGTTCTGAACTTTGCAAACCAATGTCTCTGCAAGACGCCGCATCTGTGTCGGATTACGGAGTTAAAAACAACAAGGCAGGACCGTGCTGACAGGAGTGTCTCACAGTGGAGCAGACCAGTGGCCTGGGCCACATTCGCTCTCCACATGGGGAGTTCCTGTAGAGCGGAGGATCACTGCGGTTCTCGTGTGTGTGAACAGACTGTCCGCTCCTGAGCACACGGAGACTGCATTGAGGGTGGGGGTGCACAGCCCCGAAGGGGTAATGATGCTTAATGCGTGTAACCATCGTTACGCTGAAGGGGTGCCTGCTTATGCGGTGAGCTTTTATTTGGCTCTTATAAACCCAACAGCGAGCAGAAGAGGGCGAGGAGTGAATGTGGCTGGATCCCTGTCGGTCTTTATAACAGGCTGTAAGTGTTGAGAGGTTTGTCAATTAGGACCATGCAGCTGGAACAGATTTAAACACAGGGAAGGCCTCTTACTGAGAGTGCCCACCCCCCTGGGCATGGAAAGAAAACAGGCCTGAGGACACATCCACACACGCATAAATCTGTGACCCAGGGATGGAGGAATCTCTATGAACTGAGGGGGCAATAATGCTATGAATTTTGTAACGAATTTCCCTCCAGAGCTTAATAAAGTATATATCTATAAAGTCTAGCCCACTTGACTCTTTGCTTTCGAAAAACAGATATAGTTAGCTGCTACCTCTAACTAGCCGAAGCCCACTCACCTCACAGTAATTTCGTCTGGCAATGTGTTGTAGGTGTGATAGGTTTGTGTAGGTTTGGCTAATGCTGCCAATGACGTAATATTGAATATACAGCTGATTGGCAGATCTCAAATCGTAGTTCTCAGTGAGCCCAGCCACCCAGTTCTGTGGTCCATGCATCAAGTTGTTCAATGTAATATGCATGACTTCCACAGCCTGAGATGTGTTCATGCCATATGGGAAGTTTTTAAAACATCAAACCTGTGTCCCTGATTTCTGAATCTACTGATTAATGATCATTGGGTTTAGAAACTCAAAAGTCTTAATGTGTGTGATATTCTTCCAGTACTACCTAAAAGTAGCCAAAGAATAGCGGGTATTCTTTTTCATAACCACTCGTAAGGAATTCAGACGGGCTTGCCTGGCTAGGAGTCTTAGATCTTGTCCTAGATTCTGACCTCCCTGGAAATTGTGAGTTTTAAAATGTGACATCATTTGCCTCTCATGTGAAAGGGATGGAGTCATCATACAGACTCACAAACACAGGCGCTCACCTCTGTGCTCTGTAGTTTGGCGGTAAGGTGGGGACAATATTTCACTGATTTCATTCTAAATTTCAAAGACACTGACCAGCTGGAGTTAATCTCTTATGGGTGGCAAATCTGCTTTTAATTTTCCAGAGTATCTCTGAAGTTAATTCAGGGTATTGAGAAAACTGTATAAAGATCGTTGTTATGAAATACTATCTGGATGAAGAAAATTTTATATATATATATATATATATATATAGAAAAGGTAGTGGTATTCAACACATTCATCCAAATGCTTTGAGGTATTGTTTTTTGAAATACACTTTATTCAATATATTATGTTATTTAATTTCTATATATATTAAATATTATCCTATTTTGACATGCATGCATTTTGATATAAAACCCGTCTGTTAGAATGGAACCCAGTTATGACTCAATAAAATCCTGCTTGAAAAAGGCAGAAAATTTTCTGAATATATCAGTACACTTGGTGTTTCATCATAGCTCAGTACAGCAGATAGTGTTTGTGATTAGAGTCCATCCATCTGTCAGTTTCCTTTTCCCGCCTGATCGACGCAGGGTCACGGGGGTCCGGAGCTAATCCCAGAAACTATGGGCGCAAGTGGTTACAGCCCTCTGTAGCTTTTCTTACTCCGAACAGTATGGGGTTGTTGGGATCAAAGCAAGTCTCCAAAGGTCTCTGATGCCTTCCTGTGATCTCATGGATTCCAGTCCAACTCAGATACCCTCAGGTTCACAGGATACTGGCAGGTATAACGATATTGGTATCTTTGTGGTACCTATCAACTGGAAGAGGATGATGTCGGTGGTGGGCTTGTTTGGGGGTTGAGACCGATAACTGTCAGAAGCTGGAGGTGGTAAGGAAGTGTGATAAAGCCAGGGAAAAGCAGGGCCTTCTACTGAAACCCAAGATTATGTATGTTTTCCATGATGAACAGAATGTTAACAGTGATAATGGCTGCATTATCAATACCCTTTAGTACATGAATATGCCAGATGTTACAAATAGAGGTCATTTTTCTGCGTGCCCTCTAGGTTTTTAATGCTCATTTTCAGGATAGATGGACGTGATCTGAATAGTCATAAATATTTTATTTTAACAAACACTTTTTACTTTAACAAATATTTTCAGATATTTAAAAAGTATCAATGAGGTGGGTAGAATAATATGTTAATAATAATATGTTAAATAACTACATAAACCACAGGGTGTCGTGTTGGCGGCGGAGGAACGACCCATCATGCAGGCTGCGGGGGTTAAATTTTTTATATTTATATTTATATTTATTTTTTATATTCCCCCGTTTATTGGGGGAATCGGGGAAACACGGGAGCCGAAAACAACAGCATCTGACAACAACCGACAGGGGTGACTGGACTAAAGGGTAGTACATCAAGGAGCAGACACAAGGCAGGTGTGCTGGGTAACAAGGGTATTGTTTCTGTAATGTTAGCATGCCCAGGGGGGTTGGGCAGCCAGTTGACCTTGGACCCCCAGAGGTTTTTTTTCTCCCTGCTTGGGAGTTTTTGGTTCCTCTCCTCCGTTGTCAATTGGCTTTTCTGTCTTTTCTCTCCGTTTTGTCTTCTTTAATTCTATATATTTTATCAATGTACATCGATGTATTTTACACCCATGTAAAGTGCCCTGGGACAACCCTGTTGTGAAGGGAGCTATATAAAAATAAACTGAATTGAATTGAATTGAATTGATTGGTAGGCAAAGCACAACAAGGTTCAGGTGAAGCTAATTAAGCTCCGCCTGAGGGAAACACAGGGAAAGACATGCAGGGCGGGGCTGAGCGTGACATAGGGTGATATGTGTTTCAGTTTACGTTATTAAACATATATGTCAACATCCAATAATTTCTCATTTTCCATGATTTGGAATCAGATCCAGGGTGTACTATCAGCCTTGTGCCCCGTGCTGACTGGGATAGGATCCAGGCCGCCTCTGTGACCCTAACCGAGCGGCTAGAAGAATAAATGGATGTTACGGTATGCATTCAAATAACTAATAACAAGTACCAACAAATGGTAAGCAAGACAAAAGATTCCAGACGTATTTGAGAAAAATGAAGCGTGGTCACTGCTCCCATTAGAAAGGTTCCTGAAAGCAGAAGTTTCCTTGTCTGGCAGCTTATAAACAGACTGATGTGAAATGTAACGTTAAGTATGGAAACAGGTACATTGGAATGTTTCTTTTCACACATCCCAGCTTAATCTCAGTCAGACCTTCATTCAACCCCCTGGAGCATTTTTTGTGGGGCTTGGGGCCTCATTCAAGGGCCCAGCAGTGATGTGGGGATTCTGCCAAACATGGGATGTGAACCAATAATCTTCTGATAACAAGCACAGAAGCCTAACCCACTCATTGTCAATAGCAAACACGGGTGTTAGAGTTTTTACTCTCCGAAGCACTAGCAGCTGTCTCTGAGCTGGATCACAGTACTTGTGAGCAATATCGACCGATCTGGCAGGGCTGCCGGGGAGACGGGAACAGGCTGAGCTCGCATGACAGGCCTCGTCTCGCACTGCTTCATCACGCTTATTACTTTAACAGTCTTCAGTAAGATCAGATTGCAGTGACGCAGATGAGTTGGTGGCAGATGAGCAGTGGTGTGTCTCATGCTCTATACCCATGATGAGGTGTTAGCCTTAGGACTGGGGTTAAGGTTAGAATTAAAAATGCAAATTTACATAACATTTTTTTTTACCAAAAGTATGTGTTTTTTTTTACATTGGAACCATGTTAAGACACATTGCAGAAGCCATATAAACTGATATAACATAGAATTTAATGAGATGTAGTGTTATGAGTGCCGTTTTCTAACTAAGTCATTGGCATTTGGAATTAATGAATCTGGACACTCACAAATGGAAACTGGGTCCTTTGTTTAACGATAAAATTTGATTCATAAGCTGAAGGCAGACAGTGCAAAAGGGGGAAAAACACATCAAGGCTGCAGTGTTATCTCTGCCTAGGAATAGTCACACTCAGTGATATTTCGTACTTCTTCCTACCACTGCTGAAGTCAAGCCAGGACTTGACACCAAACACGCACTGTCGTCCTTGATAGCGCGATGGATTCATCACCGGCTGTGGAGGTGCTCTGATGCTGCTGATTATCTGGGGGTTGGGGATTTGATGGCTTCCACCTGCAGTCTGTTCCTGGTTAGTTCCAACACGACCGGACTGTAATCATCCCCGCATGTCAGTGCAATACTCTTACTCAGCCCTGTGGATCAAAGTGCCGCAACTGGGGCTGGGAATAGTGGCCCCACCCAGACGGACCCCTCATGCAGACGCACGCCACTTTGTTCAGCAGGATGTCTTTGCTTCCAGTGAATCCTTTGTGGTTTCTTGCGTTCAATTCCGCTTCAATCAATGGTAATTTTATCAAGGCCTATAACAACAAAGCAAACAATGTCTCTTTCCTCATTAATCTAGTGGTCAAACTACAGGAAACATCAGCTGCTTCTATACATGGGGGGAAATTCATGGCAAAGATGAACCTGACAACATAACATAACATAACATAACATAACATAACTAAATTGACTTTGACTTGTATTTCATTGCAGTCAATATGAATACAAAATATTTCATATTTTTCTGGTCATGTGTTCATTTCACTTGTAAATATACATCCTTTCCTGTCATTCAGACCTGCAACACATTCCAAAAAAGGTTGGGACAGGCAAATCGGTTAAATAATGATGTGATTTGAAACAGGTGATGTCAACAGGTGATTGTAATTATGATTTGGTACAAAAGCAGCATC
>JAODKM010000001.1:35897962-35915212 GCA_026780845.1 Petrocephalus sullivani
TCTGTGATGGCACCATTAATGCTGAAAAGTACATAGAGATTTTGGAGCACAATATGCTGCCTTCAAGAAGACATCTTATCCAGGGACGCCCATAGATATTTCAACAAGACCATGCTAAACCACATTCTGCACACATTACAAAGTCCTGTCTGCGGAGGAAGAGGGTACGGGTACTTCACTGGCCTGCCTGCAGTCCTGACCTGTCTCCAATAGAAAATGTGTGGTGCATTTTGAAGTGCAAAATGTGACAACAAAGACCCCGTACTGTTGCCCACCTTAACTTGTTTGCAGGAGGAATGGGACAAAATTACACCTGAAACACTTGGTGTCTTCAGTCCCTAAACGTCTTTAAAGTGTTGTAAAAAGGAATGACAACATTAAATGCTTTACTGTTCCAACTTTTTTTTAAATGTGTTGCAAGAACCAAAATTGGAATACGTGTTTATTTTGAACAAAACAATAAAATTCATGAGGAACACATTAAATAATGTGCTGTTGTATTGTTTTCAATGTAATACAGGTCAAAGATAACTTAACAAAGTACTGTTTTCAGTTTGATTTTAATTTAACATACCGTCCCAACTTTTTCTGATTTGGGGTTGTACTATAACTACATGCTCCCATACATTTTGATGTTATTTTCAGCGGATTTCTCAGAGCTAAGCTCTTCATCAACCTACTGTATTCCCACATTCAGCTCAGCTGCCTAACAGGGTCACAAGGACGGCAGAATTTTTGTGGCTATTAACGTTTTTTTCTTTTTAAAGATAAACAGAAGGTATGACATTGCTCTGTAATTCTGATGTACATGGAAATGGCTGGATGAAATCTGATGGTGCTGAACAGTTTTGAAATGTCATTGAATTTCTGAGAATTTTGTTAACACGTCTTAAAGACAACACGCATATTTTGAATGTTGAGTTTTATTCAGTCCTAATTCAGTCCATAATTAGAGAAAAGTAGTTTTAAAGGCCTCACATAGTGATCAATTTTTTTACATCCAATGTCCTTAATTAAGTCATTACTAGTAACAGTAGTTTATCCTGACAGTTGACAAGTCAGTGACCTTTTTGGGACGGTTAGTCCCTAAGAAGTGACTGGTTGCAGTTTGGCTGCTGTTTATGAGCGCACAGCTACAGGAAGTAGAGGCTATTTTCTGTGCAGCATGATATTGCCAATTCAGTGGTTTGTGGTTTGTCTTGTACACTTAAGGTAAAGGGAGTTTTCACACCAGCACTTCTTAGTCCGGTTAAAATGGACTCAGTAAGATTTCTCCCTTGATGCGATTCATTTGTGCAGTGATCGCATTTGAGTGGAGACCAAAATAGCCATACTGAGACCCGTGAGGGGAGCTGGTATTAGTCTGGTCCCAAGTGAACTCCAGAGCAGTGACAACGTGATCCGACCTCAATCCGACCCAACTTCCTGGTACACTCCACAAGTTTGAGCTAAATGGTACCCGTAGCCCGGTGTGCTTTGCATTCTGGGACGTACCATTTCAAGAGAAATTAACTGAGGTCTTACTTGGTCTGGCGACGAAGTACGTTGCCTTCCTGCAATCTGGGAAGGTGATTACATATGTCAACTCCAAAAAACTTCTCAGAAAAACTCTGAAGTTTTATTAATGTTCAGTCAACGGCTGAAGGAGAGAGGATTTGACCTGTTGACTGGATAGTGCTGTGTGACAGTAAAAAACAGCTGGGGCAACAATACATAAAACTGAGCCGCATCGCCCAGGACACAGGACCCACTTCCTGTATTGACTTTCTTGCTCCCACCTCTGTATGAAAGCAAACCAAACCGAGGGGAAATCCCTACAAGTTTACAAATTCATTTGAATCGGACCTGAGAAACAGAATTATGGGTGTGAAAATGCCCTAAGTGACGGTAAACCTGAGTGTAAGCCAGGAGGGTGGCCATCCTGCAGTGGGGGTGATGTTACATGACTTCAGTTCTAGGATTTTTTAAGGTGGGGGGCATTTGATGGGTCATAATTTATATATTACTATTAGCCAATGATTTGTTTTGAATGAAGGGGGGTGAGGGGGTGCATTCCCTGTGGCTCCGCCCCTGTTTATGCCCCTGCATACCAAGGTCATTCTTTCACTTCAGATGTACTTTATCACTTCAGCATCATATAATGCTGGCTTCCCTTTCCCCATTGACCCACAGTATAACCAACCAGACTGTGATGCCCGAGCACGAGTATAACATCTCAATGGTAAGCAAACACGAAAAGTATTTACTGGAAATACTTTGGTCATCTCAATTGTTAGAAAAGAAAAAGCCTGTTTTTGGACGAACACAGAGGCTCTGACCAGATCCATAGGAACATTTGCTGCTATAGATTACCTACTAGATGCAATTAGATTGTGGGATTTTTTATACGTTCCTATGAGGCTCAGTTTTGATGCCTCAGATTGTTGCAGCCTCATCTGTAATAGCTGCATGGAGTGCCAAGGTGGAGGCTTGCTGGCTACTCCAGTTAAGAATCCATTTTAACTTCAGTGTCAGACACCCAGGCCCTGTGGAGGTATTTTACTGAAATTGCTCAATTACAACATTTAGGAATTGCCGCATTCCTAACTACTGAGTTCCAGATGAGAGGCACCTTATCTACATCGACAGGCATGCTCTTGGAAGCAGAGAGCCTATTTGTAGCGATGATTGCTCTGCTCCCGGAGCCCTTTCTAATTTTGATTCAGGAATCCTGGAGAGTTGCTGCTGGTGCTGACACAGAACTGAAAAAGAAAAATTATCCTGGAGGCTGCATCAGAAATGGCTGCCTAACCCAAATGGACTAAGAAAATTCACTTCTTAGCCCATTTAATACTGAAAAAAACTGTTAATCAAACGGTGACTTTTAATCAAACAGTAATTTTTAGAATTCCACAGTACTGGTATAAAAGTCTACCCAGTGCATAGAGATGCGATGCTGGCACACATAGTGATTAAAACCACGTCTGCTTTCCTGGAGTTCAACTGATATGTTAGGCTGACTTGAAGCTAGTTTGCCCATGTCGGGTGACACATTAAAACCAAGGTGAGACCTGGGCATTTATTATTGGATTTTCATTGCCGTACAGTTAACTTGGAAGGCTACAATAAAATGAGTATGTGTCTGATAGAAATATAAATAGAAGTTTTGTTTTAAAGGAATAAAAAGCAAGTTTTTGCTCAGCAGTTTTAGCAGCTTGGCAGCCGTTATTTGTGTTTGCTCAGGATAGGCTGTTATCCCCCGTTTTGGCATTGATGTTCTTTTATGAAGCCCATCATAACCCAGAAACAGATGCTCAAAAGAACCACAACGCACTGAATTTTGTGGCTGATTTTCCCATATTTGACAGCTTAACTTACTAGATGGAGAAACTCAGAGATGCAGAACAATGTGTGAAGATATTAACAGCTTCTTAGGCAATACAGCTGGGCCATTTTCTTGCTGTAGAACATCACTGAGTTACTTTGCATTTTCCAGGGGGCCATCCCCAGAGCATGACCTTGGATTGGTCCCCAGTGTGCCTCATTTGGGGCGAGGATGCCCATATAAGGCAAACGGGTGGTGCTTTCCATTGGGTGGATTTGCCGACATGTGCCAGACCTCACCCATTCCTTTTCGGTGTAATACACTGAAGGAAAACTCTGTGAAGGGATTCCTTTTAGTATTTCAGCTTAACTAATCCTAGCTACTCCTTTTTTAAACTGTACAATTACTATTTCCTTCCATTAACTCACCATCATGGGTGTTTGGGGCTGCAGAGAGCATGCCCTCACACACATGTCACTGACTTCCCTCCACATATTTAGTCTTTTTCACCTATCCAAAGCTGTTGTTTTGTTGTTTTCTCTTTCTGTTACTTGCGTTTTAAATTTACTGTCAGCCTTGAATGCATCTTCAAGGCACGGTGAAGTGAAAAAGCAGTTTGAAGAGGTCCACTAGCCAAGAGGAAATTGACATGGGTCTGTACCTAATTGTTGTTATTTTTAAAAAAGTGGCCCCTGCTGACCACAAAAAAGCTTCCCTTTGACCTGAACTTGTGTCAGTGGCAGTTGTCCCAGCAGCTGAAACTACAGTAGACCACACAGAGAAGTCAGCACCCCAGAGCTACTTGGAGACACCCTTCTGCACATCTGCAAACAGTGTACGTTGTGGCCCTCACAGGTGTTTACCCCGGTGGACACTTTGGGTTGGCGTTTTCCTGGAATGGACAGATTTCCAAGTCCCAAAAAGATCTGCCAAAGATGTCAAGTCAGAAGGAGGTTGACTGGCCCCAGGACGCAACCCCCAGGGCGGGCAATTGGATTCTCAGATGTTGTCTGAACACACTGCACTGTTTGAGAGTTTCCTGGTGTCCAGTATTTATGGAAAGACAGACAGTATCCTGATAAAGTAATACTTAGTGAAATCTTATTAGGTGCTTTCAGCAAATAGTGACCATTATCAGCATCAAAACCCAAAGAATGCTTTTCAGGATTCTGGCAGCTACATTGTGATTGTTTAGATCCTCCTCCTCATCATCATAATAATCATCACCATCATCATCATCACCATCATCATCATCATAATTTTCTGACCGTATGTATTTCTAGGGAAAATCGCTTCCTTTAAGTAAATGCACAGATGTGCAATAGATAAAATGCTTAGTTCTTGACAGTCTATCTTTATAATGTGCTATTTGCCTAACGTCTGTGGCAGTTTGGGCCAAAGTGTCTGGTAAAGTAAGGGTTCCCTGCTCCGAGTCTGTGGGCCATTACCATTCCATAGCCATAGCCATAACCATGTTTTCTATACTGGTTTTCCCCTAGTTTCACTGGCAGCGCTCCTACCCAAAATTCCTTTGTCTTCTTGTAGAAACCCCCATCCAAAAAAAACCAAAATAATCAGAAGTGTCAGAAAACCCTTTACATTACAACACATTCCATTATAATGTACCATCTTTATCAAGTACCTCTGTAACTTGCTATAAACACACAGAAATCTGTATTTGAAAAACACCATCATTTAAAATGGAACAGGAAATGTAATTCCCTATTGGAAGCTAAGCAGGTTTTGGCTTGGCCAGTACTGGGAGACCATCTGGTGATGATGGTGGTGATGTGGCCAATAGTGAAGCTCAACTGGTGGTTTCTGTGGATCTCAAAGCCCCAGTGCAGTGATGGGGACACTGTACTGTAATAATATGGTCCGAGGTCCATACTCTCTGAGGTCATTAAAGATCCCTGGGAATCTTTCAAAACAGTAGGGTCACTCCCTGGTATCATGGCTAAAATTTCAAATTGTGATCTTCTCAGATCTGGCCTCCTAATCATCCTCTCCACTCACCTCCATCATGTCTAACTGGTGAATTCCCTCCTGCCCGTTCACCGAGTATACTGGTGCTGCCGTCACATCACATCAATGGCTGCCGTCACATCATCCAGGTGGGTGCTACACAGTGTAAAGTGCTCTGGGTATCATTCATTCATTCATTCATTCATTCATTCAAGTCTAAGTGGTTAGATCAAAAATCTGGCACCACTTTGCCGTCTGATGGTTTTCATTCTACTTCATTTTTACAACCAAGCTGTTTAATTGATCTTGTTATACGTTCAGAAATAGACCCAGTTTTCTTCCAAATGCTTTTTATAAACTGCTAATCCATTTAATCTTTAAAACCGAAATATTCTGCATTCCTCAAGCATGTTCCCCGTCCCCCAGTAAATGTTGGTAGCTTGACAACTACAGTTTTATTATTTAAAAAAAAATCTTGAAAATAATTTTATGTACTAAAAATCCACTCCACAAAAAAGTAAATATAAATAGAATGTATGTGTATAAACAATGTATATATGTATCAGATACATAACACAAAGAAGCAAGGATGCCATTTTAGTGTCTGATTCTGTGGATGGGCAGTCCTAACCTACATTCTGATTCAGTCATATAAAAACTCATTTTGGTATCCATGGTTACAGCAGAGAGGAAACGTGCTTGTGATGGGAGTACGATGAATCAGTGCTTAACTTTATGAAGCAGATGGAGAGACACAACATAAAATGAATGGTTTTGTTTTACTATTCGCATAATGTATTTAATCTCAAATATGCTCATTAGAGCATTTTCCCTTGTTTAATGGAGCATTGTTGGCAGAGGTTGGGTTTCTCACACGCGTGTTTCCTATAAGCAGGACAGCTGTGAATGTCACTGTTCTATTCTGAGTATACCTAAACGGGATCTGCGTAGCTGATGTACTCAAATGTAACAGTGTTGTATAGTATAATCATTTTACAATGCTAAACCTTGTTATATTTATAGTCCTTACTGGATTATTTGGGTGTGGAAGCAAAATCTTCATGTTGTTTGTAGTCATAATGAAAGTATTTTTCGAGCGTCTGGAGATACTTTATCTAACACCCTGCCTACGATATACCCGTCTTGTGCCCCTTTCTGCCTGCGAAAGGCTGCAGGTCCCCCGTGATCATAACCTTTTTCTTTCAGAAGACTTTCCTCTGATTGATTAATTAGAGCCTTAACCATCACTAGGCATTTTTCTGGGAGTGAAACACTGAATTTTCATTGGATAAACCAAGAAACATATCTTATCCATCACAGTGGAGAGAGTCTGAAGGGGTCAAGTGGTAAAATGATTGAGGAATGGTGGCTGAGGGATAGTTAAGATGCTACTTAGCCACCTGTGCCTATTATATTCAGTATGGACGATTCTAACCATTTGCTTGACTAATCTTAAACTGAATTAGAAAATGAATGCGAATTTGCGCTAGCTACCTTTTTCGACGTGGGTATGAATGAGTCCTCTGTCTTGATTAGCAGATGGTGGGATACATGGCAGAAATGTGTGCCATCTCTGCACTCATTAGCAAACAACTGGCTAGGCCACAAATCTAATCAGTCTCCAGCTAGACGCCGGCAGTTTGCTTTTCTGGACCATGGCAAGTTGTCTGCGGACAAAATTGGTTCCCCAGTTTTTTGTTGGAATAACTCAGCCCTGCTGGCGAGCTTACACTCATTTTTTTGTAGCTCATGCTATTATGACCCAGACATGGCTTGAGGGCTGTACATCTCATTGGGCTATTTTCTGTTTCATTTTACAATTCTGTCCTGCTTTACTTTTTTTAAGGTTACTGGTTCCAACTGACTTGTTATCTAGGAGATGTCAAGTCATGGTGTGACCTCTAACCACTTTTAAAACATTCTTTTTTAATACAAATAAGAGGCAAGCAGATAGTTCTCAAAGCCTGAAACACAACATACTGAGCAAATTTTTTTGCTTCTTTGACTTATCACTTAAAACTCTCTATGGTCGGGGCAGATTGGATATGGAGCGGGCGGCGGTTCCACAGCTTGGGCCCAGTCATGGAGAAAGCACTCGCCACTCCTCCTCAGGTGGGGGCGGAGAGCAGCAGCTGATCAGATGACCTCAGTGCTCTCAGTAGATAGTAGGCATGTATGAGGTCACTGATATAGACTGGTGCTCCCCCATTCAATGATATAAATATCAACAGTAAAATTTTAAAAACCACTCTATCTTTTAGATCAAGGGAGGTAAGATGCCTTGTGTATTTATATGATACTTAGAAGACATTAGAAGAATAGAAGTCTTTTTTTGACCAAGTGTTGTGCAACATTACAATGTGGTATCATGAATCACCAGCAGAATCTGTTGTCCTCATGTATAGAAATGAGGGGCGGCCCCGGATAACGTCAGCGGGAGACCCACAAGTGCTCTCATATTTTACTTCAGCCACGAGAGTTCCTCATAGCCCCTGGTTTCTCCTTTATGACTCTGCGGCACACAAGGATGTCAAGTCAACTGCCACAGCAAAGCCCATGGCAACCTGTGGCATTTGTGACATTCCATGTTTTTTGTGGGTCAGGAATATAGAGTATAGAAGTCGATATAATACATATGCATTTCTATTCTCATATTATAAAAAAAAAACACGGAAAACAATAAAATTAATAGCTCTATAAAAATTCACTGCCGCTGGGCAGATAGATTATTTTGGTTCTTAATTTTGAGGAATTTCATTATGTATTGTTTTTACATTATACATTGTTTTAGCAAACAAAGTAAAATGTTGATGCATAGTTATGGAGTCATTGCCAGAAAACTTACAACTAACAGCTGTACTCTCAGTTGCCTAAAGAAGTGGTATTAATTTTAGTACATCATTTTCGATCTTTGTTAAATATTTATGTGTATATGTGCATAAGGCATCCTCAGGAACTTCTTTAAGGTTGTAACTTCCTTTACAAGTGACGCAATATCTTGATACATTGCACTGAAATCAAAGTTATGATAGGGAGAAATATATCCAACGCTCCTCAGTCAAGATCTACTCGTGTTTTAACCCAAGGACACAAATGTTGGAGTATGCCCTTCAAAGCTATTGTTTTTTTAAACAAAGTGTATGTATAATAACCATTAGGTTGATTTAATTTTAAAGGAATCTATGCAGTTTTAAAACTTTGGATGATGACTAGTCCAAGTATGACACAACAGGGATTTTTTGAAAAACATTCAGTGTGGGGCAGCTATTAATCAGTAATGTTTGAATTTTCCATAAAACCTAATGGTCAGAAATGCAGAAATGGATGTAAAAAAGTGACCTCCTTAACTTCACACTGGAGCAGTAATGTTGCTCCAACAATGACAACCGCTCTCCGTAATGTACTGTATTTCATGGAGAACCTGGTGAGCTGACAAGGGAATTCCTTCAACCCAGATGTTTCTGATTTTTGGAACCATGGACACTGACCTAGGAATTCCCCAAGGTTGGTATTCAGTTTACAAAACCTACAAATATTATGCATTCCACCTCCAGCTTGTCCTACTTGCTATCCTGAACAAAAGAACTTGTACTCAAAAGTGTCACCAATACACTAATAACGCACAAATAACTCTGTGAAGCAGTGCTTTCCTTTAACAAGTGATGAATCATTTTAGCAAGGATTGTTTTTATAATAGCAATTTCATATCAGGTAAAGGAACAAAATGTTAAAGCTTACTTCCCTTTAAAAAACACTTTGTCGTATTTTAAGAAATTCAGTCTTAAAATATCATTAGCATATGATATTTTGACATTGGTATATTAACTGGATTTATCACATGATAAATCCATTTTTGCCTAACTCAAAAATTGATAAATGTTCAGGGTATCCTGCTTGGCTCCTTTGACTTATCTAATCTGAATTAAATTTCATGGTCTTTATAAATCACAAAGTCACCTGATCCATTATTTTAAGCTATTTGTAACCAATTTCAGCTTGTTGCCACCTGTTTGTTCCAGATGCCCATGGATGCTGTTTCATGTCGTTCCACTCATCCTAAAAATTGGTTCACCGTAATCTGGGTATACATGATGAGAGATGACCTGACTCATGGGAAATCTGCTGCTGAAGAAGAAACATCTGCTTTCCTCTAAGGAGAAATACAATGAGCAACAACCATCCTTTACAGCCTATGTATCACATCTGCCCCTTATCAACCCCCTATTGCACTGGATTCAAGGACCTCGGGCATGAAGAAGAATTCTGTATCTGAATCGTGTTCATTTCCAATAAAGGGCTTCATGATCAAATGGAACACTTTACTGCCCACATGTAGAGCATAGAGGATTGATTATGGTTTGGTTCTGGAACAAGAACTTGGGACAATAGCAGTATACAGATGTAACTTAACAATATAGTTACTATAGCTATAGTGCAAAACATCAGTAGTACAATGCAACTTTGTGCAAAGCAGAACAATACATGCTGCTATGAGCATACTGATGGTCACCCATCCCTAGCACACTAAAACAAGAGCATATGCTGGTTTCCTTTCATAACCCTGGATAATAAAAGGTGGTAATGATTAGTATAGTAATGGATGATGTATATCATGGCACCTCTAATAACTGTAATTGCTAGAATGGTGGATTTTGTCAGTGCACTGCCAGTCCACCTCCCGCCTGCTGGAGGCGCTCTCCCCAGGAGGTGGTCCCTCACAGCTGTTTCTGACCAGCGCCAGTCATTGATGTCACTGTTTCCCCACCTCACCCTCTACCTCCTATTTTCCCAAGAGCACTGCTCTTTAAACCACAAGAATCACTGAATCATTCCAGTTTATGGCCTCTGGACTCCATTACTTGTACCGGACTAGCTGGCCTTTAAGGTGACACGAGGGGTAGTAAGGGAATCTTTGTCAAAGCTGCATTGTGACCTTCCTCATGGCAGACTGCTCTGATTCGGTACAGGCTCATTGTTCTGAGGAGTCACAACACTTCTTTGCTTTAATGCTGATTTAGAATAAGGCCTTTAACTGTATCTTTCTGTTATATATTTCTGATGAAACACTGTTCCCCACATGCTTTCCATATGCTTCCCATCTGTGCTTAAATACCGATTCTGTCAATATATATGTTCTGTTTCAAATAGCAACCATTGACATGACATGACATCCAAAATTCACTCGGAAATGACAGATCCCAAAAGATGGGCCAGTTCAGAGAGTGATAATTGATCGGCTCACTCCACTTTGTAATTTGACACCCTGTCTAAGCCAATCTCATCCATGGAGCACAACCAATCCAATCACATCTGTGCAAGCTGTCACTTGTGCCTCTCAGTTGTGATCTATGGTTCAATAAGGTGGAGTCCCCCCCCCCCCACCTCCTGCCATGCTTGAATAAAATGCACAATGCTCTGACATGTCAATGACTTGGACGCGATATGAGCAAGCCACTACATTCACTCCCGCTGCGTACTGTTCTCTCTAGGGCTTTGCTTTGGAGACCTTAGACATGTCACAGACATGAGGTAATGATGGGCTAACGAATGATCTTCTGTAAAAGCAATTAATTAAAACGAGCTGTGGTAGCCATCATTAGTATATACCTATATTTTTTCATTGCTTAGGACAAATTTGCTCAGAATAGACAAACAGGGATGGAAAAACATCTGAGGAGACTAGACCCCTAGGATACATGTTTCCAGCTTTACACCATTGATCAGTAGCGATCAGTCTGCAGGCATATGCTAGGACAAAATTATCACCAGCCTTGTCACATGTTTTCATGATCCATCATTTCAACATGTTTTCTGGCTGTAGCTCATAACCCTATCAAAGTTTTGAACACAATCCAACATGTAATAACATTAAATGAAGGCAGATTTTTGATGACAGCAAATAACACACTGAATTAATTTATAAATTTATTTATAAAAACCTGATGACTCAAAATAGAGCAAATATTCATATATCCAATTGAAGGGTACACTTTTACTACAAGAGTCGGTCTTAGCATATTAACAGAATTATACATCAGGCAAATAATTTACAAGATTGAATGCACAATAAACACAGGAAATTTAACAAAATCTTCCACAGCTGATTCATGTATTCAGATTGATCTTATTGTGTAATGACACATAGTTTCTCAACAAGAAAAAGGCCAGTGTCTATCTTTTTCACAACTAAAGAACTAGTGCGTTCTTTATTAGCAATAGCTCCCCAAATAAAATCTATATTACCAAAAAAAACTTTCCTTACATTTGCACATTTGTCAGAAGTTTATAGTTAAACTGATATTTTATTTGTCTATAACAAAAAGTATGAGGATTGTTCAATTTTCAAAGTCCTTGAGTTAAGAGTTGATATGCAATAATGAATGAATGAACATTAAAGGACAATAATGCATTTTGTAATATTTCTGAGTGAAACATAATACACACTCTGAAGACATAAGCTACAAGAGCATACAGTATTCTGCAAGGAATGGATGTTTGGACAATTACTAAAAAATATTTGAAATGAAAAGACCACAATTTCGGTGCTACTGCTTGGTGATCATGGGCTGCATTTAATGTTCAAATAAATTGTTCTTAAATAATAGTAATAATAATGTTCATCATCATCATTATCATAGACAGTGAAAAAATACCTTCCATTTTTTACAAATACATACATGGGAATCCACTGCAGTGACTGTTTATAGCTCCTGGCTTACTTCACAGTGCCCCATTGCTAGATAAAAATGCCATTCAGGCAACATGATAAACGACGTGACGTTAAGACTCTCACCTTTCACAATGATCAATGAAGAGGAGGGGTCAGTCCTCAATATATTTGCATAAACAGTACTTGCTACACTCAGCTACGCAGTTTCATGGGCATATACCAAATGGGAGTTATAATCCTTAATCAGAATACATGCACGTATGTTGTTTTGGTATCACTTCCTATGACATTTTTGGCAATGCACTTATAATAGCCCTTGTCTCTGCTTGATGGGTTTTGTATTATTAGGGAACCCTGTGGCTGTAAATACTTGTTTCCAATGAGTTTTGGCTGGTTCCCAGCTGTTAGCTGCATTGTGTCTGGCATCTCCCATGACACCTCTGCTCTCGGAATGCCAATGACCATGCAGTTAAGCTGGATGGCAACTCCAGGCCTGGCATATGTCACAGGGGTAGGGCCACTAATAATACGGGGTGGGTATGCAATCACTATCACAGGTACTGTAAGCGAGGATGTCTCAAACTCATCGGCTACATTGCAGGAGTATGTTCCCCTGTCATACACAGAAGCCTGCTGGACCACCAGGGTTCCGTTCTGTAATACTGAGTAACGATCCATCTGCTGTGGCCTTGTCAAAACCATGCCACTGGGCACTGTCCAGGACAGCTTGGCCAGCGTATTTCCGCTGGAGAGGCAATGGAGCTGTAAGTTCTCCCCGCTAATGATGCTCACTACAGGGCTATGTTTATTATTAATTTCTGGCCTCTTTCCCAACTGTAGGATGACAGTGCGTTCAATATGTCCAGCTGGGTTCCTGCCCACACAGCGGTATTTCCCGGCATCAAGGTCTGTGGGATTGCTGATATGTAAACTTCCATCAGGCTTGTGGAAAAATCTTGAGAACCGTATGCCACTTTGAAGTGTGGACCCACTTGGAAGAATCCAAGTGATTTCAGGAGTTGGATGCCCCTGAACAGAGCAATTGACAATCAGTGACGTGCCACTGGTTAGTAAGAGGATCTCACTTTGTGGACTCCTTAGCTGCGGTTTCTCAACAATATCTTTAACATCCAGTTGAACAACAAGTCTAGCTTCTCCACCCTCATTGCGAGCGATGCAGATCACCTGCACTGAATCTGTCTCCTTCGGAGACCGAATGTCTAAAGTTCCATTATGATGGACTGTCATCCTGCTCCCATAGTATGGTGCAGGCAGGACCACATTCTCAGGAAAAACCCAAATAACTTGTGGAGTGGGAACTCCCTCAGCCTTGCAGTGCAGAAGTTTCCGCTGGTCCTTAAAGGCGGTCTCACGGACTGTATTCTCCACACCCTTGTAGCCATTTATAGTGGGTAAAGAAACAAGGACTTCAAGCTTGACCACCATTCTATCATGTCCAGCAGTGTTCCGAGCAGTGCAGGTATAATTCCCGCTATCATACCTCTGGGTTTTCTGAATTACAAGTGTGCCATCATTGTGAACCTGGTATTTATTGGAAATGGATGGGATGATGTGATTGGCGGGAGAGTGCCACGTGACACTCGGTGCTGGTTCTCCTTTAGCATGGCATGCCAGTGAGACGGAATCCCCATAAGGAACTTTGATGACAGCATAGCTTTTGTTTCTTATTGAAGGAGAGTCTGCCACTACCTTAACATGGATCTTCATCTCATCCTTCCCAATGCGGTTCTCAGCATAGCATGTGTAGTCTCCCTCTTCCTTCATCCCCACATCATTAAAGTACAGGGTGCCATTGTCAAAGACTATGTATCTCCTTGTTCGCACGCCACTATCGTCGGCCTGCATGACACTGTTCACTAACGTGCCATCTGGTAGGCCCCATTTGATCTCGGGGTTGGGAAGGCCTGAAGCAATACAGTCCACTTTCAGTGCTCCACCATACGACACCTTCCGATTGGTCAACTGCTTGTATTCTATTTTTGCGGGCTTCATCATGACACTGACCTTCAGTAGCACATAGTCATCCCCCATCTTGTTCCTAGCCACACACAAGTAATCTCCCTCATCTTTCTCTGTTACTGCTTTGATTGCAAGGGTGCCATTAGTGAAGACATTAATCCGAGGGTCAAAACTGAAAAAGAAACAAGAAGAACTATTTATTATTTAACTTCAAGACATAATATTATCATATATTTTTTCCCAAAAATACCTCGCAGCTACCAATATAAGTGTACCAAATTCAATATGGATATTCTTGAACGTCAACAAAAGTAAATAATATTAATAAACTTTAACTCAAGAAATAATGGTTTGTACGGCAATGGGAATATATGTCAAGTGTCTATATTTATGTGTTTATGTGCTGAGACAAAGGAAGGCCTTGTTCTGAGCCAGATCTAGACTTGAACATGAATAAACTGACAGCTTTAGGCCTGCATACCGCATGCATGGGGAAACATAGCCATCAACATGGCTTCAGCCAGGTACCAGCTGGATCTGTCCATCGCCAGGGGAGAGCATGGCTGGCAAAGCATGACTGAGGAGGCACTGGCATGGCTTCAAAGGACCACGGTCTGCTATGCACACACCTTAGCTCCCTGTCTTGCTACATGAATAAAACATGCCTCCTGGAGGAGCTCATTTTGTAGATTGCAGGTAAAGTGAAACCTCAAAAGCGCTGTGTCCAAGCATACAGTCAACTGCAGAATTATTGACACCTCCTATATAAATGAGTTAAAACTTAATATATAAAATGAACCATTATATCTTCAGCTTGAGCATAGGTGTAAGCATTATGTTTTATTTTAACAACAAAACAAACAAAACTAAAATTAAGTAAAAAAAAAAAACTGAAAAACCCCCCATGGTTTATATACACCGAACCCTCCCCTAGCAAGAGTAACTAGGCCCTTTTTATGCAATGTTTAACTACGTTTAAGAACACATGCAGAGATCTTAAAATGTTTCACACTTATGAAACTTTTTTTATTATGTCTCTGACTGTGCTTAGCGGTATTTTAAACTGCCTATGAATTTTTTATAACCACCACCTAATTTGTGCTGTGTCAAAAGCTCATTGGATGTACCCCTTTTAATGGATGAGAAAGGGGTTTTACATTTGTGCAGCCTCATACCCCATACTAATACCCCAGGGAAACAGGAAATGGTCACAAACAACGAAGGACTTCCTGGCTAACAGGAACAATAAAACGAAAGTTTTATTTTTTTCATTATGGATTCCAATTGCTTGGTATTTTTTAGGGGTGAAATAATTTTGTTCCATGTGTTTCTGAGAGAACACACAAAATAAAATAATGTTCTTGGAGGAATAAAATCTCCAAATATTTTGAGAAAAAAATCTAATCATTTTCTATATATACATATATTCTATATATGTTTGTTTTTACCCATTTCCTTTAGAGGTGCCGATAATTCTGGAGCTGACTGTACATAAAATACCTTTATGTGTGTGTCGGTGCAATTCACGAGGAAGCTCTTATGCACTCATACGCACAATTTTCTTATTAAACAATTTCTTTAATCGCAAAAAAAGAGAAAGAAACTGAATTTCTAAAGAGGCAATACTTGAAACTGATAAAATCCATATTTGGATTAGCCTGAATAACAGTTTAAAGCAAAGTGTTTACATTCGCTACATACCTGTATTGAGCGTCCACCAGTTTCTTGGATGGAATCCTCCATAAGATTCTGGGACTTGGGTTCCCCACGGTAACACAATCAAGGTATAGCTGCCCCCCATAAGTGACCTCTGTCCATTTGGGAGAGGAGGATGTGATTTTTGCCATAGATATGCCTTTTTTCACAAGCAGGCTAATGCCCCGCTTGGAGACTCCCACCACATTGGTGGCTGTGCACTCGTACCTGCCACTGTCTCTGGGCGAAAGGTTACGGATGTACAGAGTGCCATTGGGAAAAACGAAGAGGTTACCATTCACAAACTGTGAGGGGCGGACGTGAGAGCCGTGGGAGGTGACCCAGCGGATGGAAGGCTTGGGGGCGCCCTTGGCAGAGCAGTCGATATAGACTACCTGGCCCTCAGAGAGCGTGAGGTTTTGGTAGTGTGTTTGCTGGATGACGGGTGGCAGGGCTGTGACATGGAGACGTGCAGAAAGGACGTCAGTCCCAGCTGCATTACTTGCTAAGCATTTGTAAATCCCTCGGTCTGGATAGGCAGTGGATCGTATATACAAGGTGCCGTTGGCCAAAAGCGAGATGTGCTGCTTGGAGCTGGAGGCCGTGCGTAATACGCTTCTGTCTGGCAGCACCCAGGTAATGTTGGGCCTGGGGATGCCCGTTGCCTGGCAGCCCAGACTTGTGCTGTTGCCCAGGTACACGATCACATCGCGATGGCGCGGCTGCAGGATCTGGGGCCGCTGAGACAGCACTGACAACGTGACCAGCATCTTGTCCACCCCGTGCTGGTTCTGGGCTGTGCAGAGGTACTGTCCACGATCGTGATGTTGGGTATTTCGAATGACAAGCGTCCCATTGGACTTTACCTCCATTCTCTGAATCTTGTTGTTCAGTGCGATCATACCTTCTGCAACAGAATAATATCATCATATTTATTTTGCACAATTATTAGTGTTCTTATATTTACCCAACTGTACAGTGATATCTGAGGTTCAACATCTGCAAGAAATAAAATTCATTACATTCCATATTTTGGAATGTGAAGCATTTTTTTATGTGCTTTGGAACATATACTAATATTGGAACATATACTAATATTGTGAATGTTATATACTTTATTAACATGCAACTTCTTGACTAAATTGAAATCATTGATCATTTCCAATCCAGTAAACCACATAGCAGGGGATGCAGATGGAGTATGAAAATATATGTTTGACTCAACACGTGTTACTCATATTAATGCCTACTGATAATGTTGTAAGAACATAAGACTATAAGAACTATACAAACGAGAGGAAGCCATTCGGCCCATCAAGCTTGCTTGGGGAGAACTCAACTAATAGCTCAGAGTTGTTAAAATCTTATCTAGCTCTGATTTCAAGGAACCTAAGGATTCAGCTTGGACTATGTTATAAGAAAGACTATTCCATACTCTAACTAGCCGCTGTGTAAAGAAGTGCTTCCTTAAATCCAGTTTGAAATGCTCTCCCACTAATTTCCACCTATGGCCACGAGTTCTTGTATTTGAACTAATGCTGAAGTAACTATTTGGTTGGACAGCATCCAAACCTGTTAGAATCTTATAGACCTGGATCATGTCCCCTCTCAGTCTCCTTTGCTTGAGGCTGAACAG
>JAODKM010000001.1:35915312-35927835 GCA_026780845.1 Petrocephalus sullivani
GGTCGGCAAATAATATCCCTCATCTCTTTTAACACTATAGGTAAGATGCCATCAGGGCCCTGTGATTTATTTATTTTTAGCTTAGCTAGGCTTTACAAAACATCAGCTTCAGTTATGTATATATTAGTTATAGACGATGCTAGATTAGTAATAGGAACTGGTAAGTTACTAGTGTCCTCAACAATGAATACCCGTGCAAAACTATCATTGAACTCATTTACTATATCAATGTCATTATCAGTTGTAAGACCCTGACTATCCTGCAGATTAGTAATTTCAGCTTTTAGAGCTCTTTTGGAGTTAAAATACTGGAAGAAACTTTTAACGTCATCCTTAGCCTCCAATGCAATCTTCCTTTCAACATTCCTTTTAGCTTGTCTAATATCATTTTTTAACTCAGTCTGTAGACTTAGATGCTCCTGCTTTATTCTGTCATCATCACTTATTTTCCATTTCTGGAACAAAGCCCTTTTCCTCCTTACTTTATACTTTATTTCCCTGGTTGTGCTTGGAAACAGCAAAGCTTGAGTTCTGGGTCAGTTTTGTTTATTACTCAACTGCCTCCCCATATGTGCAGTGGACTGACCTGCTCTTTTAACAGCAATACTAGGCAGTAACTATGCAAGGTGCTAAATTCAGCAATAACATAATCAGAACTCTGCAATTTTAGAAGGTAATGCAGGAGTCCTTATAATACATACCGGTGGAAACCTTGGTCCACGTCAGGAATGGTTTGGGCTCTCCAGCTGCTTCACAGGGCAAAGCAGCATCCATCTCAGCATGCACAGACACGGTTTGGAGATTAGTGGTTGTAATTCTGGGCCATGCTCCCTGGGATGGCACTAAAGAAGGTAGTCTGTGGTACTGAGACACATTCGGAGGGGCCTCTATATTAGGGAGGGGCCCTGCTTCACTGCCCAGGTTTGACTGAGAAAGAGGGATGCTTCCATTTAAACGTGACAGTGTTGTAGGGGCATTGGTGACCGTCGACCTGAGCATGATTTCTAATTCTGGAGTTGTTTTGACATTGCCTGCTGTATACGGTTTGGATTCTACTGAAGTAACAGATGGATTGGAGACAAATGACGTGGTTGGAATAGGTTCCCTATCTGCATCAGGCCTACTAATGACAGGAGGATTAGAGTACCTTTGCTTGATATCGGGCAGTATAACATTGTGCCTAATAGGTACATATTTACCGCTACTGCCTTGTGAGCTATGAGACACTTCAGTGTTCAGTCTATTGTGGTGTGAACTTGGCCAATATACATTGGGCCTGAGGGCAGGGGAATCCGTCACTCTGACTGCTGCTGTTCTTGCTACGGTCGTTGCAGTTGCTTGTGTTGATGTCATTATGGCAGAATTGCTTGCCAGTATTGAGCGATTAGTATCTGTTCCTGACAGTAACTCTTCTTCCTTACTTTTTGATGACATGGGTTTGCTTGTTTGGGTAACACGGTTAGGTTTCCATATTAAGGTAGTACTAGGCTTTGCAGTGCTTGTTGTTGTGTCAGTCGGAAAAAAACCCTGTTCAGAGCTTTCTGTTATTACTGGTTTCTTTGTTGGTAGGAGAAAATATGGCAATGATTCCTTTCCCTGCAGGGTTATGTTGTCCATGTTTGTCTTTATTTGGCCCTCGATATGTGAGTCTTTGCTCACGGCTGTTTCTTCTGAATCTTCTGATTCATGCTTAACATTAATAAGACCATTTTCAGGTAGCTCTTTAGCCTGCATGTGAAAATCTTGCGTGAGCAGGTGGGGACTAAATGAAGCCATGATGCCTCCGTTGGTGGTCTCCCCATTATTCTCGTTGAGGAAATTGCTTGCCACAGGAACAATGCCGGTTATGTTGTTGTTAGGCACAGTTAACGATAGTGCTTCATAGTCAGGCGATGAGCTTGGAGTCACTACTGCTGATGTATCATATTTGCTTATACTCTGGTGTCGAGCATTTGTGAATGCATATGGTGACTGAGTGATTAGTGCTGAGTCCTGTATTTCAGAATTGTTGTTGAAACGAATGATGAGTTTGACTCCTGGGTCAGCGTGGCTTTCATTGGCAGTACCTGAGATTTCTGCATGGCCGGACGACATTTCGTTCACACTTAAATCGTTGGTGGTAGCATCTATGGGTGGGGTCATTGTCACCTTTGCTATTTCAGCTTGAAGCTGAAACGTCATGGTTGTGCTGACTGTTGATAGATAGACGCTTCCACCACGGGATGTTTCTGACAGCTTTGGTCCAGCTGTAACAAATTCTTGAAAAGGCTTTTGGTTTTTTGGTGGTGCTTGGATTCTGTTGGGTCTTCTTCGGCCCCAGAATCTTCTCCTTGAATTCCCGGGGTTTTGGGAATTGTGTAGTGTATATTTAGAGTATATTTTCTGAGAAGCATTTCCACCTAACGTTAGTTTTCTGCGTGAAGGAGATGATATTACTTCTGGTGCTGTTGTGGTTTTGAGGTGATCTTTAACTTTTACATAGTTATGTGGGGTTATTCCAGAACTGACTTCATGTGTGGGTGATAATCCACCTGTCTCAGAGGTTTCAGAGGTAATAATGTCAAGAGGGCGCTCTGATATGAGCAGAAGGCTTGGAGCTGTACTGAGGACTGGTTGAGTGAGGGCTTGGTGAGTGCTGGTTTCCATTGCTTTGCCTCGATTTTCCTCTAATGGGGAGTTGTACTGCATACTAGTTTCAAAGATGTTTGCATTGTGGTCCTCCTCAGTATTTACATCACTCACAGTGAGACTTGATTCACGAGGACCAGATGTGGGCTGAATCAGACGAGTGTTGGTTGTGACAGCATCTGAGTCAATGTTAGTTTTGGATGCAGATATTTGGTAAACACTGTCAGTCTGGTCTTCAGAATTAAGGGTATCTATGGCTTGGTGGCTTTCAGTTTGATGAGCTGGAATTCTGGGCTGGAATGTGGTGACTAGATCGAGTCTTTCCTCAAGAAGGCTTGCATCATCTGTGGAGGAGTTTTCATAATTTTTTGATGCTTCTCTGTTTGACGAGGGAGAGCTTTGGGGTTGCTGTGTCGTTGCAGCTGTGCTGGCCTGAACTGAGCTGGGCGTCATCATTTTTGTGCCAAGTTTATTACGGATCTTTGCCAAAATGTCAGCCCATTGCTGTGGGTCTATTTTTTTGCTTGGCATATTGACCTTTCTTCTTGATTCAATAACACTCTTTCCATTCTCCACACGGAAACCTTTGTGGATTGGTTTTCTCTGCCTATGGGGCCGTCTCCCAGAATTCATCAGTGGCAGCCTTTGGGTGCTGCTTTTCTGGCCTCTCCTTGGGTGTAGCTTGCCCAATTGGCCAGTGAATCTTTTCTCTTGAACACCACCGTCGCCGGATGACTCCTCAATATCACTTACCAAGGCTTTTATTTTAGTAGAAACACCTGAGGCCGACTGAGGCCTCATGGGAAATTTGCGGAGAGGTCGTGCTGTGTACCGCCTTGTAACAATTACCTTTGTGGCCTGAGAATCCCTGCCGTACTGGTTAACAGCGACACATTTGTAATATCCACTGTCAGTCAGGTGACTCTGGGGAAGAAATAAAGTGCCGTTTAAATACACAGCAGCCTTGGAAGAGTTGACTTTAAAGTTTATAATATTTCTGTCAGGCAGAATCCAGTTCAGGTCAGCATCTGGGGTGCCGGTGGTGATGCAAGGCAAGGAAATTGACTCGCTCAGAAATCTGTTTACGGGAGAACCGGCCTCATCCCCTGGCAATGGATCTGAGGACTCCTCCACAGAGAGACGGAAAGCCAGAACATCGAGATCCTCTTTCACCTTGGCGATACAGTAGTACACACCAGAGTCGGAGTGGGTCACAGCTTTGATTAGCAGCTTCCCTGTGCTGGACAAAGAAACTCTGTTGTCTGCACTGTTGAAAGGTGCAGTCAATTTAGAACCATCCGGGAGCATCCACTGAATAACTGGATCCCCCGAACTCTGTACAGTGCAGTCCATTTCAGTTACAGTGCCCACAAGAGCACTCAGGGCAATTCTAGTGGTGTTCTTGAGCTCAATCATGACCCAATTCCTCTTCTGTCGTTGAATCACTTCCATTTCCAATGTCTGGGAGAAGTCAATACTCAGGATTAACTTCGCACTTCTAGAAGTCGACTGGGGTCGGTTTAGTTGCAGTTTGACACTTGACTGCATGAGCCACTCAGGTTGGGACATCATATTAGCTCTGACCCCTGTGTAATAATAACCATTTTTTTCGATATCCTGTCTATATCGGTAACTTAGTTTTGGCTCCCTAGTTAGCATGAGATCTCTCTGTAGGTACACAGGCGCTTCACTGTAATACGCAATTAGTTTCCACAGTTTTTCATAGTTCCCTCTATCCATTGGGCATTCAAGATCTAAAACGAGAGACAGGTTGGTGCTGATTCGATAGGAGCTGATCGTGTTCCATGTGATCTTGCTGGACTCTCTGGGCTCACTGATACTGCAATCTAGGTCCACTTTGTGCCCATGCTCATCAGTCAGATTAAGGGTGATATTTCCAAAAGCAGCTCTGAAGTGCTCTAGCGAAAGAACGTCATGGTTGTCCTCCAGTGTCACCTCCTTCTTGGGTGGTATGATTCTGGGACTTGTGCAATTGAGATCTTGCAGCTGTAAAACTTCCTTGCCTCTTAACTGCCTAGGTGAGGAGCACACCAAACACAGTTGTCCCCCGGGGGCTGATTTTTCCTTCTTACATTTCAAAACGTCTATAAAAGGGAATATGATTAGTTTAAATAAACAGTATACCTATACATTTAAATTCTACATATAGCAGTATAACTTTGACTAAACTCCAGTGCCCATTCATAACAATGTTCTCTGACTAAAACACAGCAACCTAATATCCAATTTATATGTATAAATTAAGACATGATATAACTTTGAGTGACAGAAATAGTGCTACATGCAAATAAACCAATGACTAGAAAAATACATACATTTATAATATACATACTTTCATGGTGCTCAGAGTGATTAGAATACAATGGTGTTTTTTCGAAGGAATAAGAGAATATAACTCCACGCCACCTGGGGACTGGGAGGTCCATCCCAATAACCAGCGCAGCCCGCAGTCACAGGCCCAGGGATTGCCGTGCAGGAACAGGCTCTCCAGCTGGGGCATGGTCCTGAGCATAGTGTGGGGCAGTGTGTGCAGGAGGTTATCAGACAGGTACAGGTGTCTGAGGCCGGACATGTAGAAGTGCTGCAGGATAGAGAAGGTGGTAAAGGTGGATGGGTGGAGCTGCCAGAGGCGGTTGCCCTCCAGGTTAAGCAGGCGCAGTGCTGTCATGCCAGTGAAGGCATCTGGATGGATGAACTCAATCCAGTTGTGGTCTAGGTGCAGTCTGATTAATCCCGAAAGCCCCGAAAGGGTGTGTCCTGTGATCACTCTAAGCTTGTTGTAGCTCATCTTCAGCACCTTATAAAAAAAAAACAGAAAAACATAGAACATCTATGAAATGGTGCACTGTAATATAAAGATGGTATTCTGCTCAGATATCTATGCATAATTGAGCTGGTTCAGTGAAGGAATTGACCATCATTCATAACAGTTATTTTCTGCAAAGCAACAGACATTTTTTGTGTATTAAAATACAGGAGCTGCTGAATGTAAAGGCCCATTTCATGCCTCCCATGGGGTACCAACAAATTGCAACCATTAGCTACCACACAGTGTTAGTGTCAAAGGCTCATTTTTAGAAACTTAGCAGTATGGTCAGCAATGAGCTAACTGAGTAAACTGCATTTGATGGCCACCCGCTTAACTATTGGACTATAAAACATGCTTTCCTCCATCTGCATTGATTACATTATAGGACATTCCCATGTTTCAAAACATAAAAACCCAACAACCCAGAGAAACCCGAAACATAATCTCATAGAATAAAAATGAAGAATGAACACAGGCTTGAGCTTGGATACCAGAGCTTCCTTAGTGTAAGATGGCCAGTGATCCATGATGGATGTCTTCTATGTAATTGATGTGTCACTAAAACATCATGGCAGTTTTCTGACCTGCTCATGAAAAGTGATGGCTTCCCCTGTCATTAGGAAAAGCAGATTGCCTACCAGGCATTTTCAACCAGTAAACTTCTAAAGGATGTTGATCTTGTCTGTCATGCGAGACACATCACACAGGAAACGGATTCAAGTTCACGGGTGAGGGGAAAACGTGGGGGACTTATTTACGACAAAACAAACTCCATCAACCCCCCCCCCCCCCCCCCCCCCACGTCCTGCTTGTGACTCTACAGAACTCCAGATGTGGGATGGACTGTTTAACAGCATGTCTCGGTGTTTCATTGGCGTAACAAAAGTATGTTTGTGTCAGCCAAGCCTGGCATCCTAGATGGATGCCTGGTCTGGAGCCCACGTCTAGAGGGTCTTACATTGCTGTTAAACTGGGTAAACAACCATATGTTTTATGGCTCATCCTCCATTGTCTCTGTGACTGGAGAACAGACTGTCCTCACTTCCATTAGGTAACATTGTCATTCAGATTTCACAGCCTTTCATTCATGGAACCAGCACAGCCGCGTTATGCATCATGTTCATCCCCTCATGCTCCTGATGGGGAAACCAAATCACTGCTCTTTGCAGATTTGTATGGGAGAAGATCTGCATAAAATGCTTGAATCAGAATTAACAGAAACAGATTATAACACTGCACATATAATAGACGGCAAATTCACCAGTGTTCCCATTGCCCCACACAGCGCAGCGGTGATCTGTATTCTTCTCTAAAGGTTTATTGGGGGGGGGGGGGGATCCTAATTATGTCAGTTACCTGAGTTGAGTCTTCAATACTCTGCAATGATTGGTGTTGGCAGGCAGTAGTGAGAGTATGCATTCCGAAAAATCTGGTTTTAAAAGCCCAGCTGGCAATCCCTGAGTGCACTCGCCAGCATTTCCCTATGGGATTATGTGACCTCGGCGAGGGTTTTATCTGATTAGCTCTGTCAGGTGTGTCAACCTGGGCCCGGATTCTACAGCTCTGGGAAACGGATGCGAATCTGTCACTTTGTTTTCGCCTCAGCCCCAGCCTCCAAGCTGTGCCGAGACGGCCCTCTCCAGCTCCCGGCACAATGCTTTCTGCTTGCAGCACTCAAATCAGCCATCCCCATCCCTACTGAATCATACAGCATGCTCAACACCATGGCTCTGGCAGTTGTGTAATGGAACAGGAAGTATTATCCCCTTAGGAATAGTTGTTGCCAGAGTTACAATCTGATTGCTTTGCATAAGAAGGGTGTCCCAGTTGCTGATGGATTTGTAAATGCTAACGATTCGCTCTAGTTCTGGGTGGGTTTGATTGAGGAAAGGTATTAATTTGCAGTTATCTCATTTGTGTCTAATGCATTGAAAATGAAGCATGCTAATCGGGACTTCTGTTTAGTTTAGCCTACCTCAGTACTTGGTGGACCTCCCAGAGTGTTTGCCGAGTAGGACTGAGGAATGTCCCTCCGGCACAGCACTTTGTATACAAACCCCCGCTCTTACATAAAGAGATGTCAGTTTAGAGCGTTGGTCCATAAAATAATTGACAGGATGTTGGGGGAATGTTTCTCTGTGTTGAACTGTGGAATAATTCCTTTGATTACCCTGTTTTAATTAACAGGTATTGTGTGTAAAATGGAGGATTGTTTGTGTACATTGATGCTATCTTGCCTACTCTGCTCGTGTTTCACTTTTATTGGCACGTGACGACTTGTTTTAGCGTGACTGTTGGCTGCGTGGAAGGAGGTTGCCTTTGGAGAGATGATGGTTCTGAAAGCTGAGAAGCTGTATAACGCTGCCGTTGTATTTATGTGCTCCATGTGCTTCCACTCAGCCTCATTTTAAAGACTTCACTAATACCCTTATTACAGTCCGGAGCACGTAAATAGTCGTTAGATTGTCAGTTCTTCTGCTGTTAAGCTTCTTAATAGTGAATTGAGACAAAGCGTGCGGAGTAGCTATGAATATCACTTCTTATTCATATCACTTATTATGGCTGGGAATCCCAAATGATTTCCCCCGAATAGATCCAGGTCTGATTTACAAGCTCCCAAACTGACTTGATTTCTGATTCCCTTCATTTTGTTTCGATATCGATTGTGATGCCCAAAAGTCATCAGCATAAGTTCAGCGTGTCCTTATGCTCATTAAATTGGGCTAGCGGGGCACAGTACATGCTGCTGTCCTGGTGAATCAGGGAAGCGATAAGCACTGAAGTGGCGCTGAAGAAAGGGACAGCTCAGCAGCCACAGCATCTTTTAAAAGAGGAGATACTGTGGGTAATCAAGGTAAAAACACATCTAGTGTGGCGGTACCTTTTGCAATATAGGGACACACCAAATTTGGGCATCACAAAACGTCTCATTAATATTTTAGCCTTACAACTAATCTGCTTATCAAATTGTGGGGGTACAAATCGGTACAAAAAGCCAGGGTCGAGAGAGATTTTAATGCCCGTTATTTAAAGCACTTCAATCACATCACAGTTGTCCGCACCAATTTATGTCTGTCTTGCAGCAACTGCGCCAACTTTCTTGACTGTTTTGGTAGATAATAAGTTCTCTTTGGCTTTTTGGGTGAATTTCATATTTTTGTTTTGTAGATATGCTGAAACCATTATTTCAAATAATGCAGATGTAATATTTTGCAGTCCTACCACAGGAAATGGCCTTAGACTGTAAAAAGCATGTATAAAATCTCTGGATTTTATTAATCGATATCGGATTATGCAAATGAAGATCATTTTGAATCAGGAAGTCATTATTTTTAACCCAGCCATACTTCGTTTGCATTTTTGCTGAAGTCCCAAGACTTAGATTTAAAGTTCTGTGTGTGTTCAGATTCTTCAGTCTACTGGATATAACTGCTGGTTGAGAAAGAGGTTATTACAGGCCATGAAGTGGTAGGTCTGAATGAGACCAGCACCTTCTCAGTGGAGCTCAGAGGTTTTCCCACTTCGTTATTTCATGTTTTCCTTCTGAATGCCACATCTGGAGTCAGGGTCCGTAAAACACATAAATTGGCATTGTCATGCCTTTTAATGCCTTGTATTTGAATACTTGCCATTTCCTTTGCCACAAACGGCTTTTGGTGCCGAATGTCTGTGGTCTGCTTTCCCTGAATCTCCACTTCCTGCTTTCTCTAGATTCCCAGGATTGTGCATATATGCCAGCAATCCGCCGCACTGTATATCCTTCTGTATCGACAGACCACAATGTGGCTGGCTGTATGTCAGGCCTCGGGCATCTCCCTTCTTACCCTTATGTAAATTTGCTTCGTTAAATCTCTGTGGTTTCCTTCTAGGCCTCTGTAATCAGCTTTCCTTTCAGTGCCGCAGAGCAGCTGGCTTTCCGTTGCAGCTTCCTGTCCTATCTTTCCGCCTGTCAGGCCTGCACCCTGTGAGCTGTCTTGCACCTTTTATTATACAATGGTAACTGAGATTGGGAGGTCTTTCGATCTAACAAAGGAATATCTAATGCAGCTCCATATTGTTAGAATATGTGTGGCTGTTATCGCAGGACCTGTGGCTCGCTTATTGGAAGTAAAGGCACTACTTGTTGTGAAAGTTGAAATGAAAACCGGTCGGGTCACCAGCTGGCGGAGTGGCCCTCATTGGTGCTTGCAAGCCGAATGCTGCACCCAACCGCATTATGCTGTGCAGCTTGGCATCATACAGGGAGTTCTGATTAGCCTTTGAGTCGTCTGTTGCAGTGTTTCCCATCCCAGGCCTCTGTGACCCCCAGACAAGACCCAGTTTTGCGTCCTTCCAGCTTCCATCCAATCAGGAACACCGAGAACCTTGTACAGGTGTTATGGAAGCTGGATCATAGAACTACTCAAAGGTCAAACCTGAGGTCACAGGACTACTCAAATTGTTGTTTATTGTATAGCACTTAATACTGCTAATAAATGTCAATGTGGGGGTCACTCTCTGTCCTGCTACATTATCACGGTTCGGTAATCGTCTGTGGCCCCTTGACACTATCTCATGTTGTTAACGTTGTATGTGCCACATGTGGTTTGGCATCAGTCAATATTTGCCGAAATCAAAACATTGACCCAATTTGTAAATCTTGGTTAATATTCCCAGCCAAAGTGTCCACATCATTGCGCCACTAAGCCTGTCACGATAATTGCGTTATCAACTTATCGCGTGATACATGTACATGACATTGGTCATTTTTTACATTACTTCTGTGTTTGTTTGCTAAAGCATGACTGGCATTAGCGTTTTAGCCAGTTGCTGCTTCTGCTTCCTTTGTCTTCGTTTGTAGCCATTTGCGGCTCTGTAATCCTCTAGTGAGGAATCCGATACATTCCGGTGTTTCTGGGCTTTTTCAGTCAACTATTCTTTAAATACTGATTAGGGGTCAGTAGTCTTCCCAAAAAAATTATATCACAATCTATATAACACAAAATTGCGATTCATGATCTGTATTGTGATCTTTGATCTCAATTTTGAAATGTATTATCAAGAATACCCAGACGCAAACAAGCCTGGGTACAAGCCACGCACTTATATATTACCACCATTTAAAATACAGTATTGCATTAAAGATGCTTTTCAAAATGGTAATTAAATCCTGAGTTAAACTTCATTTTAAATATTAAACAAATTTGTCGGCTGCTTCCTTTTAAAGTAGTTGAATAGATTTGTCAGTTACGCTGACCATGTCCTGACAGTGTACAGATAACTGCTTTGTGAAATGTCTGACTGCACCTGAAATGCCTGATTTGCACCTTGCATATTTTACAACAGTGCCACTTTGTTTCATGAAATTTTTGCGATCCCACCTGATCCCGTTAATATTCCTTTTCAGTACATCAACTGCTTGTGAGTGATCTTTACCAGCCCAGAATGGGATTTTCAGCCAGATTTTTTGTGTTTTCTGTCTGTCCAATAAATGTTCTGCAAAACATCTGTGTCTGTGTGGCTTTCTTTAGGTGCCTCAGTCACGGGGGGTCTGTATATCCCCCTTCAAGGGGCATAGTGAACCAAAACACCATATAATGTGGTACAGACTTGCGAGGTACAGATCAGGCAGGTGGTGCGGATCGGATAGTTACACCCTGGATCCATGCTTCATTCTCAAACCTAGAGAATGACTTCCTACGAGATTGCTGTGCTGATTGGCCAAGTCCTACGAGATGGCTGTGCTGATTGGCCAAGTTAGATTGCATGTCTCCATCGCAGGGTCTCTTTTATGTGTGATGTGTTTGAAAAATCATTCAGTGTGAGCTATGAACATGGAGGGTATGGCAGGTGAGGAAGTGCCGTACGGATTGGGTAGTGGCACATTGCTGGCTATGGACGTTTTATTTGAGGGTTTTAAGTCTTGGCAGGATGTGAACGTGGGTCCACAGAGGTATAGGAACGCCTATGTGTATGTGCTTCCAGCGCGGGGTGCTGTCGATGTGGCCTCAGTGTGCCGTTGCTTTTATTTATGGCTGAGCGGTCCTCCAGCGCACCGTCTGCCAGCCGCTCTGTCAGGTACTGGCCTTCGGCAATGTGGCAAGTGCCTGGGAGACACTGGCCAGATGGAGCGTTTCTGAAGAAAGGCCCGATGATCTCTCCATTTTGCTGGTGCATATGGCCCCTTGGATTCCAGTGCCACCAGTCTCTGGGGTATTCATTTAGAAATACAGTAGGCGTACCTCAGCCTCCGTTCCGGGGCTAAGCTGCACGCAGAAGTACGTGGGCTTTTGGATGGAGAGTGGGAAGAAGGGACACTTCCTGGAAACCTGCTGTATGTGCTTTTGTATATGGGTATATGTATTATGTTTCATAATTCGGCCTTCTCTCGCACTTTTATCTTTCAGCAATATTTCACATGGAATTTCATGTGTGCTGTGGGTTACAGGTGTCTGGGTGCACGGTTGGACTCTGCAGGACTTGCGTGACCTCTTCCCGGTCTTGCTAGCTGATCATTGGGGTGTGCTTGTTTGTGGCTTTATCCTTTGCAGTTGACGTGATTGTTGTGATTGGAGTTATACCAGAATTTGCATATCTGGGGCAGGCCATAGCTCTGATGACCACTGGATCTTACATAGGTCTCTGTCATGCCAGTTTTCAGTAGATAAACCTGCTTGAGTATAATGGCACTGGTAGAGGGTGTCATGGGAAGTTGCATTTGTCTGTCATTTGTGTTAAGACGCCCAGTAGGGTGTCTGAGGAACATGCAGGTGCATTCCTGTTGCTCCCTGTGCCATTGGTGTTTGGGTAGAAGTCTCATGTTTTGCCCAGGTACCCTCTCCCTTCCCGAGCTGCAGGACCACAGATGGGGACGTCAGTTTGACAAGATGGGCTATGACGCAATCCTGTGTTCAGCTCTCTCTGGATCGAGCTTTGGCTGAGAGGACCAGATGTGCCTCACATTTATTGCATGACTGATCCCAAGAGGGGGCCGAATGAGACAGTGTCAATGTCACAAAGCTCGAATCATTTCAAATTGGTTTCTTGAACATGACAATGAGTTCACTGTACTAAAATGGCCCCCAC
>JAODKM010000001.1:35933914-35959802 GCA_026780845.1 Petrocephalus sullivani
CATTAGAAGCTGGGTACACTGTGGCCATAAAGGGTTGGACGTGGTCATGTACATGGCACATTATCCTGCTGGAAGTAGCCATTAGAAGCTGGGTACACTGTGGCCATAAAGGGTTGGACGTGGTCATGTACATGGCACATTATCCTGCTGGAAGTATCCATTAGAAGTTGGGTACACTGTGCTCATAAAGGGTTGGACATGGTCAGCAATAATACTCAGGTAGATTGTGGCAGTAAAATGATACTCAGTTGGTATTAAGGGGCCCAAAGTGTTCCAATAAAATATGTTCCAATGCATTACACAATTTTTGATATGTTTTGATATAAGGACCCACGCTTTCATGTTGTTTATGCCAAATTCTGACTCAACCATCTGAATGTCTCAGGAGAAATTAAGACTTATCTGACCAGGCAATATTTTTCCAATTCTTCTGCTGCTGTAGCCCATCTGCTTCAAGGTTCAACATGTTGTGCTTTCAGAGATGCTCTTTTACATACTTTTTAATGAGTGGTTACCTGAGTTACCGCTGCCTTTTGATTAGCTTGAAACAGTCTGGCCATTCGTCTCTGACCTCTGCCATCAACAAGGTATTTTTGCCCAGAGAACTGCCACTCACAGGGTGTTCTTTCTTTTTCAGCCCATTCTCTGTGAGCCATAGAGATGGTAGTGAGTGAATATCCCAGCCGTTTCTGAAATAGTCATACCAGCCTATCTGGCACTAACAACCATGCCAAATTCAAAGTTGCTTAAATCATCTTTCTCCCCAGTCCTGGTGTTTGATGTGAACATTAACTGAAGCTCCTGGCCTGAATATGCATGATTTTATACATTGTGCTCCTGACATATTATTGGCCGATTAGATACTTGCTTCAATGAGCTGTTGAACAGGTGTACCTAATAAAGTGGCCAGTGAGTTTATATATGCCACCAAAGAAAGTTAATCGCACTAAAAGTTAATCTGCACCCTACTGACATGTGGGCCTCAATGGCACAAAACGCACCACTAGGTGCCCTCCCTGCTGGATTCGCACTCAGAGCTCCACAAGGCTGTTTTGGAAACAGCTCAGGCAGAAGTGAGTGGCTCTGAAGCACCTGCATGACTGTGATGTTAGCATTACAATGCTGCGTGACCATGGGAGCTGTATTTGAATGACAGCATAGAGCTTGCAGAACAGAATCACTGCATTCATTAATGAAGGGCCAGATCAGGGCCTGGACCAATTAACAACACATTGGTTTCTAAAAGCAAGGAATTCAAAAATCTGGTTTCCCATCAAAGCTACAAAGTTATTTCCTTTTATTGTTCTCATTCCATTTACGCAGATAACAATACGTGTGCTTTGGAAGTCTCCTCCTAAAATGTGTGAATCATAATGCCAGTGGAATTAGGCAATTAAAAACAAACTTGTGTTTTCCGATTTTTGAAAAACAATGACAAGCTGTTGATAGTGAAAGTATATCCACAATAACGAGTAATAAAGATTTTTCTTTATTTTAGATGACATTATTCAAACACTGAGCACTCTAGCAGTATCCAGTGAAATGTGATATTGATTTATTAATGCTGAACTATTTCCCCAATACCAAAAGCTCTTTAAAATGATGAAAAACTATACCTTTTACCTTAACATTTTAATCACACGTGTCTTTCTGTGTATATTACATAAGCCACTCATTTGAATGTTTATTCCACATGTCAAGATGTATTATAATATAATCAAAACATTGAATTCCAGATATACAATATACTCTCCATTTTGTGAAATGGAGAGAGCTACAGGGCACTCTTCTGCATCTTTGCTCATCTCTGCATTACATCTTTGCAGTATGGTCACAATTAAGCAAAAACATATATAACTTAGAAGACATCAAAGTGTTGAATCATCAGTACAGAGAGTGTTACATGTAATTGTTGTTAAGACAGCGGTCCTGGAGGTTTGAGGTGGCAGTGCGCCCCACTCAGCCATCCTAAGGGTACTGGCTTTTTTGGCGGAGGGCATAAACTTCCCAATCTCCCTAATGTTGCTAAGCTCAGCATGCAGCCCTTCCTGTGAAGCCAGTCAGTCTGTCTGGGAATACATTAAAGGGCGGCACAATCCCCGAGAAAATGCCTGTAAAATTCTTAACAAGGGCAAACTTTAAAATGGTCCAGGCCTTTTCTTTTCAATTTAACATATTTACCTTTCTATTTATAAAATTACATTTTTACAGTCCTCTGTAAAATGTAAAACTGTATTACAGTACTTTAAGTATTAACATGAGCACCAGAGGAAAGTCCACTCAAGCCCCTTTAATCCGCTAATCCTCCATCCATTTCCTTAAACTGCTGGTCGCTTCCCTATCGCAGGGGATCCAGAACCTATCCCAGAGGCTACAGGCACAAGGCAGGGAACAGCCCATGATGGGCTGCCAACCCATCCCAGGAGTACCTAGAGGAAACCCCACAACAACTGGAGGGGAACATGCAAACTCCACACAGAAGGAAACTCAACCCCTGGTTCAGAGTTGGGGGGCAACAGTGCTAACCCGCGCCACCATGCCAACCCTCTACTAGGCCTGACAGATTGAATTTATTGGTCATAGTTTGATACATCTAAAAGTGGTTCTGTCACCCAGCTTTTGATATGGGGACTCCTCAGACAAGCTACATCCCTCCGAAATGGTATAAGCCCTGGGCGCAGACAGGTAATGACCCTACGAGCAAAGACCCGGGCCAGATTTACACTTGCAATCTCCAGCATTACAGGCTGAGTCACAGTGCTGCCCACACTCTGTCATTAGTCTTTCTGAACATTCCCATAATTCCCCATTTCCCCATAATTCCATGTACCACTCTTTGATCATAACTTCCTATAGATCTACGTGTTGTGATGTTTACATTTTATTCAGTTAGCTGACTAATTTATTTAGAATTAGGGAGGTGACCTTTAGAGTACTTCATTCGTTCACAGTGTGGCTGGGACTGACTTTTTGGGAAAAATGAGTCAGACATAATGAAATCAATCAGCAAGACTGCGAAAAATGCACTTAGGGAAACATATGGCCTCTGACCAGCTGCTGGTCATCATATGTGTGCTTCATTTGGGTTTGTTATGTGATATTATTTATTTATTTATTTTTTGCTATGCAGTGATTCAGTGTTCCTCGGTCCTCGCTCGCTATCCTAAGGTCCACGTGAAGAGTTAAGCGATGCAGTTTCACTCCGGGCACTGCATAAAAGGGAAGTAGAGAAGAACTGGGAAAATAAGACGAAAGCAGGAACATCTGCAAATGCATTTGCTCAGCTAAAGCAGCATTAACCAGGTCATTGAAAGTGGGCCTGGTTGGCCTGTTTAGTTTGCCGTCTGCCATGGGTTTAATTAAATTTTAGGAGGCGGAGAGTGGCCCCCTTGAGCAATGGAAGATGGACCCAATTAAGAAAGATAAAATAATAATTCTGCCATTGATTTCTGAAGTTACACGCATCAAGCCCCTGGCAAAAATTAAATTTTAATTATAGAAATGTATTTCAGTATAAAATAATGCATCCGGTTGTTGGCATTTTGTTTCTGAGACTGCCTGTGGTGTTTCCTCATGTAGTCAGATGATCAATGGCTCTCCCTGAATGAAGCTATCACCGTGAATCAGGTCTGTCTTTCTTTGACAGGTTGTCATGGTTGACGGAATGCAAAACCCTACTTGGATGTCTTTGAAAACCAGCAGGCCCCTAACAGACATTCCTTTAAATCCCACATATATCTGTGTGTAAACAAAGTTACAAGACCAACAAGCAAACATAACATGGCAACTAAGTGCAAGAGATGAACAGCTCAATATGTTTTTTTGCTTGTTTGTGGTAAAAGTAAATGTTATTCCTAGAAATTAGAAAGACCTGCTACCTCGGAAGCCAGAAGAGCCGTGGTAGCAGATAGAAATCAGAGAAGAAAAAAAGTTAATTTCTTTTACTTATAATCTCGTAAACTAGCCATCAAATTCTAATATGTAGTGGAAAATTGAATCGCTGAAAAACATCAGATGGGACGAATTACCAGAAAGTAATTCCAAAAAAGACAAACAAATACAACAAACACATTGCAAATAGAATTGTATATTAAAACAAAGTCCAGTGGTTCAGTGTAGTGCTGGGGAAACACAGGTAAGAAACAAAGGCATAAACTCAATACATTCAGAATACATACTGCACATACAATGACACACACCATTGAGAAAACACACAGATATGTGTGTGTATGTATGTATGTATGTATGTATACACACACTTCTCAAAAAAAATTAAAGGAAAACTTTGAAAACACATCAGACCTCAAAGGAAAAAAAAATCATGCTGGATATCTATACTGACATGGATGTGATGCCACATCGTTTAATGGAAATTAAATTGATCAAACTTCAGAGGGCTGAATTTCAAAAACACCCCGAAAATCAAAGCATCACTGAGCTCCTGGACAGTCTGAGGTGCAACCTGGTGGCGCCAAATGCGCCGAAACATAATGTCCCAGAGGTGTTCTGTTGGCTTTAGGTCAGGCGAGTGTGGGGGCCAGTCAATGCTATCAATTCCTTCATCCTCCAGGAACTGCCTGCATACCCTCGCCACATGAGGCCGGGCAGTGCCGTGGAACCCAGGACCCACTGCACCAGTGTAGGGTCTGACAATGGGTCCAAGGATATCATCCCGATACCTAATGTGGGTCTGCGTGTCCCTCCATGGATATGCCTCCCCAGACCGTCACTGGCCCACCACCAAACTGGTCATGCTGAATGATGTTACAGGCAGCATAACATTCTCCACGGCTTCTCCAGATCCTTTCACGTCTGTCACGTGCCCAGGGTGAACCTTCTCTCATCTGTGAAAAGCACAGAGTGCCAGTGGTGGGTTTGCCAATTCTGGTATTCTATGGCAAATGCCAATCGAGCTCCACGGTGCCGGGCAGTGAGCACAGGGCCCACTAGAGGACGTCGGGCCCTCAGGCCACCCTCATGAAGTCTGTTTCTGATTGTTTGGTCAGAGACATTCACACCTGTGGCCTATTGGAGGTCATTTTGTAGGGCTCTGGCAGTGCTCATCCTGTTCCTCCTTGCCCAAAGGAACAGATACCAGTCCAGCTAATGGGTTAAGGACCTTCAATGGCCCTGTGCAGCTCTCCTACAGTTACTGCCTATCTCCTGGAATCTCCTTCATGCCCTTGAGACTGTGCTGGGAGACACAGCAAACCTTCTGGCAATGGCACGGGGGAGTTGGTCTACCTGTGCAAACTCTGTAGGGTCCAGGTATCGCCTTATGCCCCCAGTAGTGACACTCACCATAGCCAAATGCAAAACTAGTGAAAAAGCAATCAGAAAAAATGAGGATGGAAAAATGTCAGTGGCCTCCACCTGTTAAACCGCCTGTTTTAGGAGTCGTCTCATTGTTGCCCCTCTAGTGCACCTGTTGCTAATCTCATAAACACCAAAGCAGCCGAAACTGATCAACGACATCCTCTGCTACTTACCTGATCAGATCAATATCCCAGAAGTTTCATTGACTTGATGCTATACTATGATTTTCAGCAGTGTATGTATATATATATATATATATAAATATATATATACACACACACACACACACATAAGGGTAAGATTAGGAACATGTGCATTGTCAACAATCGGCCAAACACGGGAGACTAAAGCTACACAAGAGATACTGGGAACAAGGGTAAAACAAGACATAACTACGAGACCGGTATATCAACAGGAATAGCTAAGAACAAAACCCAGAAGGAATACAGAAATACACAAGTACAAGATAACATTGTTAACAGCGAGTCTCACAAAACTCAATATGTCCAGCATTATTGAAGATGGCCTTGGGCCAGCCTCCAGCACTCAACCATGGGAAGCATTGGTTCTTACGGACACGCTCAGCCCATTCAGCCATACAGCAGCCTGGGGAGCAGAGGCAAACAAAAGGAACTAAAGGGAAACATAGGGGAACGAATAGGTTGGCCAGGGACACCTGCTGGCTATACAGGGAAACAGCAGGCCGGATTGACAAGGCAGGGACTGATTTTGACAGAATGTATAATTGATTTAAGCAGGGGTGTCAAACTCCAGTCCTGGAGGGCCAGAATCCTGCACATTTTTGGGGTTACCCTCATTTAACACACCCGATTCTACTCACTGTGCTAATTACCACACAGCACTTGACCGCAAACATTGGTGATGGAACAGGGAAAGAATTAAGCAACACAGGACTCCGGCCCCCCAGGACTGGAGTTTGAGACCCCTGTTGTAAAGTGTGAAGTACAGCCAAATTCATTTAAGAAATGCATTTTTCTCAAGGGTATAAATGCAAGACCTTGCGGGTATTAGTGGCAAAAGTAAATGTTGCATTACACAAACATCTTGATGTTGGTCTTTTAATGCCGAACAGCCTATTTAAAAGGTATGCAAAGACTGCAGCTAGCTTATAGGAGATGCTGTATGTTTTACATTTGTCTAGGTAATTATAATTAGGTAATTATGCTGCTCATTTCCCACTTACCCAATGTATACAAAACTCTCAAATTTTGATTCTGCTATTACATTTATAATGGATTTTAAGGAGGTGCGCTAAGCAACTATATCCGATTATGGCATATAAATACTCTGACTTTAAGATGGATTTACGTAAAAATGAGCTGTGAGCTTGCTCTGCCTTAACCTGCCTCCCTGTAATGAAGACAAGAGTCCATGCTCCCAGTGTAATATTTCCCAGCTACGGGTCATCACACTGCACACAGCTTGAAGCTGCCCCCCACACAGAGTCCATGTGCATTTGTTTGATTGGTTGCATACAGTATAAGCATCTTTTTGACCCCAGACTTAGGCTACGTATTTAAAGATTTAAGCCACATTTACAAGCTTAATAAATACTGATCTTTTTTATCTGCATTTTATTAAAACTTAGGACTTATCTGCTTGTAGTTATGTAGCTTCAATCCAGGCTGGTGCTTTTGAAGTACAGAAATAATTAAAAAGTTTCAATCTAAGGTGATGCAGTAAATATTTGAAGGTACAATATCTTTAAGGTAACAGCACAATGTTTGCTGGTTATAAATATGATCTAACGATGAAAACCACATAGTGTCCTGAAGTCTGAAAGTTGCAGTAGAATATACCCCATCTACCTGAAAAGGAGACAAAGCATCCGTTACTTCATTGTTCTCTATGGAAGGGATGTAATATTAATGTTCAGTCTGCTTTGGCACTGATGGTCCACTAAACTGCCTATAACTGTTTCCTGTGCTGCATGCATATACATACTGGTCACCTATGCACTGGAGTGTGCCACTGGGGGAATTAAAGATGACTGATAGCTTTTCCTTGGGCAAAATGAATGTAAAGGATATAAAATGACACAATTTGCCCTACTGAAGGCTTTTTGATAACTCCACATCCTTTTCAGCACTCAGGAATGGGACAGCTCTTGTAAAGACGCAAACAACTCGATATTGATTAATTTTGTAAAGGACGCATTTCCAAGCAGTCGTAATGTCAACCTAACTTGGAAATTGTCGGGCAGTGCATAGGCAGCTCTGAATTGCCCACACCAGGCGACTGTGTGCTTGCTGGTTTGACCTTAGATCCAAGTTGCCCTTTGCTGCTTTTACTTTTGGAAAGTTCAATCAGAAAATATCCTAACCTTTATTGTTAATAACTTTTCTTGGTGTGAATCAACGTTGGCCTCTGTGTGAGAAATAACCCTGCATTAAATCTAAAAAGGCTAGTAGCTGGGTGTGATATTGCTGCCTCAGGGAGGGGAGGTGTCCACCATTACACTGCCCGTGAGACTGGGAAGCACAGAGGTGCTTAAGAGATTCACACGGACGCGGCACTTTTATGCTGGTGACTCATGAAGGTTTCTCTTCACATTGATATGTGTCCTCAGAAGAGGCCTCAATCTCACCCCTTTATCAGTCTCAACACAGTAACAATTCTGCACAAGCATTTGCGAGAAATATGTCTCAGTCAGGGGTGCTGCTCAAGTCCCGCTTCAGCCCCCATGCCAGATCAATTCTAACAAGGCATCCAGTCAACACCAACGTGATCATCAAACATCGAGCGGAGGCAGAGCTGTGTCATGGGCACATTTTCGCACTGACTCAAAAGTTCCCCAGGAGTGAGCAGCAGTATAATTTACAGAGACAAATCCTGGGATGCAGACTGACCTTTTGGCGAGATGATGATCCCAGCCATACGTTTAAAGCAGAAGCAGCGATGTGAAAAGAGATACGGGGAAAATTAGGAGCGTCCGCAACCATGGCGGTAATCAAGCAACTCAGACAATCCTGCTGGAAGGTGACATCATTTACATTTTTTTCCCAGGAAGACAAGGTCAATGTTATACAGTCCAGATGTGCACAGCTGGTGTAATCTAAAAACTTCCAGTAATAACTCCTGCCAAATTCTACCAAGTCCTAAACACTTAATGAACGAAAACCATTCAAACAACAAGCTAAAATATATTTCCCCTTTCCATATATCCTAAAAAATAAACCATAAAAATCATAAAAAATAAATGTATTTAAAAAAAAAACTTGGCTTGGTCTACTGTGTTGCTGAGAGAATCCCTATAATGCAGAGGGGGTCAGCACCTTGTATGGCAACCATATGTGGTATAGTACAAGTAAACAAAGCATGTTTAGCTGTGCATGTTTTAAGCATGTTGTGTCATGACATTGGACAGGTTACATCCCAGGGTGCCATTTTCGGTCTCAAGATGTCAAGAGTAATTCACCTGATGTTAACACTGCACTGTTATGAATAATATACATATGTTCTATAGCTCAAACTTATGTTGGCTCATTGTTTAAATGATATTAATAGATACCAGCTATGCAGTGAGTGAGTGAAGTCCACCAGAGGAACTGCTTCTGAGGGCTGTGGTTAGAGAACTTCCACCTGAAGCCCCACTTCAGTTCACTGCTGTGAGCAGTTTAATGCTGTTGGGGTGATACAGGGAGACTTGGAAATTGATTTCGTTTCAAGGTATCATTTGTGCATTCTTCCGGATTTGAGCTGACGGGTGATTTAGGTACAATATATTTCACATCCAAGGTTTGCCAGCCCTGGAAAATACCTGTATTGCTGCAGTGACACCTTAAGCCCAAATTAATGCACTGAACTTGGACATCTAGACAAAGTGCCTCCATGTATTCATAAATAAGGAGATGTGATTTTTCATTAGGGCTTTAGAAATGATTAAAGGATGAAAAACACACATCTTGAAAGTTTCTGTAAGCACACAGAAGCAGATTATATAACTATATAAATGCATAGATATAATGTCTGTATTTAAGACAGTAGACACTTTTAGGCTTGTAAACGGATTTGTCAGACTTATTGAAACCTTTCCATATTCAAGAAAGCCATAATATTAAATAAATAGGAAATAATCTGATTCGAAAACAATCAGTGTTTTATTGAATTAAAGGTTATCATTTGCAGATCAAAGCAATGGCAAAATGAAATTGCACCAGGAGTTTATAAGCAATGTCAGAAAGAAAAAAACATCCAATACCAGAATGGCAACAAAACTTCTTTGAATAATTGATGTAAATATTTCTATAAAGCATAATTTTTTTTCCAGGTAGATTTTATAAAGGTGTTGGAGTGATATAGAAGCCAATAGACTGCCTGCTTACTGTATATAAATGGGGAAAATACTGATGCTAACACATCACTCCCCCCGGGGGCTCCAGAGCGCAATGCTCACTGTACACAGCCCCTTCCAGCTTTCTGGGTCAGCCTCAGCCCTTCCTTTGTCTTATATTACTGGCCTGCAGCTGTCATTACTTCATGCTGGGAAGCGAGTTCTGTAAGGAAACCACCATGGACAGCTGCACACGCCTCTCGTTGAGCAGATGAAGATGAAAATTTGCTGTCTTGGTCCATCCGGAAGAGCGTTACTACGTAAACACAGGAAAATAACCAACCTAGCGGCCGGCCGCTTTATGGTAACATTTTAGGAACCCCTCATCGTACTGTGGGCACTAGCTGCATTCACTCTAACCACCTTTGGTGTGAATCAGTGTTGCTCTCTGTGACAGAAATAATCCTGCATTAAATCTAAAAAGGCTAGTATTTGGGTGTGATATTACAGCCTCAGGGAGGGGAGGTATTCACCATTACACTGCCCAAGAGACTGGGAAGCACAGAGGTGCTTAAGAGATTCACACAGACGCTGCAGTTTTATGCTGGTGACTCATGAAGGTTTCGCATAAGTGGCGTTTCGATCATCACATTGATATGTGTCCTCAGAAGAGGTCTCCCTTTGAAAGCAGTCCGGATGCCTGTCCCCAGATGACTTCCTCATGGACTTATGCAGCATGTACAACTAGCATGGTACATCTCTGTCTGGATACCAAATGTGTAGTGAGGATTAGCTACACTTATATATCTAACAGAAGGAGTATTTTATTAGTCTGAATGCATAAAGCGAGATGCTCTGGCATTCCGTCCAGACAGAAGAACAGGAATGACCTTTACTGAGTCTTTCAGATGTAAAATTTGAATGTTTTTTGCAAATCGTTATTCTTCATAGTGGATAGTTGCTCAGTAAGTTGGTCTGAGTAAGTGTAAATGAGCATATCGCATGCCATGCAGCGCAACACTGAACCCAGTGGCACGTGTTCCACCTTTTTCTGAGTGTGTGCTGGTCAGTGCTTTTGGTTAAAAATGGTGCCAGGGGAGGCCTCAGATCATGGTAAAAAAAGTAAATAAAGCCGCATCTGATTCCGGATCAGCTCACCATCTGCAGTCCTGTGCCATGATTCAGTTCAATTACATTTTATTTGTGTAACGCATTTTTACAACATTACATTTGTCACAAAATGCTTTACTTTATCCCCGCCCAAAGCAGGAGCCAGAGGCGACAGTGGCAAGGGAGAACTCCCTCACAGGAAGGACGCTGTCCCCAGCATCTAACTGAAAGGCGGAGCCCATCCTCCTCAGGACGGCAGAGGAAGTCACATTAACAAAGTCCTGATTTATGCACTTGAGTTTGCTAAGTCTGGATGTTAATGCAGGATGACAGGCAGAACAGGTGTCACAGGCAGGAAGGACGTCACAGGCAGAACAGGCGTCAGAGGCAGAACAGGCGTCACAGGCAGGAAGGACGTCACAGGCAGAACAGGTTTCATAGGCAGGAAGGATGTCACAGGCTGAACAGGCATCACAGGTAGGAAGGACGTCACAGGCAGAACAAGCATCACAGGCAGAACAGGCATCATAGGCAGGAAGGACGTCATAGGTAGAACAAGCATCACAGGTAGGAAGGACGTCACAAGCAGAACAGGCGTCACAGGTAGGAAGGACGTCATAGGTAGAACAAGCATCACAGGCAGAACAGGCATCACAGGCAAGAAGGACGTCACAGGAGTCACATGTGTCACAGGCAGAACAGGCGTCACAGGCAGAAAGGACATCACAAGCAGAACAGGCGTCAGGCAGGAAGGAAGTCACAGGAGTCACAGGCGTCACAGGGAGGAAGGACGTCACAGGCAGAACAAGTATCACAGGCAGAGCAGGCGTCACAGGTAGGAAGAACATCACAGGAGTCACAGGCGTCACAGGCAGGAAGGACATCACAGATAGCAGGGGTGTCGCAGGCAACAGGGTAGGCAGGATATCTTGCTTTTTGGGGGTGTTTCCAGGTGGCACACCCCGGAAGGTGTTGGAGGGAAGGGGGTAAAAAACTGCATTAGGCAAAGCAGAGGAAATGACAAGCAGAAACATGTAGCCATGACAACTAGAACACCGCTACCTGCTTCCCCTAACATTCCCGGATATCTCCTGGTCTCAGCTCCTCGTGTATCTCTCTGCCTCAGTCCCCATTACACTAGAATACCTTCACCCCCCACCCCCCCAAAAGACATGTGGAGGCCTCATGTTTAATGCACCATAGATTCCATCATAATGCATTATAATGGTCGGTATGATCATTAAAGATGCTTTGTACTACGTTATAAAGGTGTCTATAGTGAATTTTAGAAGAAAACTGTTACAGCCATGCTTATAATGCTTTATGAATGTGTTACAATATATTATAAAAACAGTTATTAGGCAATATAAATATGGGCTTCATAGAAAGTGTTACCAGTTATTTTATTTGTTTGTTTGATGTTCCAGTAATCATTAGAGCTTAGAGTTGTGACAATGTGATTTATTTTAGCTGCCATTGTATTACAGGAATTCTAGAGGCTTCAGTCCTAGTTAAAATGCATGTTAAGGGTGCCATTTCTCTCAACAATCCAGGATGCAAAAGGAAATAAGGAAGCAATAGTTATTAACAATAAAGGTTAGGATATGTTCTGTTTGAACTTTCGAAGGGCAAAACATGCAAAAAAGAAACTTGAATCTAAGGTCAAACAAGTACGCACCCAATCACTTGCTATGACCAATTAAAGAGATGCCAATTCACCTATTGCAGCTGGATGAAACCCACACAACCAATTGGAAAACATCCACACACACTTACAGAACTGGAGACATGCCTATCATTCGAATGAAGTCTTGGACGTAAGTTAATTTGTGTCAAAAATCCAGGGAACAGAATGCATTTATCCCATACAAACCAAACCAAGTGAAATGTGTTATGTGACATCCTGAGATCACCATGATCTTTCATGCCTGACTGACTGATAAAACCACATAAATTAATAACAATTTATTAAAACCATATGTAGAGAGGGATTTTATTAACTACCTTTTCTGGTTTATGGTCTAAAGAGTAAAGGGGAACACAATTAATTGCATACAGACACAGATAATATATTTTTAAAGTAAGCAGTATCAGGGTTAAAAGTGATTTTTGGAAGCTTGAAATTATTGTAATATACAGAAACTGAATCAAGGATAATAGCGACAGTCCGAGGAGACACACCTAATATTACTCTAATCCGAAAGGAATGTGATAATGGGACAGCAACCAAAAAAAAGAAAAAAGAAAAGCTACATTTTGTTTTAATTATTTGCTTTAAAATGCATGTTTCGCTGAAGTTGTTTTTGAAACTTTATATGTATGTTTTGGTAAAAGCATTGGTAGCAACCTGTTATGAGAGACCTGGACCAAAATCATTAAAAATCATCCTATAAATGATTTTCGATCATACATGACTAAAATCATTTAGCTACTTGTAGACAGTCAAGCCATTTTTGTTACCACGCTAACCTCAAAACTCCAGCAACAAAGCTGACCTATCCTTCCATCCAGTAGCCGTTTTCTTTATATCTAAAAAAGGAAACTATGGTTTATATAATCGTACATTGTATTGCACATCAATGTGTTAGGTATTTGTGTCTATATAGTTTTAGTTAAGGACTGATAATATGCCTATTTCCCCTTTATGTACCTCCACTTTGCCTCCCTCCACAACGTCTTTAAATGCTTCAGTGCTTCAGCAGAACCCAGCATCTGCTCCACAGGGGCTCCTCAGGCATTTGTAGCTATAGGACCTAGTCCTGTAGGCTACATGTCCATGCCAAGCAGGAGCATCATTAAATGTACATTACAACAAAGCTGCCACACAAGGGATAATAAATATTTATAGTCATCATAACAAATTTTTATTCATTTGAAGCACAGTTTTGCCATGTGTGCAACATTTTGTGAATGTGTACTGCATGTTTGCAGTTTTTTAGTCCATTCCCAACTATTTTCAAAAATGTATAATTACATTATAAATGCATTACAGGTCCACATATGATAACTTAAACTGGACCGTGTCACCGGATGTCGACCTGCTGCCTGCATGGAGGGCCTGTCTTCGGTGGAGCATCTGCACATGGACAACCTGCAACCCTGAGTCAGGGGGATGTTGTATAAGAAGCTTGGACTTGCAGCACAGTGGGGCTCCCGTTCTTAACATCCACAAATCTGCTTTGTGTAACCTGAGAGTGCTCTCCGGCAGTTCAGAGGCGGTGACCTTGCTGCCACGCTCACGTTAAACCTGGCTACCGCTTGATGCTGATGCAGGAGGCAGAACTTATAGAAATCAGCAGAGTGGCTGGAAATGGCAGGAATAGCACACCTACTGCACAGGCTTCAAAGGTCAGTGATTGCAGAGAAGCTGGGGCTGGGAGGAAAAATGCAGAGGGGAGGGCAGGGGAGAGAAGGACTGCAAAGCTGGAGGACACTTTGGAGGCCAGCTACTGTGTTGTTAATAACTTACTGACTAATGATCTTTTGTTTGATTGAACATTGTCCATACTTTGCAATGATGGAACAGTCATTAAACCAGCGTTTCGCAATATGGTCCTTTGGGACTCCCAGATGGTCCACAATTTTGCTTCCACCCAGCTCACAGTACTAGCATAGATGTGGGCAGTCTGGGGTTCCCCCGGGGACCGGTTTGAGAGACATTACAATAGTACCGATTATTGGTTCTATTGGACTATTAGTATTGATCAAAAATCATGATAAAGTATTTTCCCCATTGGTCTTGAGTATTTTTTCTATATAAAAAATGAAATTAAAATCAGCTTGAGTAGACCCTGAAAGTAAGACAAGTGTGACAGTCATGTAAAATGTGACATCACTGTTCTGTATGGTCTGTTTGGGTTTGGTTGGCCTGTTTCATTCATGAGATCAGGAGATGGAGCAAAAACAGACAAGTCTGTTTATTATCAGCTTCTTCAGAGGATGTACTTAATAGCGGGTGCTATGTCAGCTCAACAGAAGGGGAAACTCTGTGGTTTTACAGCAGAGCCCTGGGCAGACAAGACCAATCGATATAAGATCTCTCAACTTTGGCAGATGATTAACTATAGCGGGGTCTGTTACTGAATTTGACATCTGAGCAGCCTGCTTGGGGAACAGCCGCAAAGAGCCATCAACCCAACCACAGAACCACGTCAGGAAGCTCCTTAAAGCCACTAAATACCAGCAATACATTCAAATTGAATGTCATTTTCAATTCACTTACTGTGTGCCTAGAAAAAAATATACTTCACATCAATTATGTTGGTCAAGTATTTATTATAATCTATTGCTTTCAATGTTTTTTTTTTTTCAAGACGAAATTGACTACATTTTTGGAAATAAATATTCACACGTATAAACAAAAAGTAGTATAATCATTCTTCATAATCAGTCTAGAAGTAGCCGATGCCTTTCCAGTGCCAATACCAAGAGACTCGATTACACATTCAGCTGTAATAACAATGACATCACTGTCACTAACATCTACTGCTTGGGACACAAAGAGCTACTCTTCCTTCCATTTCAGTAGTGACTAAAAGTGGTGCCGCAGAAGAAGGCTTTTAAATACTTAAATCTCCTGCTTTCCGACCGAGATTATAACCAGCCGCAAAGACTGTTAACATAACGTATGGAAACTCTATTAGTAAACTGATGGAAGAATCCGCTGATGCCAGGCAGTGCCGTGCATTTCACCATAATCCCACTTGACGCACACTATGGGCTCCCACATTTCCCCATAATCCCACGTGACGCACACTATGGGCTCCCTGGATTCGTACGTGTTCACACCCATTAAGCTGTGCATCGAAGGTATGCATTTGAGCTACAGCTTGTCCCCAGTGGTGGTGTACTTTCCTAGGGACAATTTTTAAGCTCATTTATTTTGTGAGCATCTCTCCACTTCTGGCCGCCTGTCAGCTGATGGGCTTCCTCTGCGCCTTGGGACTCTGCCAGTGATGATTTAAACCAGACGCCAGTTAAACCCAGTGTGTTTCACTTTAGCCCTCCCACAGGTAGAGAGCTGCCAACGTCACATATTTTAAAACTGCATAACCGTTACCTATTAGCACCACATCTCACGCCAAATCCTCTTCAGCGCTAAATCATGTGGAACGAGCCCTCTTATAAATATATCATGGAATATGTCGCTTTTGAGGTTAGGATTAGTTTTAGGTTATAACGTTAGAAATGAGGACAACAAGGAGCCAGCAGAGCCTGAGGTTTGATTGGCAAGCCTGGGAGCGCTGCCTTGCACACAGTGCATTCACCTCTCCTGCTGTGACGCCCCCATGGTGGACATCTGCTTGCATGATGGAGTAAAGGTCCATATTTCATCATCACACGATGCGTGGCTGACAAAATGAGGATGGATGGAACGGTAAAATGTTGCCAGTGAGCTTTTGATTGATGAAAATTAAACACATCCACGGAAATCCTAACAGCACTTGGAATATGGAAAGACGATTGCAGGATCACTGCCAGGAGCTTCTACGCATCGTTTCCACCAATGAAAAGCAGCGAAACATTCCCACACAGCTGACGCAAGTGGCTGCCATTCTTTTGCCTGACGGAATTAATCCTTACGTGACGCCTTCCCTCCCCCTCCCTCTCACGTGTCGCTCTTTGGCCTTCTTTCCACCAAAGGTACTTCGGGCACGTCTGAAATCAGCGGTGGGGGATGTGCCACTTTTTTCTGCGGATATAAAATACCAGGTGAACTCAGCCAACGCCATGGTATCATGTCACCTTTATGGCGAGATAGCTGTCTGATTAATCGTTCAGACCTCTGAAATATCCAGCCTGCTGAAGGACACATCTGGGGGGAAAATGGCTGTATTAGTTCGTCTGGACCGCTCATCGTAACACGTACCCACTAACGTAGCCTATGAATAGGCAGTTACATATTGGAGAGCACGCATTTGCAATTTACTCAATACAAATCAAAATATAGAATTTAACAGGGAGTAATGCCTCTTTTCCGTTTTTGGAGAATTCCACCTTTAGATTCCTATAGATTTCGGTGCTTCAAATGGAATCTGCAAACGTGATGTCAGGACCCCTTCTGAAGTTCCCCCATAGAGAAGAGTGTGGGTCAGCAGCACATCTGTATCTTCACCGGATGCCTCCATCCATTTCCTGCAGACTGGTGGCCACACAGATTTTTGAGGATGTGTCAGGAGCCTCCGGGGGAAGCAATGGGAGAGAAACAGACCGGAGGGAGGGGAACACAAATGCATCCTTGAGTCATGAGGCAATGTCTGCATGTCGAATCGCACACTGTCTTTAAAATGAACGCCTCCAGCACCCTGCCTGGCTCCCTACAAAGCCTGAAATCTTACTACCGTAGGGAAGTGAGGTCCAGGCTGTTGGTCAGAGGATTCATTGGGGCTTTCAGACATGAAATTCAAGGGTATGTAGCATTTCTTACAAAAAAAAAATAAAACCCACAAACTTTAATTTTTTTATAATATATTTTCAGTCCAAGGTAATAGTTTCATTATTTTTTCTACCCACTTTTCATTTATATTACTCATATTCATGTCAGGTCTGAGAATCATAAGAATTATTTTTAGGTAGAAAATGAGAAACAACTTGAATCTCTTGGAGCTGCGAGAATTAAAATGAAAAGCGACACATCAGAGCGATGGAGTACAGCGGAAGTGTGAAAGTGCTAACGGTCTTTCGTGCATTAATAATGTTACCGAAAAGGCACCTTTTTCTTTTTTTTTTAACCAATCTTAGTGGCCCAAATTAAGAGCGTTTGCAATACAGTACTGCACATGCAGTATTGGAATGTGAAATGTGAATTTATAACTTGCTACATTGCTTGTCAAAGAATTTACAATATATCACAATATATAGACCATTTTTTTCATATTCAATGAGTTGCATTTCCTTTAAAAAAATGGAAAAAGATGTAATACAGACAAAGTAATGAATCATATAATAATAATAATAAACCAATTTTATGTAAACCCATTTTGGCTAGTAAGACATCTGGCTTGGACAGAGCAGAACCTGGAGCAGTTTTGACTTTGACCTTTGGCACTGATGCTTAAAACACATTAAAAGCGACATCCTGGTTTAAGATGGGAAGTGGTATCCAAACCCTTTCAGTATTTTTACATCTGTTGATACCCCATGTTTCAAAATCTGCTTGAAGTCCTCACATTTTCTTAGTGCCTATATAAAATAAATTAGCTCATTTCCAGTTGTCTTACACCCTGTTACTTGATTACAAAAATGCTCACTGGGCAATAGCCACTGTGAACTCAGTTGAATGAATCAGTTGGCAACTAGTGAATGTGAGTGTTGTTCACTCTTACCAGAAGAACCAATCGGAAATCTGAAAAAATAACATTCCTATTGTGATATAAAATATGGTGAATGTCTTAGAATTACACCTTGGAAAATTATTACGTGATCATCTTCATTTTCTTGCGCATGCCTTCTCTTGATCAGTGTTGATGCACTCCAATGCACTGTTCGTGACCCTAATGATTTATTTACATCAATAAAGGTGATGCTAGCAATATTTTAATTGCAGAAACAAGTATTTCACTTTGGATTCAGAGTAGCTCATAAAAAAAAAGAAAACGTGAAGACATCAACGTAAACAAATTCATTTTTGGGACTGTGAATTTAGTTCAAAATTCAAAATTGTGAACTATGAATTTAAACTAGTTAATTTTAATCTATCTGAACTGAACTTTGAGCTAGTGAGCTTGTTATGTGTGAACTTGCACAACACTTGCAAAGTCTGTTTGACTTGCACAGCCTCCCTAAAGAACAAATTTGGTCCATATCTCAGGACAACTAAACAAAATTTTGAGAGTTTTACTGGCAAATACTCCACAGTAAAGTAAAGTAAAGGCTGATCTCATGAGTAAAACAGCGATGTCCCTTGCATGGGCTGTGATTCTCTCAGGCTGCCATTATGAAGGGCAGAGGAGCTGGCGGGGCCCCAGAGCAGCAGTGGCAGAAGCCCGCGTGGGAATAAGGCGTGATGCTCAGTGATCTACATCAGCCTGCTAGCAGTAACAACAGACAACCAATCCCACGTAACGCTGTGACTCTCAGGTGCCCCTCTCAAAAGCCGGGCTGACAGGCTACAGCAAAACGTCTCGGATCAAATCTATTACCTATTGGCTCAGCAAAGGTGAAATAAACAATTAGAGAGCGAATTAAATATTTGGATTGTGGGCTTTTTTGTGCAGCCTGGGGGCAAATCTGGTTCCCGCTTCATTAGGCAGGAATGGCAGGTGAGGATGGTGCTCAACCACAAACAAGTCATTAAAAGCCAATTATCTAAAGAACTATGTACCTGTGATTCTCTTAATTATGTTTCAGAATTTGATTTGGAAGCAAAGGCATTTGGTGTAAAAGTGCTATGCATCAGCCGTATCGATAGCACATTTGCTCAAAAGTGTATCACACACCACGGTTATTTATAGCAACATACAGTGTAAGATAGCAGACATCTGACCCACTGCACTCTCCCTTCAAAGAGTCCTGACATATTTACGTAACTGTCCAGTCCTCTCATTGTCTTCTTGAATTTTCACATCTCCTGCATTGTGGTCTGAATTGCACTTTGAGTCCTTAGTGGAAGCCTTCATACTTTAAAAATGATTATTTAATCTACTTCCCCAAAAGGAGAGAATGCACGAGTCATTATATTATTATTAATTTTAACCCCTATTACTATTCATTATAGAGTATATCGTATTGGTTTTAAAATTGGGAGTCTGTGTGACATTCCAGAGTTAGGTTAGTTCTGCCATTAAAACATGAAAAACAGAAGAATGTGTTTTGTCTGGTGATGTTTATGGCTTTCAGCTCTGGTCCAGCACCGTGTCCTCTCTTGCCACAGACATGAGGAATGGTACAATAGGAAATCCATCTACATCAGAATGGTTTTAGCGGCACAGAAGAGGGATATGCCTATTCCTGCATTAATGTGACACACAAAATTACAATCGTATTGTAAGATTATTTAGATAATTGCTAATTGTCTGTCCATGCATTTTTCTCCCATGCTGCTCCTCCAGCATAGGGTTGCGGCGACCCCTTAGGGACACAGGGAAGGGGACACTGTAGATTCCAGACAATCCTAAGTCAAAGCATGGTCCTGTTCAGCTGAAATTACAAAGTTATTAAGGTTCAGTTACTGTCTGATCAGTAAAATTGCTAATAAATATAAAATGCATCAAATAAAAAAAGAATATGAATGTGAACAGCTAAAATAAATGATCAGAATATCATTGAACCACACTTTGTTAATGATTGCAATAATCTACGGCAGTTAAAGGCATAATTTCTAAATCGATTTAATAAGGATAATTTATAACATATTACTTATAATAATTACATTAAATATGACAGAAGTAAGCATAATCAGGTTAACTAAGATGATGCCATTAGACAGGAATGATGAGTTTGCAGTACATCAAATTAAAGACAAGCAATGATACATGTGAACAGTGATTAAAAGGCCATTTATTAGAGGCACATAATCAGGCCAGCCAAAAAAGATTAAATTAGCAGGCAGTTTACGAGCTAAAGAAGTGCCTTTGATTAGGGATCCCCCAGCAGCAGGCTGCAGGGTTGTGTTTAAAACCCACTAAATAGGAAAGTCCATTTAGATTTTTACCATGTGAACTATAAAATATCTGACAGATCTGCTGACATTTGGCACTTCTTAAAATTGCTTTTTATAATGCATTTCCCTTCATTTTATAAGCAATTTACCCTTTTTTCCAGCAATGGCAAAATATTTCTGAAAAGAAACAAAACTGCAGTTAATCAGTGAAATGGGAACTCAGCTGGCTGGGGCTGCTCCTAATAAAACTGTTACCAAAATAATTGTCTCGCTTCAGTTTTTCGCGATTTGCATCAACAAAAATGTCTTTTGCAGAGAGGTACGGCTGCTTGCACCCCATTGCTCTAAAACCGGGTGTGAGTCATCTAATGGGTGCCTTTCCTTCAACCTAAGGCCATTAAAAGGGCTGAGGACGCTCAGAGTGGCCCACAGCTCTTGGAGAACCATTGCTTGAATGCCTACTTAGGTTTGTAATGATGCACTTTTGGAATATGGCATGGGGTAAAGAGGATGAAAAAACTTCCAACAAAAACTAAAAAGACACAAAAAGGGACAAGACTTGGTTCCTGTACAGTGCATCCCATTTCGACTTCTTAGAATGATATCGTGGAATTCACTCTTTTCAAACACTGGGGCATGATCGATTAATCTGATGTACTTTTACATTATCAGTATTGAACATCATCAAGCCACTTTCCTGCTGGTGGCCCAAGTAAGCAACACGCAGCAAATTCAAGCTCAGCCGTTGATAAAATCTGTGCTTTTTATAACATGAAGAGAGAGGTTAACACATGTGATATCAGAGAGTCACGATGAACACATTAGGTTTTCAATGTAGAGTCATAAAAGGATGTTTTTAAAGAGCGACATACTCATTTAAAAGTATCCCATGAGCCTTGCTGAATATAGCAAAAAACACTGCTGACAAAAAAGTATTTTCGTGTCATATTTACATAAAGCAACATGTATGATTATGGGTTTTATGGAGAGATCATCAGAAATTGACTTCATATTGACACCAGTGTGGTTTACAGATATTTGATTAGAAGCTGAATGATTTGTCATCACCAAAGAAACCTGGGTCTGATCTGTATCACTGAATTCTATGATACAATTTCAGGCCATCTGTTTGTGAAATTAAGCTAAAGCACATCTGGATACTGTAGCAGAACAAACTCCAGCAGCCTCACATCAGAAAGAAAGGACTACGGAGAATATCTAATAACAAATGTGACTTTTGTGTGACTTTTTGGACAGGTCTACTCCAAAGAGAATCAGATTCTTGCGGTAATATTCACTTTTTGAAGATTTAAGAACATTCAGTATGAAAAAATGAACCATTCTAAAAATATTACATTGCCAAAGTATATTTGGCAGTCCAATTTAGATGTCAGGTTTAGTATTTTCAACGACGGTTCTATACAGCAGTGTTTCCTAACAATGCTTCCCATGATGCACTAAGTACACTGGATTTTGATCAATCAGGGGAGACCTCTGAACCTCTGAAATTAAACCAAGTCATGCTGGACCACAGACAGAGCTGAATGTCATGAAGCACAAATACACACAGATGGAAACCCATTCAGGTCCTTGGACACTCAAGACTTTAGGGATCTTCTTTACTGGCATGTTAATTTTGTCAGGGATTTCATGGGCCAAAGAATTTATTCCTAATCTATCCAATAACAAATTCAAACATTATGTAAAGCATAACATCTTTATCTACATAATCATAATAATCATAATAACATAATAAAAAGCACATTTAGGAATATATCCATCCATTCCTTTACCTTACTTACTTGAGTAATGTAGGCTGCAGATTGGACTGGGAGGAAACTCTCACACAGACAACGCCACACAGAGAGAAAAGACGCCACCTTTAGGAATATTAATAAAGACTCATTATTTTAAAATATAATACATATAGGATATTGGGAGAAATTTCACCTGATAACGGAACAAAACAGTCCAGGTTTAACTTTTGAAGGGATTTAATCACGTTTTCATCACGTATATTAGTACCTGACATACCCCATATACATCTATATTTATACATTTATATACTTGTATAGTAACCTCCTCATCTCTGGCACCAACCACCAAAGCAAATTCCTTGCATGTGTGAACGTACTTGGCAATAAACCCGATTCTGATTCTGATTCTGATTCCTACAATAACCTTGTACAGTGGCATTGTTTTGGTCAGTATAATCTGGGCAATTTCTCTTGTATGTTGTGCTATGAAAGTTTGTCTTTGTTACTGGACAAGAACATGCGCATAACCATTTTGTTCCTGCACACCATCTGGAGAAATGCACAGAAAACAGTAATGTGGGCAGCTTGCACGCTTGAAAAGCCATTAGCAAGTACTCTCCGTTACATTTGTCAAGATTCTCAAAAACCTTGCAGAGACCTACGGTGTCGTGAAAACATATTCGACATATTTCTCCGCTCCATTTCTGAAGTCTTACATAGCGTTGTGAGTCGTGATCGTGTATCGATGGAGTCTTACGGGATCTGCAGTGAAGAGTAAAATAGGTCAGTCTGAATGCTTGAAAAGGTATCACTAGGTCTTTATATTGCATTTGTACTTCCAAGCAAAGTCTCAGCAAGAGCAATACATCAAATATTGTGTCATTTCTTTTCTAGATCTACAGTCATTCTTAGAGGTGTATGATATATGTCCCCTTAGTTATGTCATTGACGCAATGTTTGAAAAAAGGATGAGTTTAAAGAAAGAAAGCCTTCCACTAAAACTGCATGGGAGTGACAGAAAACAGGGGGCCTGAATGCGGTGCCCCTTGGAAAGTAACCTCTAAATCACTAACACCTGCACAGTGGTTTATTATACCTCATTACTCAAAATAGGTCTATCCTAGACATCCTGCAGCTAAATGCACAAAACATGCCGAAAACGTACATGTCTAGGATCGAGTGTTCGAGGGCACCTCGCGGTATTGCGTAATACGAGGCTGCTGGTCACCAAAGTGAATCACGGCTCGAGTTTTAAATCGTGCATCATGTGCACAGTTACAAATATGGAAATCTTGTCAAAACATTGAAGCTACAGTACTTTCTTTTTCCAGCGATAGAACGTACAGAACACGGAGCTGCAGTCTTTATTGTACAGGGCAGCTCTGTAATCACCACACCACCTGCTGCCCCGAGGCTTCTCGTGGATGAAAGAAATTTTGGGAAAAAATACTGAGCTTGGAAATTCCTTCCCTCTCTGCTGTGCATCAAAACTCCGTCCCAGGAGCATCTGTGGGTCTCGTTCATTTGGACAATAAACAAAGCGGGGGAAAAAAGATCTACAAGCATGTCCCTGCTTGTTTCCAAGCTCATTTCAATCCTTTTGAATTTGCCTTTTTCCATGATTGTGCTTGAATTTCTTTCGCTATTCATCTTCAGGGGTTGAGAAAATTCTGATGTCCCCTTCTGAAGATATTTCAGAAGTCTGGAAATGTGCTGGATGACTGGAAATATATGCGACAGATCATAAATGCACACACCTTGTCTCATAGGAAGATTTAAGTTACGCTTAGAATTTTAGCTCAACGCTTTCGTATGACTTGATTCCTTCTCATTAATCTCTCAAGCAACACCCTATACAGAGCAGTAACTTGTGCTCATAGTTTATGAATATTAAACACTGATATCACATCGATGAGACATAATGTGCATCTCATGCCAAAGAATAAACAAAGCTTTTGAAAAGATAGCTTTGTACTACCAGGGATCATTTCAGATGGGAAGCATTTATCTTTTTTTAATGGTACTTATTAACATGAAATTAAAATCTCAAAAGAGCTCATCAAAAGAGCATCATTGCACATGAATGAATAATGTGGTGCGTTTAATGATTCGCCCTTACCAGGAAGCAGGCCAGTCATATTAGCATGAACTTACACTGGACGGAAGTCGCTTTACTGAAAGCTGACTTGACAGCTGCTGTCTGAGTTCAGGTTCACTGCATTTTGTAGCAGCACGGTCTCTCTCACACATGCCCTAGGGCTAGTGACTTGCTCTTCCTACTTTGGAAATTGGCTCTGTTAAACCTTGCTCCAAGATAACACTTAATGTGCAGACCATGTCCACAAGGGCAGAGGCTTCAAAGTGTGGGCTGCTTTTTGGGAGACAGTACGTCTCACTTTCACCATTTTCTTTTTTTCCTAGCACATTCTCGCACCCTGTGATCTCGGGCCCCTCATGTTTCTTTGTGGCTCCACAGGAGAATGACACCATGAACTGATACTGAAGTCTCTGTGCTAGTATCATTACCGGCCTGGTCCACATTGCTGACCTCGCCTTGGAGTGTCCCATAGCGTACTGCCTGCATTGCCATTGCCTCCATGCTGTTTTATATACAAGAAAGGAGCATTTAACTTTATGTTTTAATGATTCCCCAGATCTAAACTGCTCAGAGAACTGAATACACATTACTGCTTTCTGCCAAAATAGAATAAATATCAATCTTCGTCCAGATTAACTATCGTATATTTTCAACCCTAAATATGATAATGAATGTCTCTTATCTGACAATGTCGTACAAAGTCCTTATTTGCTCTATGCTAATACTTGTTTGCCTTTTCCAATCAGCACTTCTTAATCAAGCTTAATAGGCTTTAACAGTTACTTACATTTTAAATGTGCTACAATGACCCTTTGTGTTAGCAGTTATTTCTCCAGACTGGTGCTGGCAACTATGTTTATAGGAGTCACTGAAGGACTCCTGCAGTATTTTACTACTGAGGACAGTGCGAGAATGGCCACCGCATTCTTAATTACCTAACCATAGAGGGAATGTGAGTACATTAAGGTTATGATTCCCCTTGCACACATTTTGTAAATATCAGGTGTGTACACTAAATGATAATTATCAAATGCCCAAGAGTAAATGTATCATGTAAAGGAAATATGAATATGAAGTATAACTATAAAGTGAAGACATCAGTATAAACATAGTGTTAAACTTTTGTTCAGGATAAAAGAAAATGGTCATAAATACAGGCATTTGTTTGACAGAATATAGATTTTTTTCTGCAGATGTCATTTACCTTCCATACAGTGTCCGAATAACATTCATGGAAGCTTTTAAAATGGAATTTAAAGGGCTTGACTCCTTTTTTTTTTTTAATGATTCTGCCCCATAATCTGTCTAAACACAGCTGCTGTTTCTCATTCATTGCGAACATTTTGATGTCTACTTGGAGGAGCCCTGACTGTGTTTCTCCCAGCTTGGAGACCTATCAAGGCACAGAGTGAAACAACACTGAAGCAGCCATCAGGCCCCCGGGACGTTACAGACACCTACAAAGTTTTAAAAATTGGGATAAATTACTGGGAAGGGTCACTGTCTTGTATACTTACCTATGTTGCCATAGTTTTAGTTTACTTTCTGACACTAAATCTGTTGATGATAAGAAGGCCTATGATGTCATCTACTTAGATTTCCAAAAGGCTTTTGATGTTATCCCCCACAAGAGGCTCTTACTTAAACTCGAAGCGACAGGTATTTTAGGAACTGTAGCGACCTGGATTGATAACTGGTTAACAGATAGGAAG
>JAODKM010000001.1:35971932-35998626 GCA_026780845.1 Petrocephalus sullivani
TGTAAGGGCTAATCTCCTCCTTTGTTCACTTTCTCTCCCTCATTCTTTGTGTTGCCTGTCAAGCTGCCAGAATTTTAACTTGTTCATCCGCTTAGAGTCTTTGCCCGAAGAAAATGCCACCTGTTATGATCTGGGCTACTAACTTCTTACTCGAGCAGCAGATACGATTAAATCCCGTTAAAGGAAACATTGTGTCCCAGAAACCTGCAAAAGCTTTCCATTGCCACAGCCACAGCTCCACTTAAACTGGAACCTATAGATACTCGGAAATATTTATTTTCATTAGCCACTTATCCAGTGGGCCTGTTTCTGACTTTGGATACCTGTATGGCAGGGTAAACCCAAAACAGGATCACAGGGCACTTAGACACACATTTTCTCACATAGTTTAGGGTCACAAAATAAACCTCATACCTTCAGAATATGGGAGACAACAATACTCAGTCTCCAGGGGAACCTCAGCACACATGCAGAACTGGGCCAGATTTCGAAGGCAAGGCACTGGAGGTATGTTGCTCCACATGGCATCTGCGTACCGTGCTACCTAGTGAATCTGTGTCGAAGATGTAATAGAGCATCACTAAAAATCGGTCTGAAAAAAATTAAAAAGCTGCAACATTTCACTCTACTACAACTATTACAACTATGATACCAGAGAAGACTATTCAAAACCCTGGACTGAATTGTGCAAATTTAAACATATCAAACGTAGGACAATAAAGAGGAAAATAACAAAATAAAGAAATACACAAGGTGTCCTCTAGGTGGCTCTCTGCATACACTGTTCAGCTGGTGCAGCACTGTTTCATCTTTTATCTAAAAGACCATTAATGCCTGAGTATTTGTCCTTCAGCTGCATTTCAGGCCATTTTATTGCCTTCCATTTGTGTAAGTGGGACACATCACTTTAGAGAAACCCTTTGCACATCAGAGAAATCATCTTCAGATTTGTTTAGTTTTTCTCTTCAGTGCACTCACAGCATAAATGCTAGCCACACGTCAAAGTATGACTGATTCGTGAGCGTTAAACGAACAAGAAATTAAATGTATACAAATATTATTGCTGTAGTAGGATGCTTATATTTTCAAAATGCAAAAAATATTACATTAGCAGTCATCTGTTTTGTCCTTTTAAACAAATTGAATGGTCAAACAAACATTTGTTAAAGATGTTAATCCTTCTTACTTTTCAAACCTTCCACGTGCACAAACATCTGCTAAGTAACATCAATTTACAAAAACAACCACATACAAAACCATTAGCTGCAATTTACTACAGTATGTCATATAGACGCCATGATGGAATGGAGAATCTTGGAAATGAATTAACATTTGCATATAAATTGTGTTAGAAGATAGAATTGTACATTTTTTTAAAACAAATTCTGATTGGTGACCTTGATGTGTCCTTCACTGTCAGATTGTATTTTCTCAGTCATCCAGCAAACATACACCATCATCTCTTATAACGATTCAACTGAACACACGTACTTCTGAATAGATGAGTGTTGATACTTAGCCACTGATTCACAGACATCCAAAGCTTGGGCAATCGAGTATATAGCCCTGGCAAAAGAGTGCTCCAAACACTTCCAGTGGACAGTCTTTGTAGCACCAGCTAACAAAAAACTATTAAGAATAAATATAGATATGTGAATGATCAATCAATTTATCGATCATTTATAATGCAGCTTAACCAATATGCTGCATATTTTATTTTGCCATAATGTTCCATACAATATGTGTAAGTGGATCTGTAAATGAACTCGCAAAATGACGACTTTGCAAGAGGGGGGATGAACCTTGGTTGACACCACAGTGAGAGTCAGGAGATCGAGGCTTGTGTCCCATATGTACATATATTTCTAAATTTGTGTATTGTTTCTGTATTTCTGCCCTAGCAACCTTGACTATATTTATACACTTGTACACCTGCTTGTGCCGGCTATTTTAAGTCTCAGATTTCCCTAAGTTTGAATACTAAAGCATAGCTTGTCCTCATGGCTTGGCTACAGTGACTTGTTAAGGCTGACAATTATTCCCTTGCCTACAGACAGCTGAAACAATCCTATCACATGAAAAAATTAAAATCCACTATGAGAACTTGCTTAAGCTGGGACATATCAATTTATGTCAAGAAATAAGAAATGCTCAGACACTTACGAAACAAATAATTATAAGAAGAATGTCAGGCCTAAATATGGTTATGTCAGAAAAAAATCAATAACTTAGCTTCTTTGATTTATTTGTTTGTTTGTAGACTGAGACCAAAACTATGGTAAAAATGATTTAGGGACTTTTTGAAAGCAGGATAAAGCCCCACGAGAAGCGTTTAATTGAGTGTTCTCCAGCTGGTTACTCCTTTATTAAAAATCCTCATCTTGTTGGCCCTGGAGGTGGTTCCTGTACTTTATGAGTCTGGTCTCCATTAGACTGTGAAGAAAGTGTGACTCTTCCTGAAATGTACCTTTTGTATATCGTCCAGGCCACTGACAGAAAGGAAGGAATATCCCCCAGTCCTTCTGCTGCAGTTTGTACTTTTCCCAGCCAATCCGATGTCTTGACAGATTACAGATGTTTCGGCATTCAGCATGTTTCAACACTTTTTCATAACCCTGTTCATCAGACCACCTGAAGACCCAGAAAGAAAACAGAACGTTGTGAAGGAATGCCATCTACACAGTTGCCAGGAGTCTGCAACAACTTGATGACACCTAATAATAATAATCGAACTACAATTTGTTTTTTTTTTTAAGCACAGTGACAGTTCTTACAGATAAGATTTCTGTTCCTTTTCTTCCAACAGTGAGAACCCCGTATTCTGAGGAATGTCTCAACAAGAAAAATACTGAGTGAAACTATAGCGATAACAAATGAATTTGCTGCCACTCTAAGCTCTACAATAAATAATGTGAACACGCTCTGGCATAAAAGCAGGACTCCTGAAGATTATAACGTAAGTGGCCCTTTGCTGAAGAACTGGCATTTCATTTTGCCTGGGAAAATAATCATACATCCATCCATCAATCCATCAATCCATTTTCGAAGGAAGATAATGAAAAAAAAAATAATAAGTCTCTATAGCTAGGTGAACATACTTCCTGTTCTAAGCTTACTTTATTTTTAATACTTTTGCTGAATTAATGTGAGTCCCATGGTAAATACTGCCAGGTCGGCAGTGCATCCATTGCTGATATTATTTCTACACACACTCAGCATTTTACTTACACCAGTTACAAGTTCTATAACATTACATATTGGACCAACTAAACTAATGAATGATCTTCTTTCTGTAATTGAAAAAACCATGTCAGATATTCTAAATACACCATTATCTAATGGATACACCCCCAAGTCCCTTAAGACAACTGTAAGAAAACCCTTAGTTAAGAAGTATAATCTGGATCTGTATAATATACGTAATTACTGGCCTATCGCAAATGTTCCATTTTATCTAGAATTTCAGCAAAATAGTGCTGAAACAGCAGCTGTCCAAATAATGAATTACATCCTTTTTTCCTAAAACTGTGGTAAGGTATATTACACCACATTACGTAATAAAAACACATTATGCGATAACTTGACAAAATGTAACATATTTTCACTTCATTATGTATGGACACAATATCTGTATGGGTGAGAATTAAGAAGTTTGGTACAAAACGCAGCATCTAGGTATCTGTTAATGTGCTGCTGGCCTTGAACTTTTAACAATAACTCTCCATATTCCTTAAGACAGATGGGAATATCCCATCGGTCTCCGTGGGCAACTTCCTTTTTCAAATAAGTTTTCCCTGTCAGACCTTTTCCCTTTTTGTTTGAACAGATGAATCATCTTAAGATCTCCTGGTCGGGGATGAAGTTACAAGGACTCTGTGCTGTTCCCACTTCTTAGTTCTCTTTATTTTCTATATAGTTTACATTTACATTTACAGTTTTCAGTAAACACCCTTAGCCAGAGTGAAAATGCTTCGAAGTCTCCATCAGTGAATATATTCTGATATGGGTTCAATAGAACCCTGGTTAAGAACACCATTTTTGGCTTTGTAGGTGAGAATCGGTGTTTTGAATCTGATGCGGGCAGCTACAGGAAGCCAGTGGAGGGAGCGTAACTATGGAGTGACGTGGGAGAACTTGGAAGGATTGAAGACGAGTCGAGCAGCTACATTCTGGATCAGTTGCAGTGGAGGAATGGTGCTCAGTGGCAGACCTGCTAGGTGTGAGTTACAGTACAGTAGTCTAATTGTGAGGTGACAAAGGATTGAACAAGTACCTAAGTGGCCTATGTGGAAAGAAATGGCCGAATCATTCTGATGTTGAAGAGGAGAAATCAACAGATGGGAATATCCCATGCACATGCACTATCCTACATTATGTTATTATCCTCCTGCAGGATGCTAATTTCCATTGTTATTCTGATGATATGCAATTCCATGTATCCATAAGAAGTTTATCAAAGATATGCCTTTGACACGGCACGGTACAGAAATGCTCATGATTAACTCAGATAAGCAACGTGAGTGTAGCTTTTAAATTAGTCTGACGTATATTGTCAAACTATAAGTTGAATCTGGATTATTTTGGGGTCAATGTGAATAGCTCAGTTAAAGTTTTTGGGGTTGCCTTCAAGGAGCTAATATCTGGGGAATATAGCCAAGGTTAGTAAAATGCGTTTTTTATGCAGACAAGCTGCTCTATGCATTCATAATTTCAAAACTTGATTATTGTTATAGTATTACTCCACATTTGCTTTCCATTCCAAAAGTGTTATTAACTGGTCTAGAATGCAACTGCTTCGACTACAATCTATGGAAATTGTTGTAATAAATGCCCTTCACTGGCTGCCTGTCATACTTAAAGTACAGCAAAAATGTTGTTACTTACTTAGCTGGAACTGCATGAATGTGTCTAGCTCATCCATTCTCTCCACCCTGGCACTTCTATCCACATGACCATGGTCACCGAAAGCACAAAAGGCTCCGTAACTCAACTTTTCCATAAGAAGAATGGCTAATTTGTTGATTGAATACAATCACATTCATCTTTTTATCCTTCTTAGTGGCACTTTTATAAAGATAGTCTTTGATGACCTTCACTTGAACTGTATTCTGCTTCTTTAATACCCATTTTCAGGTTTTAGCTCTCGCCTTTAACCCCTACATTAAGCCTGGCTCTTCAGTAGACATGAAAGGTGGTTTATACATGGGGGTACAGAACCCTAAGAGAGTCCCTAAGACCACCCTTTCTGTACAAAGAGGACTGTATGAGTTCACTGCGATGCTTTTTGGGTTACAGACTGCTACTGTCTCCCTCCAGCAGCTGATGGACAATGTTCTTTAGGTCTGAATGTCAGGAGCTATTTTATGTATATTGATGGTGTGGTGGGGTAAAACATTACTAATCATTCAAATAAAGAGAGATTTGTGCAAATAATTTAGAATAACTCCACTTCCTCCACTACTTTTCCTGACGTAGTGTGAGCAAACTGCATGCAAGCTAACTCCCCTGGACTGTAGTTTCCACTGAGGCGATAAATTATAAATACTGCCTTTACAAGAGCATGCCAAGCACATGCTGTACTGCATTGAGGGTACAGCACAAGTGAGACAGGGATTTCCCTGATCAAGCATCTTTGGACTGCTCTCTACTAATACTATTGCTGTCCCTCATTTATTTTAAATTACAGTAATGAATAAAAGAGAGAATTTTGCTGCAAGTTTTCTCTGCATGGAGCTGACCCACAGAGACTTGTGACATGAGTGACAATAATAGGGTCTATGAACAACCCAGTTCTGAAAGTCCATTCTCTCATTGGACATGAAGATGAAATGGTTTGGGTCAGGAGCTACTGTCACCAGTTGAATACCAGGGGCAGGGTGTGGTTCACTACCTGGCCTCACCCTGCCCCAGGGGTCCTGCCTCATATTATAGTTCATACTTTTTCGTTCTGAAATAACATAGTGCTAGTTATTAATAAAAAGTACATTACACATTTATATGTGATTGCACGTTGAAACCAGCAAATATTTTCCAATCTTCACAACATTCGTTAATTTGAATTGAATGCATTTTTTAAAAATTGGAAGTAAATATCCTATCTTTTACTAAAGAAAAATGTTTTCTATTCCGTAGCAGACCAGGGTTTGAACTAGTGTTAATTTTGACAGCATATTTTTATTTATTTGTCTCATATGAATGTGTTTGTGTTGGAAAACCATATTTATTGAATTGGATTGATTTTCATGCAAAATTAAGTTACCAAAGGTAAAAAGCAATGTTGCCCATGACTTATTCATTTACATTTTGAAGAGCATCAATGGATTTTAGTTATTTCCTGTCACAAGTTATTTGGCAAATTTATTCCAGATCACAACTGGCACCGTTTCTTATATGAACTTGATATAAATCAGTGCAAAAGTTCTACATTAACCTCAAATGTATATTTTGTCTATTCAGTGCACAGGAAAAACATGTAGAATAAGAGGCACGGTTTGGCCACATGGTCTCATCTCCCCATCACCCTAATGTGCTCATTTTATTAGCTCAGAGGCAGAAGACATCCTATGTTCTCTGCCAGAAAAGCACCGACCAGAGTTCAGACACGCTTCTATAGATCAAACTTTGCTAGTTTAACTCCAGGGTTGTCCGTGACTGAGACCTCAGGGAAGCAATAAATAAGAGGCAGGGCTCCAGCTGAGGGGGGTTTCTTCCGTGTGTGGTACCCAAAGTGAGTGCGGATCGCCAAGCCGTCACCTGCTAGGGGTGTGTCCGCTGCTCACACGCCGCCTGCGAGCAAAGCCGAGCTCAGCCTCCCCTGTGCTGCTATGCAGCCTGTGCTGTGTTAGAGCGTGGTATTAATATTAATTTGGATATGAAACAGCACACTGCGTGTCCTTTGTTCTGGCACTTCTGAGGTATAAACCATCAAACATATTCACACACATATATATATATATACACATATACTTACATATAGACAAATATGTGTGTGTGTGTGTGTGTGTGTGTGTATAATGTGATGGTTTAATAATCACAAGCAGGATATACAGAACGCATACAAACTGAGAAAAAAACACTTTTAGAAGAGTGCAAAATGGATACATAATTCAGCCCATCTATGAATACCATTAAATATTTACTCAGAAGAGACAGGTAAGAAGATGGCTCATTCAAGACACTTCATCATAGGAGACTGCTGGTCCTGAATACCAGCTTCAGACTACTAACTCATTGTAGCGACTGGATTCTGAAATGTCTAAATATACTTTTACCTGAAGAGAAAGGACCGGCTCACTACTATCGTGGCAGACATGGCAAAGCACAGAAATACCTCTGTGTCTCTCTGTCTCCCACACAGTGTCTCGTATCTCTGCAGACATTAGCATGGCCGTCCCACCTTGGCCGGCAGTATCCACACGTCACCTGATAAAAGGACAGAATGATAATGAATGATAATCTAAGCAAGAACATGTTTAAACAACACAGACACTTTCCATATCAGTATAGTTAGAAACTGGAGGAGCCTTAATGTTGTGTGTCAGATTTTCATTCATTCATTCATTCATTCATTCATCTGCTTGTCCTGTGCAGTGACATGAGGGTAGTGAGCCTATGTCTGTAACAATGGGCATTAGCCAGGGAATAATCCAGGATGGGGTGCCAACCCATCTCAGGAGAGTGTCAGAATTTTTCTTACTTAATAAATCATAAAGATGGTTTAGGTGTATAGAATAACACCCGTCTATACTGTAACATATAAATCTGTTTCAGTGTAACCGGACTGACTACTGAAGTCAGGCGTGCCAGTCATGTTATTATTTGACAGTCAAATCCATCAGGGAAAAATGCGCAATTACAAAGAGCCAGAGACTGACTGCATGCAGTAGGCACGTTCTGAAGGCTCTTCCGTCCTGTCATTTCAAGGCGCCTCGTAACAGAGTACGAATGGGGGGGTTGTAATGCCATTTATTTAAAAAATCTCTGCTTTTCATGGCAAAAAGAAAAAATAAAAACTCTTAAAGGTTTAAAAAAATAATTTAACAGCGGGACTACCCTTTCTCTGCGATGGGTTGGTGCCCCATCCTGGGTTGTTCCCTGCCTTGCGCTTGTAGCTTCCAAGATAAACTCCAAACCCCGGGCGACCCTGAAGAGGACAAGCAGTTGCAGAAAAAGGATGTATGGATGGATGCACTACTCTTTCATCTTCTAACTGTAATGGACAGGATGCCAGTCCATTACAGGGCACACACACACAGTGCGGGCAATTTAGAAACACAGATTAGCCTAATTGCATGTCTATGGACAGCACGGGGAAACATGCATGACATGGGAAGACCAAGCAAGCTCTACATGCCTACCGAATAAGTACTAATGCAAGTAAATACTCGTAGCATTCTGCTGTAACAGCTAAAGACTGAAATGTGCCACAACACTCTTAGTCTGAGGACCTTTATAGTATGCACACTGCTGCTCTGCTATCACTTGCGTCACCAAACTAGAACTCAAACTCATAGAGAGAAAGCCGTATTCAAAATGATCTTTGGATTTTCTGATGAATGTTTTAAGGGTCTTATTTTGCAGGATATTGGGTGGTATGGTTTCACAGAAAGCCTCTGTGCTTGTCAGCATGTCTGTGGGCCCTTGAGCAAGGCCCTTAACCCCCAGCTCCCTGGGAGCTGCACAAGGTGGCTGGCCTTCATGGTTGAGCTTGCTCCCATGGGGATCAATAAAGTATTTTACTTTTGTTATTCATGACTTCTTCCATCAATTCCTTCAGTAATTCACCAAGATTTACAGAATTAACAGATATAGTAAGAAATATAGTTCTGCTTCAGATAAATGATGTGTTGCAATTCAACAGGGAACAAACATGAGATCAGTATTTTACATGTGTTATTTATTTGTTCTTACAGTACTTCCTTCAATGGTTCCTTCAGTAATTTACAGAGGTTTACAGAATGAACAGATATAGTAGCAGATATAGTACTTGCTTGAGATAAAAGATGTCTGACAATTCATTAAGGATGACATCAATTTGTAATTAACACTTACTTTGGGGTTAATTAATACAAAAACAATAGCATAATACTACATTATTTGTGTCCCTCAAGTAAAGTGTTACTCCTTTTTCTTATTTAACATATTCATCAGTTCCAAAATGTTACGTTTGTGTTATGAGCTGATTTACACTTCAGTGGTCGGTGAACAAACTTTCTGTTCCAATATTAGCTGTAATAATTCAATCAGAAGCTGAGGTACAGTGACAATCAATATAAGCTGTAGCTCTTAATGGATCTCCATTGCTGTAAAGGAGCCCCTGCAAGTGGGGAGCTATGTGAATGGTGGATTAAGAATTCCTGATTATGGGTCAGTTGTATTATCTGATCTTTTAACAGAAATATTCTTTCTAAATGCTGGCTAAAACCCCTCTCTTACTTCATATGAACTATTGTCACAATTTATTTATAGTGTGGTTCTTTTTTTTCTTTTAAATCGTACACAAATTCATCATCATAATTTCATGGTTTCTTATGGTATACATTATTTACATACATATTTATCTCTATATACTCGTAGCCCAAGGCATTCCTCAGTCCCTGGCAGGAGGAGAATATAATGTTCAAGATGAAATAGTGAGCTGCAGTACTTTTAATTACGGTATCTCACCCAGGCTGGGTATAAAAGTTATGGTCCACAGCACATTTCTGTGATGGCGATTAAGGGAGTATCGGGAATGGCCGCTGCTACCGCGGCGTAATTAATTAAGTCATTTCCAGCCGTTTCAGAAATCGTTGGCTTTGCCTTTTATGCCATCCTTCTGCGTTCTTCTCTCAACCTGTTTAAGCCATGAATTATTTTTTTAAATAATCCTTTTAAAAAACTGTCAACACACGTAGATGTGACTAATTAAAAGCTGGAAAAATAATATCTGAAATAGGTAATAAGTTTTAATTTTGCTGCATTAAATGTAATCTTTTGACAAATCATTTGATAAATTGACTATAAAATACTTTGAGTGTCAGTCTGGATTTGGAGGAACAGTAGAAATTATACTCTAAACTTATCTGTGACAATCCAGTATTCAAAATAGAAACCTTTGTAACAAACATACAACTACCACCCCTGGCCCTGAATAGGACAAGCGGTTACAGAAAATGGATGGATGTAACTACCAGAGCAAGGTAAACACTAAATGAGCAAATTATTAGACACAGGTGTGCTTCTCAGCTAATGAGCAATTAATGTCCCATAACGAATACAGTGATATATAAAACTGCAGGACAGGGCTGCCGTCAACTGGTATATTCGGCCAAGAACAGAACTGAGATTTGGTTGCTTTGAGAGACTACGTTTTGGCTGCTTGTTAAGGTTTCCTGTATTTTGGTTATCATAGGTAGACTCAGACTCATTTAGTTCAGTTAAACTGGAGTTCTGTAATATAATAGAAGATCAGATCATGCTGGAAAATTATTTAATCCATCCATCTTGCAACTGCTTAGCCTAACCAGGGTTTCAGGAGGTCCTGGAGCCTATCTCAGGCAGCATAAGGGACAAGCCAATTACGTTAGCAGAATTATATGTGTTCTACTCTTATGGTTTATATGTTTTATAAGGCGTGTTGCTCAGCAGGAAAATACCATGCCTATGATTGAAAGGTTGCCAGTTGGAATCCTGGGGTTGGCCATGTGACTTTACCGATGGGCCCCTAAGAAAGGCTCTTTAACCCCTACTGCTCCAGGACCTGGCACTCCCTGCTGTCTGAAATGCATGTTGCATAAAAGTGTCTGCTAAATAAATAATGAATGATGACCGTCATGAACCAGTATAGGGTCAGGCTGTTACATAAGCAGACAAGACAGGGTATTAAGTATTATATACACAGAAGTTGTTGTGACCAACAATGATATGGGTGGGTGATATTAACTTGTGGGCTGTACCACATGATATAAGAGGAATTGGACATGCAATTTTTAACACAACAGTTACGGACACCACATAAACATGAAGATGAAGAAACATGAAGAGTAACTGAAATGTGGTGGATACAGACTTCGCCACAGGACAAAGACCCTCCAATGAGCACAAGCAGAACTCGACAAAAAACAGCATTTGTACATTCACAATTATGAGAAGCCTGGCAGACAGGTCTTTTTTCTGTGTAAAGGATGATTAGTAATTCAGTGTTATAGTACTGCAATGGTAGGTCAGGTCAGCTTGGGGAGCATGCGTTGGCGTAGCGGGTTGCCACACCCACCACATGGCAAAACATCTCAGGATCCCAGTTGGCGACCCCCCCATGCAGACACGCGGTCCAATCCTGCCCTCTGGAAATGGCCATCCATCTGCCACAGCCAGGTGTTACGTGTCCCCTCGGCCTGGTCTAACCTCTCGTATCCTCTGCAAGGAGAATCCTACGAGCTGGGTCATCCTCAGGGAGTCGCACCACATGGCCGTAGTGCCTCAACTGGTGGTCCCTCACAATGCAAGTAATGTGCCTCATTCGGGACTCCCTGAGCACCTGGCGCTCCCTCACAATGCAGGTAATGTGCCTCATTCGGGACTCCCTGTGCAACCGATCGTTCGACACAAAGTCAAATTAACGGTACCCAAGGATTCTCCGAAGAGACACAGTACCAAAGGAGTCTAGTCTTCATCTCAGGTCACTGGATAACATCCATGTCTTGCAACCATATAGCAAAACAGGAAGCACCAGGACTCTAAAGACTTGGACCTTCGTCCGCATGCAAAGATATTGGGAGCGCCACACACCCCTCTCCAGTGACCTCATGACCCCCCATGCTCTCCCAATCCATCTAGTGACTTCATAGGAAGAGTCACCAGAGACATGAATGTCGCTGCAGAGGTAGATGAACCTCTCAACGCGGTTGACACTCCCCCTGCAAACAGATACACTGCTGATGGCTGTGCCTAAGAGCTCATTAAAGGCCTGGATCTTTTTTTACCCAGGACACTCACAAGCCCAGACACTCAAACTCCTCGCTCAGTCTCTCAAGAGCACTGATCAGAGCCTCCATTCACTCCGTGAAGATCACAGCATCATCAGTGAAGTCAAGATCAGTAAATCTTTCCTAACCAACTGAAGCCCCAAAGCTACTGGACCCCATAACCCTGCCCAACACCCACTCCATGCAAGCATTGAATAGAGTAGGAGCAAGAACACACCCCCTGACGAACCCCAGAATCAACTGGAAAGAATGTAGAGGTTCTCCCTCCACTCTGCACAGCACTCACAGTACCAGTGTACAGGCCATGATGCCCAACAACCTCGGGGGATCTCGCAAAGTCTCAGAATGTCCCACATGGCAACTCGATCAACCACTTTATGAAAATCGACATAAGGCGCAAAGAAGCTCTGCCGATATTCATGCTTGCGTTCGATGCGGACCCTCAGTGCCAGGATGCAGTTGATCTGGTAGACTTATTAGGTGTAAAACCAGACTGCTCCGGTCGCTGGTAGACAAGTAAGTGATCACGGATCCTATTAAGGATGACCCTAGCAAAGACCTTGCCCGGAACTGAGAGCAGTGTTATCCCCATGTAATTACTGCAATACAGGCTTCCTTTTCCAGATGATGGTAGGCATCACTAAATATTGTTTATTTCTTGATTTGGATTTGTTACCCAAATGTTATTAACTGTCAGAGGCATAATAAGTCTTAATATAGAGTTCAGTCTGACCTTAAAATCTTTCCAGGAAAATGAGTTTGCTGGGTAGGGGTTAAGGGTATTATGTTGGGATTAGAGTTTTCTCCATAGAAATGAATGAAAAGTCCCAACAAAGATATAAATTACAAACATGTATGTGCCTGGCTGTGTGTGATACGGCCAGTCCTCCTTCCAAATTAGTTGGTTATTCTCCATGTTTAACACATTATGAAGTATCTCTTCTTTAAATACAGAGCCACCACTATTCAAACCTTACAGATAAACCAGCAGTACCAAAATACATAGTTGGACAGCGCACAGCTCTCCTGCTTGGGTAACATTCCTGCATTCTTAATGAAGGGCCCAAAATGCACATGAATACTTGAATGGTGCTAAAATGAGCATTCTCAAAGCAATTCACCACATCCTATCCATTAATGTATTCAACTCGCCTTACTCTCAGAACAAGCTGAATGTCCCGATTATCTTTGGGTCACTGTTTATGTTCCGGTAACAGAGAAGCCATGTGCTTGTAAATTCATACTGTGGAAGAGGATTTCACAGGTATCGAGTCCGGAGCCATGAGCTAAAACGAGCCATAACAACTAGGATGGAGGATGCGGTCAGAACAGATGGGAGCTTAAATTCGCGGATCTCCAAGATCCATGCAGATGCTAATGCTGACTACACTGACACTGCATGCTGAAGTCTCATTCTAAGATATCCTTACATGAGTTTATTGTTTAAGGAAAAGTTTTTTCAGCTGTCAAGATATTTAAGGTACAATTATTATGTGTAAATGAGTTTTTAAAAAGCTGTTTCCCCCATGATAAATAACCACTGACATTGTGAAGGAAAGGGATCTGCAGTGTTTATGAAAACATGCCAACGCGAAATCATCAGTAATCACAGACATTCAGAGGTAATCGAGTAGGTTGAAAGGCACTTCCAGCATTTAATCTGGTGTCAGTTTATTCTGATTAAAGTGTGCCACCAGCAATTCCAATGGAAACCTCTTGCTAACTCACAATAAACAGCAGTATTACATATGTATGGCTTTTCTTTTTTTAAAAAAAAAAAAAGGTAGAGATGGTTATATAAGCAAAACTAAATGTTTTTCATTTTGCTTAAACATTGCTCACTTCACCAATCCAAGCGTCTAACCTGCTACTATCTAGTACAAGGTTAGGGTTAGAAAAGAGCCCAGGCCAGGCAGGTAACACCTGCCCGTCATTGTTAAAACTTAATCAAAAGGTTGCAGTCATGTGCTATGGGCCATATAGAGAAGGAGGTTCGTTAAACTGAGGGGGCAGGTCAGGATTGTACAGCACTATCCCAAGAAGGCCACACCCATTTCTGTTTACATAAGGAAAAATGCAACAAAAAATGCAGCCGCTTAAAACCTGTTTTTACTGGAGCCTCTGTTTACTTAACTCAATTCAGATAATAAAATGCATGCCATCATTCTGGTGAGAAGCGTAGGGTTAGGAGAAAAATGCGTACAAAATGGTCCGGCAAGTTTTTTATGATCAAAAGCAGCCATGGATAAATATTCAGTGAATGTCACGAGGCGTTCTGACCATGGTTTAATCTAATACTAGTAACGCAGACAAAGTGTTTGACAGGCAGAATGTGATTCCCTCTTTGTCATGATTTAGTAATTCAATTTGGGATTCAGCTTTATTAACTCAATCAAATATCAAATGCTTGTGCGCCACCCCTTGGGTTGTGGAGAGCACTAATGATTTTTCATTTGACAGCTTTTTTTTTTTTTTTTGATTGGCAGGGATATAGGACTGCCTGTTACTACCTGTGCTTGTCCCACTTTTAAAACCTCTCTCAAAATGAATATGCAATTCCTGAGCTTCCTGGTGTGCATCAAAGCAAATCCCCATCCAGAACATGCTCCTCTACATGTATTAACTCTGAAGAAATGAATCCCTGCTGTGTTCTGCAATAAGCGCTCAGGTCACAAAAGTTGCCCTATGCTATTCATGGCGATTCTTTCACTCTTAAAGCATTCAGAATTTCTAGGTTATTTATTTAATGCTACAAACCCTAGAAATCTTTTCAAAGTGAAACAACTGACAGTGCTCCCTCTGTTCCCTCATTGGTAGGCACTAATCCTCTGTAACCTTCAGGAAGCACCGAGGCTAAAACCCTGTCCTGCTCCGAGAGACTCTCTCATGAGCCGATGGCCACTCTTCCGGCTGCCGTATTCGAGCCACGGCTCTCACAGCAGGAGACAGGCAGCCTGACAAGTCTTCCCAAGTTGCTAATGTTGCCAGGAAGCCCTGGGGAACAAGAAACTTCCCGCACCTAGCTGCCAGTTAGGCTCCGTTGTTACAGAACTCTCCGTCACAGCCGGCTAGTGCCACCCTATTTCAAAGTGTCCCACATTGCACCAAAACTCAGAAACGCAGCCCACATCTGGGGCACTATGATTGCCTCTTTCAACGCAGAGTATATGTAGGTAAAAAGAGTACATGTAGGTAAAATCATGCAAATATATTAAAGACCATTTGATTTTGCATGCTGTATAATTGTATTTAAAGAAACAGGGGGCAGAGAACAGGCAGACCAGCCTAATTCAATGCAAGTCACACACAACTTAACAAATAGCAAACAATAAATAACACGAGGATCATGAGCAGAAGGACATCATCCCCCAATCATTTACATAAGAGAGGTATAAATTTACATTGGAAACATGCACTATGAAATAAATATGAGTCATTGCTCCATCATCGCTGCATAGCCAGCAGAGAAGTGCTCGGACATAGAGACATATGGATCAGCACATGCATTCCAACACACACATACCCCTATGTCTATCGCGTAAAGTGTGTAAAACACACTTATCAACTCGCAGGAGTTCAGTTTGGTGCTTGGAATTGTCGGTAAATTGCATTTAACAACAGGATCTATAACACAGCTGATATGGCGCTACTCATTTTACGGCTTGTACATACAGTTTGAAGCTCAATTAAGCTTTAATGTGGCTATGAAAACGCTGAAGGCTCAGGGATCCGTATGCTGCAGTCGGGCCCAGATCACTTCCCACTCTCCATCCGCTCAGAGATGCTGTGGATTCTCTGGGCCCAGCCGCGCCTGCCAAGGTATTCTCTCCTGTGCGGGCCTGCTGCTGGTCTGGGAGAAGCACAGCTGCTATACGGCGTTTGTCACACAGCAGGGGGTACTGAAATAACATAATTACATGTTACGTGTTACTCTGCTCCCCGTGCTGTACTTAAAACCCGATTAAACAGACTGAGGATCATTATCCTGCTGCAGATGCGTATATTACGCATACATGTGTTATTTATATATTGTTTTGTTATCAATACCATTTGTTTTTTTTCTGTTTTTTTTTTCTTTTTTTCAAAAATAAAATATATGCAATTACCCCTTTTATAATACAGGATTGTCGTGCAGGAGTATTCTTGCTTTGAAAGCAAAAAAATTTAAAAATATAAAATGACTACTAAGGGTGACCTATTAGTAACGTATTCATCATTACTATGCACGCACCCTAATTTATGTTTGCACCTTAATCTGTTCTTCTGTGTCTAGTGTTAATTTGTATTTAGCCAAAGGATGTGTACAGCAAGATTTACACTGCATAGTGAGCTGCCTGTTTAGTGTACGTATGACAAACTTTCAAACTCTCTGGAAGCATGCTGTGAAACCTTCTTTAGGATTACATCACACCTGCTAGTGTCGTGCAATTTGCAGGAGAAATATTCCTGACATGTATTCCTGTTTAAGATTAGACTCACGATGGCTGCTTGGCTGCCGGTGGCAGGTGAAAAGGTCTAAAGCAGGACACGCCTTTCAAATGGCTCCGATCAAATTACGAGGTCGGCTGAGTGAGGCTGAAATCGCATATCATGCCCCAGAGAGACAAGCCAATAAAGACAATAGGAGCCCTCATACATGGAAGTGGGTCAAGGTGAACTGGGCTCCCGGTGCATGTGCATGGCATGCTTTGTGTAGCAGGCCCACCTGATATGTTTCACCGATTGCTTTTTGTGCCACGGCAGTCATCTTTCGATGCACCTCTTCATTCTATGTTGATCCCCATCATGATTAACTCAACTACGATATACAGTACTGTGTCTTAGGTAGATGAAGAAGATGCGTAAAGCTACTTATCTGGCTATACATTTGCATAAAAAACACAACACATGTTACACATGCAATGGTGAAAAAAAAAATCCACAGTGTGGCTCTCAGGAAATAGGGGTTTTATTTTATCAAACCAAACACAAAAGGGAGAACCAGAAAAGGGACCACAAGGGGTCAAAATAAAGCAGGTAGAAAACCGAAATACTTACTAACTCGGGTGATTCAATGAGGAACTTACGCAGAGAGCACAGGGCAGAGAAGACACGAAGGCTCCAAAGGCTAAGCAATGATCGACTAAAGGCTGGGAGTCTCATTCACAAAACGATTGTAAATTAACAAACACATTTGTGCACGAAAGGTGATTTTACTATAATCTTACGCCACGCTCACAAACCATGAATAAAACCTCAGAAGGTTTTGCAGGATCTTGCAAAGGTCCACATTTTTTCCAACCATTGCAGACATCCCACCTCTCCCAGAAATTCCGGGAGTCTCCCGCAAATTGACAGCAGGTCCCTGACACCTGCAAATGATGTGCAATGTCCTGGAAATCTGTCGTTCCACTATTCAGCAGTGGTAAAATTAGCCCAGTGAGGAAATTTTGCCCTCCCACCTGCCCTCAGTACAGTCGGCAATATATGTATACGGTATCGGGCCCATGGCAGTGACGTTATTGTGCAAGGCATCGTGGGTATTATTTGTTATGGTCACCTGCAAATCCAGCCAAGCACTGGCCAGCACCCCCATCCTCCTGGATCCCCCTCATCTGCCTCCCTAAAGTCAATATCCCTAAGGGGATACTTAGGAACTTTATGACATCTCATCCTGAATCCATAGGTATTAATATAGAGTTTGGTCCTCGCTTTGCTATAACAGCTTCCACTTTTCTGGGAAGGATTTACACAAGTGGGAATTTTTGTTTATTCATCCAACATTTGTATATATATATATATATATATATATATATAGCATAATTCATACAAAAGGCAATTCAGAGTGATTCAAATGCAGAAGGATACATTTAAATAAAGCAGCGTTACTCAAACCAGTCCTCGGGGACCACCGATTGGTAACTTTGCAGTTATCAAGTCAACAGAGCGTTGGCGACTTGTACGCATTATACGTCTCAGCACTCTGCCACCCTGCTCTATTACTTTATGTGGTCTGACTCTGTGTGGCTGAGATTCTATCGTTCCTAAATGCTTCCAATTCGCAATAATACCACTCACAGCTGACTGTGGATTATCTAGCAGGGAAGAAACTTCAAGAACTAACTTATTGCAAAGGTGGCACCCTATGTCTGTACCACACTTGAATGCAATGAGCTCTTATGATTGGCCCATTCTTTCACAAATGTTTGTAAACCTGACTATGTGGCTAGGTGCTTGATTCTATACACCTGTGGCAATAGGTCTGAATGAAGCACCTGAATGTAATGATTATGAGGTGTGTCTCAAGCCGTAAATACTGGGGTGACTTTAGAGAAGATTTTGAAATGGCACGTTTTAACAGAGATAATATGGCTTTACACCAACATGTAGATCATTTAAACATCATTTTCTTTGACTGCCTAAGACTTCTGCACAGTACTTTGTGTTGCTGAAGCAGGGTGACAAATAATTAAATAACATCAGAGAAGAAAATTAAATCCAAGATGACTGAACCCATGATGCAGTGTTGAAGAAATGCATGATGAAATCCACATCGTGAGGGCATATGGTGACACGTGGGTCTGCAGTGAATGTACATAAACAATAACAAGATTGAAACTGATGGGCCATCCTGTGTAACGAAGCGTGTTCTTCGAGCAGCGATGCAATGGTCCGGCACCATCCTTCAGTACACATCATGGATGCCGGGCACAGATAACAAGGCACCAGCTTGCACACTTCTGTCAATGCGTGTCAAACGCACTTCTTGTTTTTTTAAGTTAGGCAGATACGCGTGTCATTGTCAAATGAAGCTGTCAAAGGGGAGAAAACAGCCTGGAATGTTTTAATAAAATTTCCCCGATTGTGTGGGAGAGGAAGGGAGGGCGGATTTACTTTCGAGTCGAGCCCGTTCTTGAGATCGTGCCACTGAAAGCCGGCAATGCAGACAGGGTGGGTTGATAAGAAGACCAATTGATGAGAAAAGTGGCCTGCAAAGTTTTATCAATCTCACTTCATTTTTTTTCTTAGTAGTACTGATAAAATGCCAAGTCAAACACTGTGAACGTAATTATCAGTAAATGGTGTTTTAATCAACCAAACAATGCCTGATTATGGGCATCTTGTTTTAAGAACATGTGGACAGCTCGCTATCTGCAATGAAACATTAGCGAAACAGTATGTTAAAAGCTGTTTCATGCAGCCTATCCCAGAATGCACAGGGCACAAGGCAGGTGACACCCTGGAAGGGACATCAATCCATCACATGGGAAGCACCCATAAAGAGATGTTAGATATTATACCCAAAGCTACATTTGGTGACAGTCACTCCATGCATCTCCCTCTGTACATGCCTGTCTTTAATTTCGGTTTATTTCGCAACACACATCCCATTTCTACACCCTTGCTGATTTTAAGCCTCTCTATCAGTCATAGCATTTTTTATATTTGTATCGCTATCTACTTTGTTTCAGAGTGCACTTAGGCTTGGAGGAAGAATGCTAATGTACCTTGTGTTCATTAGCTTTGATTGCTTAATCAGCCGCAATCAGGCGGTGCTCTTTGACAAGCCCTATGTCACCATCTTCCGCAAAAGTCACAGCAAAATAACAGCGCAGGCTTTTTATATTGGCTTCTGGGCCGCTGCTTGCCTCAAGGTTGCAGAGGGCACACGTCGCAATCTATAATGCATGGTGCATTTTCATGCGCTGCTGCGTGTGGCATTATATCGGCTCGTTCGAGCGGCTGCATTTCACCCTCCCCCCCCGTACTGCGGCGCACATGTGGGGTCACTGATGGTCATGTTGACAGGAGCTGCTCTGAGGTCACCAAAGCGGCCCGTCACAGAGCCTGGGAAAGCGTCGCCTCACGCTCAGTCCGCCAGGGAGCCATGGGAGGCGCTGGAGGAGATGGGCCGCATTGAAACCCAGGCACGTCTGAAGCGGAGGCCCTTCCGCCTCCTCAATTTGCCTGTCTCCCCAGAGAGTGTCGCCTCGCATCCGACTGTGAAATGGAGGAATCTGTGATAAGTGGCATTGGTGCACGTCGCCATGAAACAGCACCATGCAGGGGTCCAAGACATCCAGCGTGGCATGTCGGCCATGCTTCCACTGAGGGACGTCACCTGACCCTCATCGCCGGGGGACTCACACTCCGCTGCCACACCCCTTTATTTGTGGATATCTATTGCAGCTCATCTTATTAATATTTAACCCCCCACCCCCATGTGGGTCTCATGGCATCCGTCTGTTCCCATGGTGATAATTAAAATAGAAAAGGATGAGTGGATGGGCTGATGTGAGCAGGAGGTTGGGTGGATTTTTTCATACTTCCCTATGCTCTTCCCTATAGTGTCAGATTGCGCTTCTCGCAATGAAGAAAAAAAAACATATTTCTCCATTAAAACTTGAACACTAGTCATTCATAGAATACAGTCTCCCACCATTTATTGTATTGTTCAGTAAGACCTTGGAAGTCCTAGAGTACAGTTTAGTGGATGATTATAAGTTGGACTATTATTCAAACTGAATGCATCATTGTGTGATCAATTAAAAATTCAATCAACAACTCAAGGAAAATTGCTATAGTGTGAATCTTTATAAGCATTAAAGGCCATAAAATGAAATTACATACACTACCTAATCAGTCCATGTAAATATGAATTGTCAAAGCAGAGCATGAACAGCCGCTTGAGTGTGTAACACTGATATTGCTCTGGTGTAACTGAGTTGAGCATATCTCTTCCTTTTGGTCTGGTTTTGGAATGCAGGCACCAGACACAAAAAGACAAAGGGCTTTTACTTAACAGAAAATACACTAACCAACTGAACAAATCGAAATTGATCTGCGTTTATATCAGAATAAGTGGCTGGATTTTTATTGCACAAACTCACAAGAAGGAATATGCCTTAAATCAGCATTGAAAATATAACTCTATTCATTCAGATAATAGGATTGCACTATGACTTCATGTGCGAGTGCAGTCTCACACCTCCAGAGTTGGGGGTTTGAGTGCCTACTGCACTGTGAATGTATGTGGAGTTTACGTGTCCTCCCCGTGTCGCGACCCTGACCAGGAGAAGCAATCAATAGAAGAGTGATGGATTTAAGTACTGATGGTAATGTTGACCTCCAAAATGACAGAAGACGATGGCTCGAATTTCCCATTAAGTTTTATTCTGAGAGGTGTCAGTTGAAAGCTTTTCTGATGTCTTCATTGACGTGGCTCGTTCTTGCCTCCATACAGCTGTAGTCTGTTTGGAAGCCGTTTCAGTCGTCATTAATCAGGAGACCCGCAGAGAGTAACAGTGGTGATGATCAGTGACCTGCTACTCCTCTGGCAAGCTTATCCCATGTGCCTTTGTTTTCCTAATGCTGCACATGCCACTCTAAAAATAAGTTTAACTACAGGACAGAGAATCCAAGGCCAGCACAGTGAGCGATAATGAGCAGGATGGCACGCTAGCAACAAAGGAAGCCTGCGCGGCTCGCGCGGAGAATGCACGGCACACGTCTGCTTATGTGGCCATTCCTGATGCCTTCTAGTTTAGTGTCTGTTGGTTTTGGAGGTGAACTATTGGTGACAACCTTTCAGCTGAAGATATACACTCCCTTTGGTAATTAAACATATAAATCAATTACAAAAAACATCTTCTGCAGAATTTAAAATGGATGTTTTCCTCTGACAGCGGGCCATTCCTTAGCCTCTTCTGTCAGCATCGGATGTTCTATGTACCCAGGATCTGGCTAGTTGCTTGATTTACTGTAAGGGTCCTGGAAGCTAAACTCCTACCGTAAGGCTATGAAGAAAACATCCACTTTCACTTTTGCATCTCAGCTGACACTGTCTTCTCAAGCAGTTAGGCTGATTATTGATAGAGGGGGTGGGGGCAGGTGGTGGAGGGGGGGGTGCATAATTAAGTCTTACGTAACGACTGCGGCATTTCAAATAAAGAGAAAATCCCTTTGGCTGTGCCTCAAACATGTTCCTTTGAATAACAATATTTCCAAATCTGGAATTCAGCCTTGGAGTTGTTGTAGTTGCAGAGTCGTTCAGCAGGGGGAGCTGTGGCACCACAAACTCCGGTAACTCACCCGCTCTGGGCACTCTTCTCCGCAGCGATTGGACTGATTAAAGATGTGGAGAGGGAAAGGAGAGTGTTTACGTGTATGTGCGTGCATAATTGAGGTGGGTAAAGGCGGGGCAAATTACGCGAGCACCTTGCCTCTTTCCTTGATGTTGCGCTGCACTATCCTGGGTAGCTACAGCGCGTACAGACACTGAAACGACTGCGTGGCGAATCGCCCCTTAAATCAACAGGACGTGCCATGCAGTGCATTACCTCGGGGAAAGTGCCGGCCCCCTGCACTCCACGCGGTCACAGCTGAAGCACGTGAGCAAAGTGAAGCAGCCACAATCATGTTCTGTACCGTGATATATTTACAGCCTAAAGAGAACAGATGTGATATGAAATGGGCTCATTTTGACATTGCAAGGCATTTGTTCAAACTAATAATCGAACTCTCTCCTCCTAAATGGTGCTGGGGAGTGATGTTCCCTATAACTGCCAAAGCATTTCCCTATGAACGGGTGCAAACCATCATGTAGTAGTCTTCTTGCGTCTTACCCAGTTTCCCAGTTTTGGTTGCAATGCTGCTGCACAGTCTTTCAGTTTCGATATGCACGTCAAGCTCTGATATCTCTGGTATTCATACAGCATTAGTGTTTGCTGAACTGGGTGAAAGATGTGGAAAATGTCTGCCAGTGTCAGGGTGAACCTATGGAGATTCCCAATAAATATCCAAGAAGGGTAATTATTAGGACCGATAATTATACTCCTAATTATCACGGGACCTAAGGCACTGTGAAAGTTTGACACCCTAATTATTTTATGTATTTCTTCTTATGATACTTATAATTGTTTATTAATCTGCATATAATAACTTGCCTGAAAAGACACATTTTTCCTCCTTGCATCTCATTTGGTATGGATATGAGGATTATTTCAGTTTGATAGCAGCTTTTTCTGTTACCCCCCCCCCCCATCTAATGGGATAAAGCAGACATTTTGAGAAACAGGCATGCTCAGAATAGCAAAGGACCACCCAACTCTGTCTACGGACTGTCTGTAAACCCTGTCATAAAAGACAACTCTATCGCAGTTCTGGGTTTTTCTTTGTGGGGGGGTGGTGCTGTCGTTTGAAACGCTCGCTAATTCCACATGACAATAATGTGTGGCAGCCTGCCCCATGTCGAAAAAAGCATCGCAAGAGTGACCTTCAAACGGCACAATCTGAAAGGCGAGGTCTGCCACTCATCATGGCCACGCTACTCCTGACCCAGCAAATAAGGATGCTTTCAGCGAAGCGGCATTCTCAGGAGGACAGGGGGGGGGGCGGGGGGGAGTCCACTCATTAAACGTCAACAAAGAGCAGGCCAGCAAAGTGGTGTGTCAAACACAGCAGATGTGTGTTGGCCAATTACTCCCCCTCCTATTGAGTGCCTGCAAATTACAGCAGAGCACAATAACGGAGGCCCGGTGCTCGCCGTCTCCCGTTACCTACTGCTCGTTCAGAACCCCGGGGAGAAATATCGTCTCGTAATCTCAGTGATTAATTCAATGGTAACTCACTTTGTGTTTTTTTTATGTTAAGCTGACACTAATTAAAAATGTTCTCTAAAACATGCCACAATTGCCAGTAGTAAGTTCATCAACTAAAAAAAAATATTTTAAATAGATCTAGTTAGAATTAGACCTTTTTACTGAATGTTTGGATATTTCCATGCAATTATAATTCAGGTTCTATCAAAAGACCCTGTCAAGTATAACAAAATAGCTAAAAATAAAAATTATACTTGAAATAGATTAAATAAAATCACTTTAGTATCACTCATGACGACCCTGTAATAGACGGATGGTGCCTCGACATTCATTACATCTCACTGGTTACTGGACAACAGGAGTCAGACCAGCTAGCTATGCACAAGAACTCGAATAGGACTGGCTACTGATTAAATATAATGTTTACCGAGATGTTTCCTTTGATTTTGTATGGATTATAAAAAAAGGCAGGAGAAGCAGATTGATGCTATTCTCCCTTCTTGGCTGTTGGTCTGTTTGCTTTGTCAGCATAAATGAAGAATGTCCCTCCGTCACCTTCATTCCTCCAAGTATGGCCTTCAGCAGACCTGTTGAGCTGAGACTTAGATTCTCTCTCACCCACAGACACAGCTCTGTTCATATTATATGCACATTATATATGCTATTATTTGATCCATTTATCCATGTCAAATGATTCCACAGCTGGAAGGGTGAACTGACTTGCATCTCGGAGTAGGACCAGAGATTACCATTAAAGTGAATATTGATCTGTCTCCAGGAGGTCTTCTGATAAAGTATGGTAAAGTAATTAATGGTACGGTAGCTACATATTCAGCCAAGCAAACCTGAGACGAGTCCTTGCTTTCATAATTGTTCCTACAAATGGTGCCGGAAATGAGAGCCCTGATTCTTGATGTTACACCAAAACATAATTTTTCAAACATCGGTGAGGATTACTGTGAACAGGACTGCCATCTTCGAGAGTCAAATAAAACATTAACCTCCTGGCATTAATTTTTAAAAATCAAATACAATTGAGATGGCACTATTACATGTAATATTAATACGTAAAAATAAGCAATCCGTTTTTTTTTCAAGTGTAAATGACATATCAAGATTGTAAATGCATGTGTACTGGTTTAAATTTTTTATGAAAGTACGTAATGTCACCTCCAAAAGTGCCCTATTTCTCAGACCACTGAGCCATTAAGTGTGTGACCTTGTAAATCTGCTCAAACCATCCGCTCTTCCCCCTTGTGCTTCTACATGACATTCTAATCTTGGAGCTGCAGGTTACATTAGTGCTAATGGCATTTATAGACTATATAAATATATCTGAGTACAAGTTATATGTTTATGTTTTTCACTTGCATGGTGAGGGTTACAGATTGTATTATATAATAAAAATATGGCACATAGGTCATACAGTATACGCCAAAGGTCCATTGCCAAGAGGCAGTTCCTGAATGTGATGACTGTGTTTGCTATCTTCCTATTGGCCCCATTCTTCGTTAGCTGGACTGCTGCCAGCTTTGCAGGAGATCGCACCTTTTGCACCAGCTGTGCACAGTGGTGAAGCTGGGAAATGTCCAAGAGTGCTGTGATCCTGGAGGTCCTTGAACTCTTCCCTTAGAGGTGCCACCTTCATGCAAGAGTCTGGAAGGAGCCCAGCACACTCCTTGATTGGTGGGACTGTATGGAAGTTTTCTGGAGCACCCTACAGCTAACAACCGAAATATAAATACCTAATGTGCGTGTAGTTTCTACCGCATTAATAATATTTATTGCTGTGTCAGCAACAGATACTGTAATGGAACCATAATGCACAGCAATCCTCAGCCCACGGCACCATTTTTCATCTCTGCTGTATAAAATATGTTTGTAAATGGCAAGTTCATAATTTTATGTCTGAGCGTGTTCAGCATTAATTGCAAAACCCTTCATCGAATAGTGGTATTTACATTATTGTGACATCAGTACTGCCAAGACTGACATGATCTGAAATAGATTTTGATCTCCCTTAAGTGCATGAAAAAGAAACATTATAAAGATGTTATTAGAAACATTATAAGGATGTGTATGGGGGACCTGCAGAAAACAGTTCTTTGAGTTATTGATTAGTGCCATTTCTGCAGGGTGCCTCTGGAAACATGTATCCCATTTGTTCTGCATCCATGCCAAACCCTGCTCATGATCCTCACCAGAGCCCTGCCACTGGATGGCATACTGACTGTTCCTGACACCTGTACAACATCCCAGCTGGGCGGCTGTTTCTGAAATGGCATGTCTTCTGCTGACTATGAGCCCTGGTTTGAAGTTGCTTAAATGTTTTTCGTTGCCTGCCCGCTCCCGAAATGAGCCACTGCCCACCTGCTTTTAAATGGCGCGGTAGTGAGACACAATGGAAAGAGGAAGTTCTCTTTATTTCACCTTAGTTCGCCACTCTGTATGTGTGTGTGGTTTATAAAAATCTGCAAATGCAAACAAATAACTAAAATAGCCAAAAGTCTTGTATTTTGTTTGGTTATTTATGGTTAAGGTTAGGGCTGGTTTTGGGTTAAGGATGTAATTAGGGTTATGTCCATAGAAATTAATGGAAAGTCCCCACGTATGAATACATGGACTTTGTGTGTATGCATGCATGCTGTGTGTGAGAGAGAGATAAAAAATAAAGGCTGTCAAAATGAACGTGTTAATCATTATGATTAAAATATTTAACACTTTAAAATAAATTAACCCAATTAATGCAGCTGCGTTTTGTTTACGTCCTGTGTGGGGGCTGACCTATGACATGGATGCCACGAAACTCATCCTAGCCAGAGACAATGGAGCTTGGCAACCGACGTCATCACGCAGTGTATTATGGGCAACCATAATGTCATTGTGCAGTGCATTATAGGGCAGAACCACCATATTGTGTAGCCACGAATAAACCGGCAGACTCATCTCAGTGCTATTTATTGTGCTATGTGCTGTTTGTAAGCATGTTTAAAATTTTTCAGAAAGAAAAAGTATTTTACAGAGACAAACTCCTACGAAACTGCGTAGTATTTTGTTTAAAGATGTGCCTGAAATATACATCCTTTTTGATTATTCTGCATTAATTTGGTGATTGATTTTACATTTAAATAGTAAGCTTTAGTTTTAAG
>JAODKM010000001.1:35998726-36023559 GCA_026780845.1 Petrocephalus sullivani
TGGATATCCAGCAGGTTGTATCCAAGTTATATCCAGCAGGTTGGACTTGATGAATGTGTAAACAAAAAATATAGATAGATATATTATAGATAATATAGGAATGCATCCATCCATTTCCTGAAACCACTTGTCCTAGTCTGGGCCACTGGGGTCTACTGGGGGCACAAGGCAGGAAACAGCTCAGGATGGGGTGCCATTTTTTGCCATTTCCATAAGAAGAGAGAGAACTGGAATGACTAAATTCTGAATAGGGATGCAAGGGAGCATGGTGCCGAAACCTAAGAAGTGTTACTCAACTCACTTAACACTGCATGGTGTGAGTGTGATGGGAGAGTAATGCCCAACTGGCCAGGTGTGTGTGCTATCCCAGGAGAGACTCAAAAAACACAAAAGAGACACAAAAAAGCAAAAAGCACCCCAATGGAAAGGAAGACCATTTGTCTAGAAAATAAACAGTGTCCTTCCTGAAATAACTGCATATACACAGTTAGGCATGAACAATATAAAATACAGAGGATGATGAAGATGATATTAGTTCAGTAAAGTGGAAACAATGTTACTGGTTGAGTGGTTGGAAGATGGATATTGCATTAACAGAGACTGATCTCCGTCAGCAAAGCAAAATGTACTCTGTTGTAACCCATTTGTTTAGCAGTTATTGAGACAAGCCTTCCAAGACTCATTCCTGCACTCAAGGGGAGGTTCCTCCTCTTTTAGGGATTTGTTCAAAATCATCATCAGATGCAGTTTTAGCATTTCTGCAAACGTAACCATCAGTGAACATCTTCGCAAGTTCTCCAGCTGGCAGTTTTATTTGTTACATTCGCAGCAGAACGATTATCTGCTGCATGACATCCAGCCGAGCCGGCGATGAGGCTTGGTGCAGAGGTCTACCTACCTATGGTGAAGCCCATGGAATGCAAGCCATCGAAATGAGATTCCTCTCCACCACGCTCATCAACGACTGACCGATCGGCGTGTCCGGCCGTGGCTGGGCAAGCCTGAGACAGCTATTACGCGGTTAGATTCGCCCTAAATGGGCATCGCCTTAAAAACGACTTCGGATCCCAAAGGGTCCGGAGCACCGGTAGGAAAATGGGATGTCCTATAAACGGCTCGATGCCTCTTAGCCAGCTCTAAGCTGTGTCTTCACGCCAGATTTCTCCTCTAGTCAAATTGGCCTGAAGGATACCGTCCCATTTGTTGGGAGCTAATGAACGGACAGTTCGACTTTCAGTGCTCCAGTTGATTCGCTCTTTCTGTTCCCCCGCAGACGAAAGTAATTTCTTCAAGCTATTAGCCTTGCTCCCCTTCGCAGAGTGCAGCGCTTTAGCGAAGCGCTGTTAATCTGTCGGATGTGAGATGTTAACCCGTGTCAAGCCCAGACTCACCAAACCCTCCCCACACCATGCAAACCCAGTGAGTGCAAGGCTGGAGCTGGAGGCGGGTCGTCAGTCTATGCCGGCAAGCTCACGCTATACAATTAGCTCAAAGCTCACTGCAGTCAATAAGCTAATCTGTATATGTGTTAAAATATCACAGTCCGCTCTGCTGGTAGCGGAGTACATAGGAATCAGACGGAGGTTTCAACCATATATTGGCCGATCAATTTTCTGGCTTGGTGTTCTGTGAAATCCCAGGATGATCTTTGTCACGCCTGCAGCGCTTAAAATTTCTGCACTTTGACTAAGTGTTTGATTGGACATACAGTAGGTTCACACCTAGAGATTCAGAACTAAGAAAGATCCTAATGGCAGAAAGGCGGCAATGGGCTCCCACAGGTTAGCAGCTGGGATCGATTTGCAGTGTGGAGGTGGGACCTGATTGGCAGTATGCAGGTGGGGCCCGATTGGCAGTATGCAGGTGGGGCCTGATTGGCAGTATGCAGGTGGGGCCTGATTGGCAGTGTGGAGGTGGGAACTGATTGGCGGTATGCAGGAGGGGCCTGATTGGCAGTGTGGAGGTGGGACCTGATTGGCAGTATGCAGGTGGGGCCTGATTGGCAGTGTGGAGGTGGGACCTGATTGGCGGTATGCAGGTGGGGCCTGATTGGCAGTGTGGAGGTGGGACCTGATTGGTGGTGTGCGGATGCACCTGATGTTCCCCTTCTTGTGTTCTTCAACAATCTCACTACTAAAGTTCTGAGAAAACATCTTCCTGACCTCCATCATCAATAGCTAAATAGCTAAGATTGATAGCTAAATTTGCATGTTTATGTACTGCACTGTGTGACGAAATAAGTGAATTTGTTGAGGCCAAACTGAATGAAGTTATCCTCGTTCAAACCTGGCTGAGATAAGAGGTTAGAAGATAGATGGATCCATATTTACTTACCATGTCTTTTCTCTATCATTTAAGTGTTAGTGTGTCACTGCATCAAAATGTCTGTAGCTAAAAAGGTTATGGCGCAATTATATTTGAAAAGTATTTTTTCACAAGTTTATTTTTGATTGTTTCTAGAATTAGATCATTTTAAAATGTAGTTTACCACCATCATAGACTCAGATGAATATTTAAACGACTAATTACGTTTTTATTTATTTAATTATTATTATTTTTTTTATTTTAGCGGATGAAGTACATAAAGTACATCCTTCAACAAAGGACAGCCATTTCCTTGATTCACCAAGTGATTAATATACACGAGAATGTGTAACGTGGAATATGACAGGCAGCAAAATGCAGGGGGAGTTTCCATTTTCCAGATGGCCTTTTTAATCATTGCCATGGCTCACCTGATTTGCAGTAGCTATTCATAGTGATATTCTGTGCTCCTTCTTTGAAGTTTCACCTTTTATCTGTAGCCAGGAAAAACAGAAGAAAACGATTGTGATATTACTCCTAATAACAGGACTGTAAGTACAGTAGTAGGCCAGGTGATAAAGTTAGTGGCATCCCTGCTTGGAATGGAGCTCTTTGTTTCAGTGTAGACACCGATCACTATCAGTGGTTCATTTTTTTACTAGATTTATTTGTGAGCGGCGATATCTGTGCCCCTGACGAGCATTCCGCCAAACTCTTAACTCTGTCTCAGAGAGGCTACTGCTGTTCTGTTTGCACTCTTCTTAATCCTCATTAAAAAAGATCATGCTTTAAGGCAATCAGGGCCTGGAAACAAGGCCCCCCCCATGTAGGCTAAATGTAAAACAGCTGGAATCTGGGAAGAGCAGGAGATAAGTCCTGAGCCCGCTACAGGGCAGTCCCACCTCATTACCCATCATGCCCTGCTCACCCAGACTCCGCTGGGACAGAACAAGCAGCTCCAGCCTTTTCACGCTCATTAAGAATTCCAGTGCCCTTTGTAAAATGGACAGATAAATATGGCTCTTCTCAAACAGTCAGATGAATATTTTTGTTCATTAGGGAAAATTAATATTAATTTTAATGCAAATCTCAGAGATCTTTCCTTTCAATGATACCGTAATATCGTAAAAGTCAAATGTTTATCATGTTTTTTTTTCTTCTTTTATCACGTGTTTTTTCACCACTAATGCTGTGCATCAGGAACCTAAAACTCCTACTAAGTGAAAATGATAATCGACACGATGACAAAATTGGTGAAAGGTATGAACATTTTGCTACTTAGGCAAAAGTAGATAGAGAAAGACTCATCCATCCATTCTCTGCACCCACTTGTCCTATGCAGAGTCACCGGGGTCCGGAGCCTATCCTGGAAGCTACAGGCGCAGAGCAGGGAATAACCCTGGGAATAACCCAGGATGGGGCAACATCCCATCACAGGACACACACGTCATTCACAGCTACAGTATGGGGAAGGTACTTCATGTTTATGCATGGAGAGCCTGGAGGAAACCCTAGAACTGCATGGGGAGAACATGCTAACATATAGAGCTTGGGCAGAGACCTGAACCCTGGTCCCAAACGGGTGAGGCAACAGTGCTAACTAGTGCTCTCATTTATTAAGATTTCCTAGTTTAACAATTTCATTTTCAATTCCCTTGGAAGCCGAGCTGCATAGCTTTAGCATTTGCTTTTGTTATCCTAACGAGCGCGTGACATCTTATTACGTAGCAGGGCTCCATCATCTTGCGAGCTGAGTGGGACGGTGATCCAGCAGCAGTGATGCAGTAACGCAGCTGCTGTGGCTGCTCTCCCCCTGGAGAAGGGGGGGGGGGGGCTGATTGATGTTGGATGCGCATCTCCCCCTCAATCCCCTTAATGTGAGCCGGTAACAAAGGGTCACCCAAGGCAGGCTGCTCTTTTATATTCCACTGGAAACGACCCGTCTTTCAAGCCGGGCCCCGGCCGGCATCAAACGCATGCACGTAAGGCGGCCCTCCAGAGAGCTTGGTTAACCTCTCATTTCTGAATTGGAGGGTGAGCAGCATTTCCATTAATGAGGCTGTGAGATGAAGGCCTTTTAGCATTGCCCTTTGATGGCAGAGGGAGAGGGAAGAATGGAGAGAATGGCACCTGCCATGATGGATTCCGGAAACACAGGAAAGAGGCCAGTGGTCGTCTCTGAGTGGAAGCTTCACTTGAACAAATGGGGCTGGAAATAGCCAGATCAATTCTGGTTTTAAGTAAAGTATTTCTAGGGGGAATAGGAAATAAAATCAGTATATACTTAAATACAGACATCTTTAATTCTTTTTGATTAATTTTACATCATTGTCTGATTTTTTTCAGACAAAATCCTGTGATAAACCATCGCCTTTCAAGTGACTCGGTCGTCTGGAAACTGACTTTCTTCTACTGTGAGCTGGAAAACGTCATCATTAAAATGCAATTTGAGAGTAATGAACAGGCTGGTGATTATCGAGTGGGTCGTCCCATATTATTAGGGCATATCATAAACTCTGGATTGTATTAGCAGATGTAGAGATATGCTGGGGCTGTTTGTTTGATGCTGTTTAAACAAAACACGGAGATAATGAATAGCCATTGCTTGAGAAGCAACTCAACAGCCCAGAAAGAAGAACGGTGATGCGGAAGCGGATTGAATTTAGGGAAATCGATGGTCAAATCAGTCTCCCCGTCAATTTCTAGGAAGATCAGAGGGAGGGCAAGAACGAGATAGAGTGTATTGGCGAGAAGCGGCCATTTATTGGCGGACCTAAAAGCCAATGGATACGTATGTCATCCCCGGGACACAGTGCATCGCAGAAGTCGGGGTTTCTTCACTTGTCACGCTCAGTTCGGGCAGTCGGGAAAGGCTGCACACCCAGGCTCTGTGTTTCATGCCGTCACCCTTGGTCCTAAAACCCACACATCTCTCCACTCACTCGGGCTGCCGCTGAGGAAAGAATAAATGTGTCGGTTATCAAGGGCCTCATTGAGCCCTTTAATCCCGTTGTACACGCTGGCTTAGAACGGAGCCGGTCTCGCAGGAACCCGCCGTCTCCGTCCATTGATTGTGGGATGGTGTCTCATAGACAGTGCTTGGTAATCTGTCCACTGGAGGTAGCCTCTGGGTCAGGTGCAGGTAGGCATGTGTGGGACGTCCTCGTGCTGGGGATTAGGCTGCATGTGGTGCCTGGTGGACTCCCAACTGGCAAATGCCATCCACAAAAATCCAATTTATTCAGCTGCCACTGAAACAAGGTGCCTTGGAGATAAGGCCAGGCACAGTGTGGATGCGATACGCCTGCATTCCCCTGCATACCCAGAACGCCCCCTAACTGTGCTGGCCCTCCAAGCACCAGAATGCGACGCTCTCAGAGCCCGTAAACCACATTCTGTTTCACATAGTTAAACACTGAACACATCCTGCATGTGTACTGTATGTCTGAAGGGGTGGTTTACACCGACCCCTGCACTGGTATTATGGAGATGAAGGTGATTTATGATATTATGATATTATAAACACAGCAGTTTCTCTGCAAATCTTGCATAGAATGAAGTTCTGATCATATTTTGAGGCTGTTGGTTTAACAAAGTGCGGTGGGCTTGGTCAGTGCTTCAGCTAATAGATGATTACATGTTTCTGCTTTGGAGTGTGTTTTCATCAGCGAAAAACAGCAGGACACCATCATGGGCTAAAATTGGAGTGCGACTGGAGACGTGTGCCACTGCTGTCTAAAAGACTGCTCTCTCGAAACAGAAATTGTATAATAATTAAATTAACAGATGCAATTGACACATTTGCAATACATGCTATAAATATCCATCAGAATGTATGCGTTTAAAGCTGGACAATGCTGTATAAATTAAACAGAAGGGCACTGTCAGATATGACGGAGAATAGTTATCATTGGTCCGACCTTTTCCACACATTTCAGTACTACAGTCATAGTCACACATAGTATTACAGTATGACAGTTTGTTTATATAATATGACCTACTTCTATTAAACTGACCCTAATTGGAATAAGCAATATTTCTGTCGAGTGCAGTATGCTTCTGACTGGTAGCTGAGAGAAGTCAGATGTTACACCTTTCGTGTTTGAATTGACTTGTTTTTTTTTTTTTACCCAGTACTGGGACAGGGTGCTTTCTAATTATAGATTAATCTTTATTGAAGTTTTCTATTTCACGGAGCAAACACCTGTATATTCTAGTTTAAGGGTTAACTTCACGTCTGCTGCGCTTGTTTCTATATGAGGACTTGTGCTTGCACAGATCCATGGCAAAGGACCATGTGATTTATGTTGAAATTCCTGGGCTGAGTATATCTGTGGTCATATTTCATATTTAGCTTCCAAAATTAGGCACAGATAACAGAGCTGCAATATTATCAACTTGCACCAAAGCAGCTTCCTAAGCTACTAGGGGAATTAATCTTTTTCACTGTGCATCAGTGGTCTTTTTCCTTTAGACTGTATAAGATCCTATCTTTGAAAGGACAAAGTAATGAGGCACACATTGGGCACAACATGGACACACACTGGGCACAACATGGACACACACTGGGGACACCAGGGGCACGCCATGGTCACACACAGGACACACTCTGGGCATATACAGGGCACACCTTGGAGACACACTCGGGACACCATGGGCACAATATGGACACATACTGGGCACAACAAGACACACACTGGGCACAACATGGACACACACTGGGTACAACATAGACACACACTGGGGACACCATGGGCACAATATGGACACACACTGGGCACAACATGGACACACACTGGGCACAACATAGACACACACTGGGCACAACATGGACACACACTGGGGACACCAGGGGCACGCCATGGTCACACACAGGACACACTCTGGGCATATACAGGGCACACCTTGGAGACACACTCGGGACACCATGGGCACAATATGGACACATACTGGGCACAACAAGACACACACTGGGCACAACATGGACACACACTGGGTACAACATAGACACACACTGGGGACACCATGGGCACAATATGGACACACACTGGGCACAACATGGACACACACTGGGCACAACATAGACACACACTGGGGACACCAGGCGCACACTATGGTCACACACAGGACACACTCTGGGCATATACAGGGCACACCTTGGAGACACACTGGGGACACCATGGGCACATTATGGACACACACTGGGGATACCATGGGCACCCCATGGTCACACATTAGGCACACCATTGACACACACTGGGCACATCATGGTCACCAACTGGGCATACCATGGGCACATACTGGGTACATTATTGGCACACACGAGGCACACCATGGTCACACCATGATCACACATTGGACATGCCATAGGCACACATTGGGTACACAATGGGCACACCATGGTCACACCATGATCACACATTGGACATGCCATAGGCACACATTGGGTACACAATGGGCGCAAAAATGACATGCCATGGGCACACTGCACTCCTTTGCTCAAACTTGGAGATCAAAATCTTTAATTATGTCATTTATTGACCCATCAGTCAGAGGGTCTGTGTTGTTTCTGGTCTGGGGGGGGACACACCGCAATGTCCACAATAAAGAGGTTAATTCAGTTTCAGCTATGGAACTGAACTTAGTAGTGTTAGCTACCGACTTATGAGAAGCACTAAAGAAGCACATGGATTTTTGCTCTGCACAGGTGAGCATATGTAGAGCAACGTCCATCTGACACGTTTATTTGGTTGCAGAATCTGTTGCATAAATAATGCATCTTGAATGGACTAGTAATTTTTTAACAAGAAAAATAAACAAAAGTAGAATGTATCCACACCAAGTTAGTAGTTCTATCTCAAATTAATCTCAGAAAGACATTACTATTTGACATTTTTATCTGTTCTTTCTGCATTTTAATTTTAGAGTCCATTCGCAGTGGGGCCATTGAGTTCTGCTTCTGTGGGCCTCCAGCCCAGCTCACTCCTCTTCCTCTGGGGCTCTGAACCACCTAATCATCTTGATTAAATGACCTTAATTTCTTCTCCTAATGGAGCACAGAGAGCTGGATTACCCACTGGCCTGTATCCTACAGGAAGCACCGTCTTCATGGTGTACAGTCCTGGGGCTTGGTGCTATAGAACAGAGTGACATTTTGCTTAATGAAGGGAGGTAAATAAAAGGAGGAAAGCAATAAAGTTGATGACTCTGAATATTTTCCACGGCCTCCCCTGATTTCAGCATTTCTGTCCACGCCCAGCTTTTGAATTAAGCTCTTCCACCTGCAGCCCCAGCCTCCTGCTTGAGGTGAGCCTGATTGAATCACCGGCTGTACGGATATGTGGAATAATCTGGTAAATGACTTCCTGTATCTCTTCTGAAAAATGCAAAGCACTTACGTCAGTCAAGAATATTTTAGTCTAAACTCTCAGCCAGATATCTGTTTCCCCCATGTTGCACTGCGCCAAATGATGGTAGGAAAACACTTATTTTCAGTCGGGTGGGAAGACGTTTCCTATATTGTCGCCAATTCCCTTTGTTTAAATTTGCTGACATATATAGCATGTGGTAGCACTAAAAATGGAGATTTGTTAACAAGAAGCTTATTAATGATAGGGTTTTGCTTAATACAAAAGACATGTCAAACTCAGTGACTGCAGGAGCTAATGAACTCCACTGAAAAGGCCTGAGGTTTGCGCCGAAAGCGGAAGGGATGGAAATGAGTGGCTCGCACATGACTTTGATCACAGCGAGACCCTTCCTTCGACTCATTAGCACGAAACACAGGATGACTGCCACTTGTAAAAGGATCATATTTCCGGTGTAATTACTTTAAATCACCAGGGCTAGTGTCAGGCACATAGTGATTTTTATTTCAATTCTATTAGATGCTTCTCAAATCCTTTAAAGCTCTTTAATGCACAGAATGAATGAGATTGTTGAAATATCATGGGTATAAATAAATGGCTAATGTTTTAACACCGCCAGCGTACTGTATGTAGCTGACCAGCACAGCCTACATGTGTCAGCCTCTGCCTTCAAATTGAGCAAATGGCTCCCCTGCTTTCATGAGCGCTACATCTCACCTGGAGATGTGCCCGACTCGGAGTGGCACACAAAGACCCCACCTTATGCCTTAGCCACCCCACTCGGAGTGGCACACAAAGACCCCACCCTATGCCATAGCCACCCCACTCGGAGTGGCACACAAAGCCCCCACTTTATGCCTTAGCCACCCCACTCGGAGTGGCACACAAAGACCCCACCTTATGCCTTAGTCACCCCACTCGGAGTGGCACACAAAGACCCCACCTTATGCCTTAGTCACCCCCACACACTCCAGGCAGGCATACTGAGCTGTTCCTTTGCTGGTAAACAATGATAAAAGCTCCAGTTCACTTAGTTAAATTGCATCTCCCATTGCACGCACATGGAGTGCGGCGTTTGGCGGCCAGCTCTGGATGTTCCCCCCTCTCATCACGGGGAGCTGGAATTAATTTCAGCAAAGGTCCCGTTACCCAGCAAACGGAGACTCTGGTGGCTGCTGTGGGTCGCCTGGCTTACAGGGATGGCAGATCACCTCCTAAGGGAGGCTTCATATGTCACGGAACATTGTGGCAAACACTCATTTTAACACATAAAACATCTAAACTTTAGCAATATTAACACACATTTTCCTGGAGTGGACTTTTTTAAAGCAGTCATTAGTTTCTATTGGTATTTATAACATGATAAAACAATCACTAAGACTAAAATATAATGAGTAGGTTTTATTTTAAAAAATGCATTAATGAACAAAAAGAGAAATTAATGACATGAAGAATAAAAAGGCAGCGCATGTAAATTATTTATGAAAGGCTTAGGTTGGCTGGCATAAGAGTGACGGAAAATCATTCTGATCTGAAGACTGTTAACGAAGGCAGTAATTTCACTAGTTGTTTAAAACCAGTGATTACAGTCATGTAGGTAACAATGATGTTTCAGATATGATTAAAGGTTCTTTATCTGTTTAGTGAATAATCAGAGCCCCCGTAAGCGGGGTAACAGGGGGAGGCTTCCTGGGCCCCAACACTAAGGGGGGGGGGCATGATTATGTGATCGTGGATAATCATAGCTTTGATTTGGAGAAGGAGGGGGCCCATTTGGTATAATTTTCCAGGGGCTCAACCGTGTCTCTGTGCTGCCCTGTGAATCACATAAATTCAATGAAACTTGCACCTGCCTGATTGGTTGATATCCCCTTTTTACCTTCTGAAAAGCAGTCAGTCCTCTGTTTACAAATTTACTATCGTTTCCTTGACTTTCCTCTGAACTTTATCTGATTTATCTTCATGCTGTAATGCCAGTTCGGCACTTACCAGGTATCACAACTGCTTGCACATTTCAGGACTAAAGTGAAATTCAAAAGAGGTCCGCTATACAGCAAAGGCTCAGGAATGCATCTTTAAAGCCTCTTAGCTTTTTATTTATTGACTAAATCCAAACAGCAGAAAGTGGAAGGTGAATTACTGATTTGTAAAATTTTGATCTCAAAGATCATCCTGACTTATTGAATCCGAAACAAGCATTTAACCACATAGCTAGGCAGTCCACCTGGGTCCCCAGAACTGCTACATGCAAGGACAGATGTGTAGTTTTCCAGACTGAACACATCAACCTTTACAGATAAGATCTTAACATTATGAGTTAAAATGAATACTAATGTTGCCTTGCCTCTTGGTATCATTCCAGTTGTACATGAATCATCAGTTGTTTTAGAGGCATGCAATTAATTTGACTGACTTATGTAAAGAAGCACGACCACATACAACAACAAAGTGGAAACCATATTTACTATTAGACTATAACACTGGCAGGAAATGCCAAGCAGTGAACATGACCACATACAAAAATAGAGCGTAAACCATGTCTGCTATTAGACTATAGCACTGGCAGGCAGTGCCATGCAGTGAACATGACCAGACAGAACGTCAGACCGGAAACCACCTTTGTTAATAGACTATAGCACTGGCGGACACTGCCATGCAGTGAAAATGCTGATGAAGCAGAATCACATCCTGAATTTAAGATCCCCACATGATGCAAAACTAAAAATACAGCTGCTTGCTTTATAATCTTAAATACTTCCATCCATCCATCCATTTTCCAACCCACTTATCCGAACAGGGTCGCGGGGGGTCCGGAGCCTATGGGCATGAGGCAGGAACAACCCAGGATGGGGGCTGGGCACACTCATACCTATGGGCAATCTAGCAACGCCAATCAGCCTCAGCATGTTTTTGGGGGGGAAACTGGAGTAAACCCCACAACGGTACGGGGAGAACATGCAAAGTCCACACACATGGAACCGGGAAGGATTCAAACCCCAGTCCCAGAGGTGTGAGGTGATAGTGCTAACCACCGCACCACCATGCCACCCCTTAACAGAAATACATTTTTGTTGCATTTGAAAGTGCATTCGTTCTGGGCTTCATAGCAATGTAATCACTGTCAAACACACAGGGGATGTTGACTGTTTTCAAATATAAATTTTACATTGTATACAGTACTATGATGTAAATTTCTGAATTTCAGAGAGGTGCTGTGCTTTGTAAAGAATACCATATTAAACTGAATATCTATACCAGCTTCCCCGTGTAACTAGAAGATTAGAGAAGGTATAAAGAACATATCACACTGTACTACGTCTGTTTAAATGAGAGGCAAATTGCTGTCAAGGTTCTCTGCACTGGGACGTGAATCGTAAAGATGTACAGAACCTGAAATGCATAAATATATCCTTTATTATAAACAGAAATAGATGGGCATCCGGTAAACTTTATTTAATTATATTTGACTGATCATGAAGCGTGCTCTTCTCCTACATAAAATGCAGTCATAACCAGAAAGCCGCCGAAAGGGTAACTAAAAAGCAGCCACATGATCTGAATGATCAGATCGACATTAAGAAACAGCATCTGGTCATGGGAGGGCTGTCAGACACACTGACACACCTGATAATCCGCTTTGTGCACTGAACACGTTTAAATAATAAGCATATGCATCTTAACGCTGTTCTCAATGGGGTTCGTGGAGCAGGTCAGCTGATCATTCACATCACTTTATGTCTGCTTTCTTGTTGTCTCACAGTGTATATGATATGCAAGGGTGTGTTGTGTCTCGCCTGCAGGTAAATGGACTGGACCCATCACACATCCTCCCAGCCCTGTCTCACATGCCTCACCTGTCCTCTGGCGTTATACCCACTATATGCCATTAAATAAATTATCCACAAAACATAATTGTGACAAGGACTCTGTCTATAACACAAAACAAACAAGGCAGAACGTGCCTCTAATAGTGACAAAATGGAAGTGGACCATATCTGCCAGTCAGCTGGTTGGTTCTGGCTTGAACCTTGTGAGACTAAAATATCTCATTATAAAGACAGAGCCCAAGACATTAAAGTTGCCTGATGGGTCCTCTGGCTATTGAGACAGAGACGGTCATACCCATAATTAAAACAATGCATTGTTGACTGCTGTAGTGTAACTCTTTCTAATGTATTACCCTTAATAATGCAATGAATGCAGTCCAGTCGAGCCCTGCATGAAGCATGAAATCAGTGAAAGGTGAACTGCGGCTGTACCCTGAGACTGTACACGTCAGGAAACTTGGTCTGTCAATTATGCCAAAAATATCTGATCCCTTATTGCTCTGCCAAGTGTAATTGTTTTCAAAGATGCACTTTGAGACATTGTGACCTTGAGACCAGGGAACGGCGAACAATGGGGGGGGGGAGGGGTGCATCTCCTTGACAAACCTGAAATTAGAAACTTCCGCTAGATGCATAAAAATGGATTTTCTCACCAGTTAGATGATGCCCTTCAGTGTCCCAGAAGTTTTTTTTTTCTTTTGGTTCTTTTTTCATAAAGTGATGAAGCTCCTGAATCCTTCGAATGTATGGCTTAAGACAACAAAAATTAGAGAAAAGCACAAAGTAGGTTTCGCCTTAACTTCGGGAACTTAATGAGGCCACAGTTCTAAATGATCGGCGTTGCACAAACGCTTAAGATAGACTTCTACTAACTCTACTTCCTTCTGTTATTTAAGCTCTGAAAAGAAGTCAGCTAATAGATTTATCTGATGAAATGTTTCACGCTCGCTGAAACAGCAATCAGACAGGTCAGCTCATGTGTACTGATGCAACTGAAGGACACGCATATTTTTGTGATATAAATTCCGGAACAGGAGGCCCGAAACAGATTAGTGCAGCAGACCGTTCATGAATTAAAACCGAAACCAGAATAGCAACCTGTCAAACAATGGCTTTATCAGAAACGTGTTTTAAGGTTAGAATATCAGAATAGAGTTATGAATATGGAATAATGCTTTTATTATTTCCCTGGAAGGACTGGCATTCTATCCAGGATGTTCCGATGCCTTCTGGGATAGGCTTCAGGATCACCTGCACCGGATAAGTGGATGGATTTATATTACTTCTAGTTATCATTTATAATGCATATTCTATGAGTAGGAAACAATGTCCTAGTACAGAGTCTCCAAAACTTACCCCTGTATGTTTTTCTGCTTTCAATAAATCATATAAATCACAAGGGCTTCAGCCTTCAGTAAGAAATGGGAAAATGATCAGCGTGACACTGAGGTACTCATTCTGTAAGTGAAACACGGTTGCCATTCATCTATATAACAAAGCTCAGGGTCATGTAGCTGACCCCAAGGCATACGTTTTCACGCCAACGCGCCAGAGATGTTAATAAATAACGCTCTCCAATCTACCATAACAAGGTAATTAAATTTTCTAGATAGCGACGTTCAACCAGTCATTGTTCTGAGAAATAGCTTCTGACAAAACAGAATGAGAGACGCATTTGCACACATTTGAAAGCCAAGATAAATATTTATCTAAATGATTGCCGCTATAAACCATTCAAGGTTTGCTGAATCTGAATCCGTTAAGCGAGTCCCCTTGTCTCTGACTGGAATAACGACACCCTGAGCCCACTATGAAAGACAGCAGTGAGAGGCATCAGGCATCAGCCAGTCATTTCAGCAGAAAACCCAACAAGAGGTGTGGGTCACATCTACACATCCTCTGGTGTGCTATGCCATGTGAAGGGGCCAGAAATTGGCTTGATCTCCGGGGAAAAAAAAAAATCTGAGACCGAATCAAAACAACAGTACTTGAAAAAGCCTCGGGATGTCAGATCCTTGGAGCATGGACACCGCTGAGCCCTGCGAAGAAGAAATTATCAATCTGTAGTGTGTGCAGTCCCTGGCAGGCCGCGAGCCGGGCAGGGGCGTGGAGTGGCCGGGCTGAAAGCGGAACCTTATTCATCATGGCATATTCAGATGCAGAGAGCAAACACAAGGAGGGCCAAATAGGAAGACAGGGGCAGGGGGGGATGACATGCCACGGACAGCAGATGAAAGGTTTGTGTGAGAAAAATAACCAAATCAGAGGGAGCGGAGAATGATACATGAAAATGCATGGAAATTTTTGCCAACTCATTTAGGGAGCTGCAGTCTGCCAGTTTCGAGGGACTCTTGTCAGTACCTGGGCAGTCTCTACCTTCCAGAAGATGCATATCCATATGTGAGTTTGCGGTACTTGAATCTATTCTAAGACCCTGCGCTGTGCAAAGGTAGACACACTGTTGGTGTCAAAGATTGATTTTCAGAGTCTGTCTCCCAGATGGACCATGGCAGCATGGGGCCGTTCAGCCTGGATGACGACACTCTCAGCCCAGGCGTGCAATGGGGCAGGTGGGGGGGGGGGGAATCCTTCTGTTCCCTTAGCCTTGGGTATGAGGCAGATAAGAGGGAGGGTGAGGTAGAGGCAGCTAGCCAGGATGTGTGGAAAGACCGTGAGCTAATAGGCAGCTAGTAAGGAATCTGGCACAGTGATCGGTCCCCAGGCATAAGGTTGTAGGAGGGGCAGCAGTTCGCATTGTTAAGGTACATGCCCAAGTGTAATTCTGAGCTCATGCCACAGTGACATTTTATTACACCATATTACAGCTCACTTCTTAAAATGAATATGAATACAAGTTCTATTTAATAACATATATGTACAAACACACACACACACACACACATACAGTATATATACATATACATTATTATATTTATTTATTTATATTATACATTATATATTTTATTAGATATTTATTTTTATATATTTAGGTTTATATGAAGTTCTTATAAATTATTTTATTGTTTAAATATCTATTACACTGTTTTTATGTCAAACCGTGGATAAGTCTCACACACTACATTATATTATACAAACTTGGAATTACAGTAACAATAAAGATTTTCATGCAGTATATGTGTGTGTGTGGGGGGGTTTGCATAGATCACATTTGAGGACCAAAATGTCCCCAAAGTATGGTAAAATCTGAAATTTCCCAACGTTTGGGTTGGTTACTTGGGGTGAAGGTTAGGGCTGGGTAGGGGTTAAGGGTGTCGTGACTGAGATTAAGGTTTTATCCCATAGAAATGAATGGACGGTCCCCATTCAGATAGGTACATGATGTGTGTGTGTGTGTGAAATAAGCTGCAATTGAATTCTGGGGTTTTTTTTCTTTATGTGTTATTATACCATTGATCATGTACTGGAGGTTTTCATTAAAATGCTTAATCTGATCTGTATCTATGATTTTGGCTAACCTGCACGCCATCCCTACTCCATGCCATCTTTGGAAGAAGCATCCCTTAGTCATACTCATACCTGCAGTCAGGCACTGTCATCTTGCGGCATGAATTCACCAAAAATAAATCAAGCTGTAATAAGTGCAAAGTGCCTCCTTCGGTATGTGAGCTGACAGGCCGCCTTCACAGCCAGGTGGCACCCCGGTACCCACACAAGGGCTGCCGGGAGCTGCCTGGGTGGTGTGTGAGAAGAAGGCACCTTGTAAATAAGAGAGAATGGCATTCTCCCCCTCAGCAAGCCCACTGAGGTATCTGCACCAGCTACGCCATCCGTTCCTCCTGCTCTCTGTCCTCCACCTTTGCCACGTCAATCTCTGGGTTTTGGGGACAAGACAGGCGGGCACCCTGAAGATCCCGCGCGCTTCCGGCTTCTCTCCCCCGATGTCATTTTCCCTGCCTGATTTAATGGTACCCTTTTGTCTGCTTTTAGTTCAGCCAGAATTGGCCGGCAGGGGCATGATTTCGCCACAGTACCTCAGCCCCTCCCTGGCAGCCAGGGGGGCACCAGCTCTCATACCCACCTTACCCTACATCGCCACCCATTGGCTGGTGTTTTTCATAAATTTTTTTTATTTTGTGGTACATAAGGGCATCACTAGGACTGGTTTACCCCCCGGATGTAAATGTACACAAATTGCTTTAAATAATGTACTCTCATGCATTTTACAAAATCCGGACACCCCCTAGTGAAGGCTTAGTCCCCCATTCTATAAATCTCTCCATGTGAAAGACAGCCAAAGGAATACAGGTCAAATATTTTAAATGATTACCTGTAGTTATATAGAGCTAAAAGTAAGCACAGCAAAAAAGAGCGTCGTGATGGACTTGGACGGGGTCCAGCTGAGGACGGCGCTGCACACATACGGGCAGTGCTGCGGATCAGCACGGTCAGCGCATCACAATGTGACGTTCGTTTGCCGGACCACTTGTCTCTAGAGAAAAGGGACACTCAGGCGTTCCCCAAATTTGACGTAATTTCATGCGACAATACAATGTTCCCCTTTACGTGCGCTTTAAATGAAAAGATTACAAGTGCCAGTGTTTCCTCTTAGCGAGACTCATGTTTTCTGGAGCTGCGCAGGCTGTCAGAGGTACAATGTGCAGTGAGGGGTGATTTTTTCCGAGGCTGTCATGCTTTGGAGAGCTTTTGGCTGACTGCTGTTGGCTGAGCTCCGCGTCTGTGTGCAGATCCAGGCATGGCGGTATGGCAGCACAGCCACTGGCAGAGAAGCGCACGGCTCGCGGACACACAAAGCCTATTGCTGCACTAATTGTAATTCGGTAATAATAGTAATTTGGTAATGATTTCAGTGGAGCAGCGAGTCGTCGACCAGCTAGGTTTCCTGCATTTCATATAGTGGCTCCAGACTAAATCACACCGCTCTCACATGTTTGCCTGTTAATCAGGCTCATTTACTGAGAGGACACATTAAATAAATGTTGTCGAGACAGAAAAAAAGGTAATAAAGGTTTATCCCTGACACTGAGCGATTATGACCCACTATGAAATGATCGTTAAGCACACTGGTTTGGAAGGTGTCATGGGTGGAATCTGGATATTGCACCATAAAAGTAGAAAAAAAAACAGGCATGAACATCAGAGCCAATCCAAGGAGCTGCTGCCGGCACATGGCAGGCTGAACCGCTGCCGGTTTGGGCTGCCTTATGCTGCTCGGAAAGTCGACCTTGTTTCCAAACAGGATGTGGAGGATGCAGCTATATATGCCACACTTATCCGAAAGTTGGTTTTAGCTGAGGCCATACAAACATACACCCACAAAGGCACAAATATAAAAACAAAAACTTTTATTTAGAGCTTTATTCTTACAATTCTTAAAAGAAATGTGATTCGAGGGACGTATTCATCTGGGATAAGAACCTGTGACATAAGAGATCCTTGGCAGGTATCTTTTAAACATGCTGCCCTACCCATATTTTTTATTATTTTTTTTTTAAACAAAACACTCAACACAGTCAGCCACGATTTGTGGATTTAAAAGAGTGAATTCGCTGATGTTTGGGAATATATCAAGCCAGCTGATTAGCTAATTTCTTAGCAGGCAGTAAACATATGAATTGCCAAATGTTCCAATTGTTACGTTCTACTTAGCATCATGCTCAGCCCAATGAATGATCTCAGTTCATATGCCATCTGCTAATCCATCCTGCTCAGCAAGGGTTGCTTGGCCACTCTGAGTCGTCATTGTGGCCCCAGAAATATTACAACCACCATGACGATTCGCTGAATTCCAGTGCAAATGTGTACAGGAAGCACTCTGTGCTTCTGCTCTAATCATTTAATTAGCTAAGCTTTTCGCCTCATATGTTTTCCTGCACACAGTTAAAATAATGGATATTCATTATAACCGTTGGCGGACAGACCCGCATCTCCCGATATCACACGTTTCGAATGAGAACCCCCAAAAGCGAAACCTTTAACATCGATTCTGATCCACAAGGATGATTCTGGAATGAAGCAGTGGGTGCTGCTGCAAGCCCTAATGTGTCTAGCCACCATACAGGAGTACTGAAGGCATAAGGAGAACTTACAGGTATTTGCTAAAATGCCAGGCCTCAGGAGCCACTAGCAGCCTCCTCAACAGCCCCCGTCTTTGGCAGCCGTGCACATCCAGCTCCCAGAGGCAGGACCCTACGGACAAGCCTGAGGCTTTTCCTGGTGCGTTCCGGCACACTGCTGCATGGCTCTGCTTCCATCGTTCATTTTCCGCCCTGTAAATGCTCACACAGATCTACTGTGTGCCTCAGGCACACTGAAGCAGCAGTGCTGGGCCACATTTGCATGCGCTGCCCCCTCATGAATGTGGACACCACGCTAGCCAGACTCTTGCATCCTGCAGCCACATACAGGCGAGTGCAGAATATGTGCCGTCCCTTAAAGGAGGCAGGGCATGGCAGCACGGTGGCTGATATTATTTGCGTACACAGACCTATGAGTATCCTGCCAGAATGATCTTTCCTATTTTGTGAGGCGAAATGATAGGCGTATGGAAGTGGCCATTTCCTGCATTTTCTGTCCTACAATATGAGGTGAAGCTTTGATGGAATTTCCGACTTAGGATGTCACATGGGGAAGGTGTCCACCAGTGACACTGTATGTGCAGATGACCCCAAAAATGTGGGGGCTCCTTATGTGAATACTTGGAGAGGAATGCCCTGTCAAGCACCCTCTGTCTCCCTCCTCACATTCCCGAGGGGGATTTGCCCTTGCAGCAGTCAGAGGACAACAGCATCCCTCATGTTGAAAAAAGGCAGTCGACCACTCTTTGCTGACTGCCTGACTGGGCTAAAGCAGGGCACCGCACAGGAGAAGACGGCATACCTCTGCAGGTCCCAGTAATCTTGAAATGGCTTCCCCGGGGCTCATCATAACTCTATGGCAGGATGCTCAAGAGAGGCAGCAACCTCACAAAGGATAATTGCACTAGCACAGATGTTTACCAGTGGTGTGTGAGCTGCAGAGAATGTCAACTCATTAATGCCGACTCGTTAATCCCACAGCTATTGCAGAGGCAGTGTGGTGCCCCCATCGGTTAATGAAAATCTCCTTGGACAGGATCGGTATGGATCTCAGCAGGGAATTGGACCTCGGTGCAGGTACCATTGATTTGTTGTAGTTATTGTGGATTACGCAACCCGACACCCACGGCAGTGCCCTGCGCGACATCTCAGGTAGAAATTACACAGGCACACTTCGTCTTATTTTTCCTGTGCCGGGATCTGGGAGGAGAGAGAGAGCGACGGGATAAGGTGTCGTAGCGCTTCGTACCGCGGAAGGAATCTGAAAACGATTGGCTGTAAAAGCAATTTAAAGCAGCATATGCAAATGTGCAGCGCCTTGATAAAACCTTTAAGTCCACCATATGTAAATTCACACTAAAATAAAATTAAATAAATTGATCTAATTGATCCTCTGCTCTTCACTGCACTTGAGGATCCCGAGAACTCCTCTGCTATCCCTCCCCTCTAATTATCAAACGGCTGGTGGCCTTGTGCCGTACTAAAACTTATTAAACTGCACTGGGAGGAGAGTCCGAGCCGTTGCAAAAATGAAATAAAGTACATGTCAGAGGGCATCCGGCTGGGGAGCATTTGCTCCAGGGTCAGGAAAGACAACAAACTGCTTGAAACAGATAGCAGCACGTATCCGTGTCTTACCACGAGATAAAGTGCTTGTATTACTACATCCTACATCTGTGTCTAAATTACTCGGAGAATAATGGAGGTCGTTGGAGGTCACACAGTATATTTGAGGAGATTGAATATACCTGCTGTAATTGTGTATGGAGTGGAACAATGTCATTCGCGGAAAGGGCTTCACAACCTCCGAAAATACCTAATCTTATTCTGGTATCCGACTTACACAACAGATAGCAGAGGTTACGACTACGACCCTGTCCTGTATTCAGAGGTCTTACAACATCATATACAGAGGCCCAGCGAACTCTGTACACAGAGCTTAGCCATACCACATGCCTTAATATGAAAAGAAATGTTTTCCAGAAAAAATATTCCACTGTTTGAAATTATTGAGACAGCCTGGTAGCAGTACTGTCATGTTCCATCTAAAGCCCATGGCTTTGCTTGGTTCTATGCAGACTCTACGGAGGGAAACAGGGTATCGGTGTAATGCATATCCAATGCCCTGTATCAATGAGCTACTGGGTTAGGCTCAGTTCATTTTCAACTGGCACTGGATTAAAGGCCTTTGGAGTGCTTCCCATGTTTCCTAGGCATGAATGACAATCTCAGTGCCATGACCAGCCCCGCTCTGCCTGTCTATTCCCGGTTTCCCTCAGGCCTGAGTCTTGTTAGTCTAGCCTCTTGTTTCTGCCCTCTTGTTAACTGATCACAGATGCCTTGTGTTTGCTCCCTGATTAGTCTCCTTTATACGTGTGTCTCAATCTTGTGATCTCAGTCCAGTCATTGTATGCTGCCCGTTTTGTTTGCTTTCGTTGTTTCCTTGCGTGTGAATAAACGCTCCTTGAGGGGTTTTTACCTGCATGGCTGCATTCTGGGTCGTTCCTTCCCTTGCGACTTGACTCGGTTCTGTTCATACAAGTTTCCTTTGGAATATAGCTCACTAGGTTTCTCCGGGTACCAGGCTGCATTCCTGCTCGTAATGAACTGGATCATCTGACCTTACTCTGCTACAACCTACCTTAAGAATATTACCTTTAAATAACATCTGAAGGGCTCCCCCTTAATTACTATGACGAGCTGACCTCGACTTATTGCCTTGCAATTTGCAAATACGGACACTGCTGGGGGGTGGGGCTTTGTGACCGACACGTCTGTCCCCCGTCTCGGTCTTCACAGCATCAGAAATACACATTTATTCCATTCTTTGGAATGGAAACCGTTTAAAGCTCACGAAATCCCTTTAAACTGACACGTTCTGTGTAGTGCTGCGTTTGCATTCAGCGTTTGCCTCCTACGGCTTTATCCTTTGCATTGTTCCAGCATGTGATCAATATGTGTATTGCGATGGGTCACTGGAAGTTGTTTATCCAATGAGATTACAGGTAATTTTGGCATCACCTGCTTGAAATACATATCTCTCTGAAACCCGGCTTGTTTTAATTAGCTACTGGTGCAGTTGCTGTAAAAAGAATGAAAGAATGCTTGGTGCTATATCAGAAAGCATAGCATTATTTGTTTTATCGGATCAGATACGTAACTAAAGGAAACTACATTTCTTAACATTTATTTGAACATTATATGCCCCAAGAATCTAATTCGTTTTTTTTTTTAAGAGTATAGTTTTTCTTCCAATTCCCTGAATCTGCTGAGTAAATAAAATAACAATATACTTTAGCCACTCAAGAAAACAGCAGGCTTAAACCAACATTGCTAATGTGCCCTGGCTCTGTAAAGGACTATTTCGTAGGTTATGTCAAATGACGTTACATTATTTGTAACGAATGACATTAAATGCAACGCATGAGCACATTTTCAATTAGAATCCTTTACTTGGTGCAAATTGACAGACAAACCAATTTACTAGTTTAGAAAGATACCATGCTCAGCTGTGAAAAAGCTTACAGGGGAAAAAAAAGTTTTATTAGTTAGAATGACCTCCAAACACCAGATGGTATAGACAAGGAGACTAGGAACTAAGTATTTGATGGGGTATGTACCGTGCAGGGTGGCCTTTACTTAACCTCCTGCCAGTTAGGAGGTGATGTCATGATATGGAATAAGAATAAGAAAAAGACCCTGCAAGTGCAAAAAGTGACTTGCACAATTTGAAAAAATCATGCAGGAAACACTAACCTGAATCCAACCCAAGCTTGAAGTAGAACATAAAAAACTGACCCGTACCAGGCCCGAAACGTGATGCTTTGTCGGGGCCCATCTGGCTCTTAAAACTTCTTTTCTTAACACGGAACTTCAGCATGCTGAACAAACCAGTCCCTACTGTTAATCACACCAATACACAGGGAATTTGAGAATCCCAGTTTCAATAATTCAACATGACACAGGTCTACAAGGCAAATACAAGTTGGAGGAAAACTCACAAACTGTTTCTGCTATCATGCAGAAACTGCCATGCCATATCTCAATAAAAATGAATTAAATGAATTTCCACTAAATGTTTGCTATGTTGGAGCACTCAGCTGAGAGAGGTGGTGCCGCACCTCCATATACTGTAAATCAGGTTTTTATACAATCTGCTCAAAGCAGCCAAATATTAATTTCGGTTTAGAGTTAGAATGAAGTTCTGCTCCAAAGCGGTTTCTCATAACTTTGGCTCACAAGAGGAATACAAGGGAAATGCTCTTATTTCTTAAACTGAATTTTTCATTTGGCATCTCTCATCTTTTCTAATTGTACCTAGAGCTGACAAATTATATGCTCAGAAGAGGCGTATTTGCTTAATTGCATTGGTCTGCATGGGCCTTATTTAGAGAATAGTTCTATATTCCAGAAGCGGTATTCACAGTCTTAATTTGGCTGGTATTCATTTAACACTCAATCATTGGTTTAGTTTGCTCAAGAATAGTTGAATGAATATAAACTAATTTTAAATGTTCTTTCCTCATAAACTTTAGTTTCTGTTAATTAGTAGTGTCAATGTTTTTATTATAATGTGAAACAACAATTGTTTGAGAGAAACAATTTATTTGATTAGATGGCATAGAACATAGGAGGAAATGAAATGAAAAGATATTCTGCCAGATATCTGTAGAACTTTGACCGTAATATAATTGCCCATATCTAAATCTTCAAGTCTCATTCTTTGTAATTTTGGTAGACATACTCCAGCTTGCATGCTACATAGCTGGATATTGGCGTACAGGGTTCTACTATGCTGACCTGTTCCTGTTTAGGTCTTTTAGAGGAATTGATTTCTAGTACGTAATGTATTCACAGAAATTGACTTCCTGTAACACGTTTTTTGATCATTTTGCAGGCAAAGCATTACATGTGGGAAGTTATATGATTTAACATTATAGGTCCTGTAACCTTTCAATGTCTAACAGATTTATATTGCCACGTTTTAATTAATTTGCTCATGATTAGATAACATACACTTTCATTGCAAGCATCTATGTGTTGCATTATCTTGCTTTGGTCTGTTGTGATAATCATTCTGAGAGAACTGATTGTCTACAGTGAGTCGAGAGGTATTCTTGGCAGGATGACCACCATCTGTCGACTCCTTGACCAAAACCCAATGGCTCATTGGAAAACAAATGTGATGTTGGTCAACAGTTCTGTGATAACAAGGAAGGTACTCACTCATCCTAAATATAGCAAGTACACTTAAGCAATCCAAATTAAATGGGATATGTCCCTAAAGTGACCAATTTTATTTAAAGCAATATTACATTACAGTGAATGTCTACCTTTTAAAATGTTTAGAATTAAAAGAACTGGGTAACCACAGCTACTCTGGGATGCCTTTGCTCTTCAGTACTACAAACTGCACATGCTTTGTTTTCTGTATATTTATTTGAATCTTGGACTCAGATCACTTTAAAATTTGTCATTCTCTGAAAAATACAATTTTATTTGTTTTTCTACAGCCTGCAAGACCAAGTAAAACTATTCAAATTAACACTGGCTATGGATCACCCTGCTGCCCTTCTAATGCATGAACTTATAAAAAACCATTATTATTATTATTGTTGTTGTTGTTGTTATAAAAACTCACACATTTATTATTCTATGGTTTTAAAAGCTAAGACAGAGAGGTATCCTAAAATACTGTCAAATGTATTGTGTATTTGTGTGCATGCTCCCCCGAGCATAAAGACATCGGTTTCTGCTTCGGAAATGGAAAACAGTGCTACCATGGAGAGACAGATGTGTAAGCTCACTAAAAAGACGTGTTTTGTTCTACTCCAGAGGTGGGCTGCCCCCTGCTAAGAGCAGGTATTTGTGTTGTGAGACAACATCATCAAAAACTGGTGTTTTCAGTGGCTCCTTAAAACACTCCCATGTTACTGATTAGGAAAGACTTCAGAATGAGAAAAATACAATCTTTAAAGATAAATCATCTGTGTAAAAAAAGCAGATAAAAACATCTATGTAAAAATATATTTTTTTTCCCCAGCATATCTTTACGGAAGTCTGTAGAGGACTCATCTTTTTTTTCTTTTCGTTATCTCGTGATCACGACTTATTTTTCTTGTGATCTCGACATAACCATGATCACGACATATTTTTCTCGTGATCTCGACATAACCAAAGTCGTTATCTCGTGATCACGACTTATTTTTCTCGTGATCTCGACATAACCAAAGTCATGATCTCGAGAAAACGACTTTGGTTATGTCGAGATCATGAGA
>JAODKM010000001.1:36032170-36042661 GCA_026780845.1 Petrocephalus sullivani
TACTGTATATACTTTAATGAGCACAGTACTGTATTTGAAAAAACCGCGATAGAGTGAAGCCGCGAAAGTCGAAGCATAAAATGGCGAGGGACGACTGCATATGCATATAAATGATATGGTAAAAATACTCACTTGCCTAATAATTGTATGCAGTGTAAATCTAACATTGCAAGTTATGCACATGCAGTTCTTACATCGCTAGTGAGTTATATTAAAAGATCAGACTTTCTCTTACTTTCAGTTCAAGGAACTGCTCACGATCCAACACATACCACCTCATCAGTGAAGCATGGTGGTGGTAGTGTCATGGTGTGGGCATGTATGGCTGCCAATGGAAGTGGTTCCCTTGTATTTATTGATCCTATACTGTTCACCTGATTTGTATGTAAATACCCTCAAATTAAAGCTGAAAGTCAAAGCAGTTAAAGCACATCTTGTTCCTTTCATTTCAAATCCATTGTGGTGGTGTATAGAGCCAAAAAGATTACAATTGTGTTGAAGTCCCAATACTTATGGACCTCACTGTAGCTCATGACCATAGCATGTCTGGTTATCTTGGTGTAAGAAAAATGTACAATCGTCTGTTAAGACATTTCTTTTGGCTCTCCATGAAATTTGAAAATCTCAAAACTGTTGTTCTTGCCATGCTTGACAAATTGCTGGGAAGCCTAATCAGGTTAACCCCCCTGCTCCTCTGAGGCCTATACCGGTCATGGATGAGCCTTTCGAGAGAATTCTTAAAACTCCAGCTATAGTGAAAGCCCTTATCAAATTCTGTACTACATTTGATTTACCAAAATGCATCCAGTCAGATCAAAGTTCAAACTTCATGTCCAGGATCTTTAGCAGAGTGATAAAGCAGTTGAGTCCGTCATCAAGTTTCTAGTGCATACCATCCAGAATCACAGGGGGCTTTAGAGAGATTTCATGAAGCATTAAAATCCATGCTTAGAACATATTGTTTAGCCCAGGGTAAAGATTGGGATGAGGGGATCCCTCTCCTACTATTCACCATCCGTGACACAGTTCAAAAGTCCCTTGGATTTAGTCCTGCTGAGCTAGTATTTGGACATTCCATCTGGGGTCCTTTAAAAGTACTACAAGAACAGCTTCTGTTCTCAGATCAGTCCCAGGCTTCTTCAACAAATGTTTTGGATTATGTCAGTAACTTTCGTTCACGCTTACATAACCAAGTCCTGTATGAAGTCTCGCTTTGACCAGAAGTACAACGTGCATTTCAACCGGGAGATCAGGTTGTTGTTTTATTGCCGTTACTGGGCTCAGCTCTATAGGCTAAGTTTTCAGGTCTGTATGCCATTGATTCAAAGTTCAGTGAAACGGACCCCTGATAGAAGAAGAAAGTCTCGTGTGTGCCATATAAATATGCTTAAGTTATATGTGTCCCGTTCCGAATCTGAAACCTGCCCCACCACCTCACCAGCCTCTCCAGTAACTGCTGCTTCTGTGGGTCTGTCCCCATCAGATTATTCCCCTGAAATTGATGGACTTTGGTTAGGAAATGCCTCTCTTCCATGTGTTCATCAGCCCAACTCAGACACCCTTTTGGTTCTCCCTTCTAAACTCTCTCACCTGTCAGACTCTGCTCAAAATAGTATTATACGACTTATTGAGAAATATCCATTACTTTTCTCTGATACTCCCTCCTGGACTACAGTCCTTAAACATGATATAGATGTTGGTGATAATGTTCCTGTGAAACAAAATACCTATCAAGTTAATCCGACCAAACGTACCATCATGAGGATGGAAACAGAATATCTTGTTCACCATGGTCTTACTGCCCCTAGTTATAGTCCATGGAGTTCTCCATATTTGCTGGATCAAATAGGACAAGCAAAATTTGTTACCAAGTTAGACTTGCTGAAAGGTTACTGGCAAGTTCCACTCACAGAACGTGCATCACAAATCTCAGCTTTCGTCACCCCAGATTCCTTCTTACAGTAATTCGCCTTTGGTTTAAAAAAACGTACCTGCTACATTCCAGCGCTTATGAGTCGAGTTCTAGCTAATGTTGATAATTGTGAAGCTTACCTGGATGATGTTTTTGTGTATTCAGATAATTGGGAAAGTCATCTCCATACCCTAGACATTGTGTTTTCGCGTCTCAAAGAAGCTTCTTACCCTGAACCTTGCTAAATGTGAGTATGACCATGCTACTGTAGCATACTTGGGTAAGCAGGTCAGTCAGGAAACTGTTCGTCTTTTGGAAGCCAAAATTGAGGCTATTAGTGCTTTTCCTGTACCTAAGACCAAAAGAGAGCTGCGTCACTTTCTTGGGATGGCAGGATATTACAGAAGCTTCTGTAGGAAATTTTCAAGCATTGTATCACCTCTCACAAATCTTCTTTGTGACTCTGTGCCTTTTGTGTGGGCTCCTGATTGTCAAGCTGCTTTTGATGCAGTTAAGGTTTTGTTATGTAGTGCTCCAGTTCTATCCGCACTGGATTTCACTAAGTCGTTCAAGCTTGAGGTGGATGTTAGTGGAACAGATGCAGGTGCTGTGTTAATGTGTAGACCACCCTGTCTGTTTCTTCTCCACCATCATCCACCATCAGATCAACTACAGCACCATTGAAAAAGAAGCTCTTACGTTGTTACTGGCCCTTCAATACTTCGAAGTATACCTTGGATCCAGTTCAGAACCCATCCTAGTGTACACTGACCACAACCCACTTGTTTTTTTGCATCGTATGTCCAATACTAATCAAAGGCTCATGTGTTTGATCTGTCAAGGATTCAATTTGAAGATTTTTTTTGAGATTTAGATTTTTTTGAGATACTTTTTATTGGTCCCCCTGGGGAAATTGTCTTCTTCTCACCTCCCCCAAACTTGCTCTCTGTGAGAGCAAGCTTAGCCGTGAAGGGCAGCTACCTCGAGGTGCGCCCAGGGAGCTTAATGGCCTTGCTCAAGGGCCCACAGACGTGCTGAGGCTGGGCTTGAACCAGCGACCTTCCGATTACCGGCACAGAGCTTAACTCTGCCCCCAAATGTATAGATTGTACAAAAGAAAGGGTCTGAAAACATTGTTGCAGATTCACTGTCTCGTTGTAACCCTTAATAGAGGGAAAAAGCTATATATAGCTTTTCTCTTGAGGGTGGGGGTGTTACCACCCCCAGGGATACTTTACTCCCTATAGTGGGCGGATGTTTCTGTGGGGATGTGTGTCATTTTGTTCCTGGCCCTGCACATTGTTACATTACCTTCCCCTCTAGATTGATTTGCCAGTTTTCCTCCTGTGTCCTTTCATCACTTCCTTTATAAGGCCTGTCCAAGCCAAGAACTGGAGGCCATTTGCTTTGGGATTTGTTTGGTACTTGTGTTACTAATGATTTATTGTGCATGACCCTTTTGCTGTCTGACCATTGATTTCTGCTTATCCCTTTTTCTGGATTTGGTTACTGTGGATTTTTGTTCAAATAAATACATTTTGGATTCAATTAATATATTTAAATTCTTATCTTTGGATTAATGTGTAGCGCAGTTCAGATTTCAATGTACAGTTGTGCTCAATTACAGTTTTAAACATATATAGTGAATACAGAAACTGAGTAAAAAAACCGCGAATCAAATCGCAATCGCAATATGTCAGTTAAATCGAATTTAGATTTTTTCTTAAAATTGTTCAGCCTTAATTCATGAACATATCTCTAAATGTTTAGATTGGGTGGGTGGGGGGCTGTGCCCCAGTAAAGCTTTATCTTTAGCAACGCCCCTGGAACGAGTGTGGAGCGAGGTGGAGCGAGTGAGGAGTGGTATTGAGAGGAGCGGCTTAGTGCGAATTAGAGTGGAGGAGCCGGAGGATCCAACAGCCTGGTGAGCGAGGAGCGGAAATTCTCACTGCTCTGCTCACATGCACTGGGGCCTACATTAGGCAGGAACTTTCCAATTTGACAATCAGTGGACAAAAATTCATATGCAGAAGTAAGAAATGACCCTAAGAGAAAAACCCACCAACTCCTCCAGGTTGCCCAGGGATACCACGCTGCCCCTTGTCGCCTGATTCTCCTGGAAGTCCAGGCAGACCTCGGCCTCCAGGAGAGGCTCCCATGGCTTCTCCGGGCTTTCCCTTCTCCCCCCTGAAGCCTGGCAGACCACCTTTCCCTGGGGTGCCGGGACGGCCATCTTCACCCGGCTGTCCATTGGCCCCTGGGTCTCCCCTGGGCCCGGGGAAACCTGAACATGTATTTAGTTAGCAGATCCTTTTATCCAAAGCAATACTTTTTTTGTGAAAGCAGAGACAGGAAGTCCTTGGAGAAATTGATGGCCTTGCTCAAATGCCCAACACCCAAATCACACTGCCAACCCTGGCATTTGAACTGATCACAGACTGTCTGTATAATTACAGCAAAGTTACCACATATATGTAATAGCACACCACCCTGGTACACCAAATGAGCAGAGTGAGCACAGGGGATACTCACCACTCTACTAACAATAACATTTCTAATGCCATGTGTGTTTTGAAAAAGTAATTTACATCAGGAATTGACAAGGAAGACTCTGACCTTCAGTGTTTCATACCTTGTGGTCCAGGCTGTATGGCGAAACCCGGGTCTCCTCTCTCACCCTTTAAACCATCAATCCCTGGTCGGCCATCTGCTCCTGGGAAACCAGGCTGACCTGTCAGACCTGGGAGGAAGTGGGACACACTCAGTGATGGGCAAGTCTTATTTTATGATATGCATAATGAATCTTTAGTTAGAAAAGGAGGTTTTTGTGTTTGGTGTTACCTGAAATCCCGGGAAATCCAGGAGGTCCTGGGTCACCATCCTCACCTGAGATCAGGCAAGGTAGCACCATTCCTGTCAACAGGATGTTTCAACATTCAGAACCCCTAGGAGCATGCACTGGCACAGCGCGTTGCCGCACCCACCACACAGCGAAACATTTCAGAACCCCGGTTGGCGACCCCCCATGCAAACACGGGGTCCAATCCCACTCTCCGAAAATGGCCATCCATCTGCCGCAGTCAGGTGTTATGTGGGCATCCCCTCGGCTCGGTCCAACCTCTGCAAGGTGGATCCTACGAGCCGGATCATCCTCAGGGAATCGCGCCACATGGCCAACTGGCGCTCCCTCACAATGCAGGTAATGTGCCTCATTCGGTTGTTCTGACACAAAGTCAAACCAATGGTACCCCAAGGGTTCTCCAAAGAGAGACAGTACCAAAGGAGTCCAGTCTTCATCCATGTCTCGCAACCATAAAACAAAACAGGAAGCACCAAGACTCTAAAGACTTGGACCTTTGTTCGCTTGCAAAGATATCAGGAGCGCCACACACCCCTCTCCAGCGACCTCATGACCCCCTGTGCTCTCCCAATCTGTCTAGTGACTTCACAGGAAGAGTCACCAGAGACATGAATGTCGCTGCTGTGGTAAGTGAACCTCTCAACGCGGTCGACACTCCCCCCGCAAAAAGATACACTGCTGATGGCTAGGGATGGGTATCGTTAAGATTTTAACGGTACTACTACTCTTTCCAGTGCTGCTTATCGGTCCGGTACTTTAACGGTATTGTTATCGATACATTTTGAAGAATAAATCAAATTAACAATTTAATTAATATATTTATTTAACAAATCACTTATTATTCAACAAATGTGCATTATTATTTAACAAATTTACATTAAGTGTGAAATGCAAAAATTCTAGTGAAACGCTACCACACTCCTGATCTCTTTTCTCTCCGCCATCATCACTAGTTGCGGCTCGGCCGTCCCCGCCCGATCTACGTGCGCATGTGCATATTTTACGGTACCGCAGATCTGTATAGCAATGCTTTTAGATCTCTGTCCTATTTAAGAACGCAGGAACAAACTTTTCATGCAATACCATTGACACAGTAAGCTGACAGATACTCCTCTCGCATGGGAGTTATAATATTAATAAAATCATTATAGTAAAATAAAAACGTAAACAATCGTTTTTGTTAGTTTTCTTTCTAACGACTTCTCAGTCCACAACGAGTTCGCGTGCATTTATTTAAGTGTTTTACAATATCACAAAATAAAAAGCTGCTTATCTGCCTAGCAGGCAAGCTGTTCTTGTCATATATTTCAATGTCTACTAACAGACATTAAGTATCATGTGATTGTGTACGTCTGCTTTTATATTTTACAATGTATTAAACTTGTGCCCATACTCTCGCCGATCAGGCAGGGTCCAGCGGATGTTACACAGCCATAAGTAGAACGGAGCCTTGCGCATGCGCACGCAGATGAGGCAGCGACACCAGTGTCCGTGTGCGCGTGTGAGAGTTTCTCCATGCATCGCGCATGCGAGAGAGCGCTCTAGCTTAACGTTCCAATCAGTAACAGAGCTGATTTGTTGAACAGAGAGATTATGTTTATATACAAACAAAAAAAAACTGATTTATTAATTTCTCTAGTACCAAAAGCAATACTGTTAATGTCAGAGCTTATCAAAAAATAAAAATTTAGCCCCAGGGCCCGTTTAGTACCGGGTTTCGGTACCCATCCCTACTGATGGCTGTGCCTAAGAGGTCATTAATCTTAGTTTTTAACCAGGACACTCGCAAACCCAGACACTCCTCACTCAGTCTCTCAAGAGCCCCGATCAGAGCCTCCATCGACTCCACAAAGATCATCGGTGAAGTCAAGATCAGTAAATCTTTCCTCACCAACTGAAGCCACAAAGCTACCAGACCCCACGACCCTGCCCAACATCCAGTCCAAGCAAATATTGAACAGAGTAGGAGCAAGAACACACCACTGAAGAACCCCAGTATCAACTGGAAAGAATGCAGAGGTTCTCCCTCCACTCTGCACAGCACTCACAGTACCAGTGTACAGGCTGGCCATAATGCCCAACAACCTCAGGGGGATCCCACAAAGTCTCAGGATGTCCCACAGGGCAACACGATCAACTGAGTCAAATGCTTTACAAAAATCAACACAAGCTGCAAAGAAGCTCTGCTGATATTTGCGCTTGCACTCAATAAGGACCCTCAATGCCAGAATGCGGTCGATGGTAGACTTCTTAGGTGTAAAACCAGACTGCTCCGGCCGGTGGTAGACAAGCAAGTGATCACGGATACTATTAAGGATGACCCTAGCAAGGACCTTGCCCGGGACTGAGAGCAGTGTTATCCTCCTGTAATTGCTGCAATCCAGGCGATCACCCTTCTCTTTCCAGATAGGGACAACATGTCCCGTTTTCCAGTCAGTTGGCATGATGCCCGTCTCCCAAATGGAAGCAAAGATTGCTTGCAATGCTAGGAGGACAGCCTTACCACCAGCCTGGAGGAGTTCAGCCAGGATACCACAGATCCTTCCCCGCCCCCAGCTGATTTACCACCCGCGCAATCTCATTTAGATTGGGTGGTTCACAGCTGATTGGTGGGTCAGCTTCAAGAATCCTCATAGCCAGCCCTATCAGTGCCAGTGGTCGTACTGAAGTCACTCATGACCAGAGGGGTGTCACCTTGAGGGCACCCATCAACTACCGATGTTGCGAGGAGAATGTTTCACTTGTCGAGTCATGACTCACCGCAATCGGAGCATACAGTGAGACAACAGACAAGACACCCAACGAGTGCCTTAGCCTCTCATGAGTCTCATGATACGCTCGTTGAAAGGGGTGACGTCAGAGACCACTGGGAGGAGCCAATCCGCCACTGCAACAGCTACTCCCTGAGTATGGCAGCCATCAGAGCGACCAGACCAGTAATAGGTATAACCACCTACAGAGATCTGGCCACCCCCAGTCTGCGCACCTCAGATAGAGCCACCACTGAAATGCGGAGTTTATGGACAGCAGAGAAAGATGGTCATCTTGCCAGAGAGACAAGACGTTCCACGTGCCCACCCGAATGGGCCGCCTCAAGTTGGGACCCAAATGCCGCCGTGTAGCGGGCAACACCTCAGCACCACGCCAGCTCCGATCCGCAACAGGCCTGTACCTATTGGCTCTCCAGCGGTTTCGACTCTTCCAGGGATGAGGCTCCCGAAGGCTTTCCCTCATCCCCGTCACAATGCGTGCAGCCTTCCTATAGAGGTGGCTGCAGCAGAGCTACTCCCGCAGAGAGCAGAAAGGTTTCCTAAAAGCTTTATCACAGCTGAGTGAAGTATTTTACAGTGGCTGGAGTGCCAATCCCACCACCAACCCCCAGGTTTTTTTGTTTTCACTGCAAGTTGCAGGACCGCTTGCAGTAGCTATCATTATAAATTTCCATTATCCAAATTAGACTGAATTAGACCACAATCATGGAAAGAATTAGTTGACCAGATGTCCCACATACTTCTAAGGCTAAGTCCAGTATGCCTTCAAGGTAATCCACTCTAAAAGGAGGAAATCTGAATTACAGCACAGGAGGTTATTGCACATAGCAGGATTTCTTAGTTAGCTGGGTGAACTTAAGCTAGAAGTCATGATTGTCCAATAAGAATGCCCCTTACCTAAACTCTCATTGGGCAATCATGACTTGTAGTTTAAGTTGTACCAGTTATCTGCCCCCCCCCCCAGTCATATGTAACAGTTAAACTGTATTAAGAGACTGGTCCTCTAATTTTCCTGCACATAAACCCAACTAATAGCAATCTGCGCTATAAAAGCTCTATAGCTGGGCATACAGAAGACATACCATTTGTCGGGACACCTGTCTGGGACCTAGTGCTACACTACAAGCATTAGTCTTGTTATAGGTTTCATTAGGATCTTGTTAAATTAAAGGCTGATTTATACTTCTGCACTGAATATATGAGGTTGGCGGCTGTACCGCCAAAATCACAGCCTGATGCCTGTAGTTACATTTTTGGAGAGGGGTGTATTGGGCTACGGTGTAGGGTGCCTGGAAATGCTATACCAATGATGTAGATTCTATGCAGAAGTATAAATCAGCCTTAAGCCACAGAGAGTCTGGTATATGGCCAATCTCAGCCCACAAGGCTTGGATTGCCTTTGGTGTTGGGTATTGAAGAGCATCAGCAGCTGTTACATACGAGCTCAGAGCTACTGGTACTCATGATTGGAACACCACAAGGCAGAATTAGTGCACTGAGTTAAAGCCAAAGCAAATTTAGTGCCCCTGGTCAGATGGGAGAGCAATGGGGATCCTATCTGTGGGAGGAGACAGAGGGGAGAGACACGGGCATGTGCCAGCAGACGACGATCTTCCCGTCACCTCATGCTACAACGAGAGTGGAAACAACTAAAGAGATTCAGGCAGCCGTTCAGGACACAGGAGGTGGGAAACTAGACAGATGTGTCTCCAGTGGGGTCAGTCCTAAGAATGTGCAGTCTCTTCTTATTACTTTCTAACCTTGAAGCTGTAATAATTAAAACTGATTTATTTTCAGCCGTGCTAACTTATGCAGCCCTCTTCCTCCTACAACTGCCATTTTGTTCGGGCTTCAGGGTGCTTTTCCACCACATCAGCTATCGCACCTTCCCTTTTACACTGATTTCCAGCTGTTCCAGTTCCAGTTCCAGTACCTAAAGTATCAAGTCAGCTGGGACTTTTTTGGTACTTTGGAATGGGACTAGCAAAACTTTCCTTGTTGATTGGTTATGCAAATAGGCTGCCTTTGAAACGCAACACAACCACGATTACAAGAGATTACAAACTCAAAATTTTTTTTTTAAGTTAAAACAAAAAAAAAGTAATAATGGATTCATGGACAAATGAAAAGATTAAGTTTTAAGTGTAATCTGGTCAACAGAACAGATTCAACAAGATCAGGATGGCATGACAAGAAAAAGTATTTGGCATAATATACAAGATCAGCATGTTATCAGAAAATTTTCTAATAAATATTGGAGTATTTATAAAACAAAAAGGTGTTCTACATAAATTTTTCACAAATCCGTATAAGAGTGATTTAAACAGCAAGAATGAAAATGATTATGATTGTCATGCAGCACTCATGCAAAACACATGCAGCATTCATGCAAAAGCAGCGGAGGTTAACTTTAAACAAATTTTAAACAACATATACTTGAAAAGGAATAATCGATTTCATAAATTGCCGAAATTGCAGAAAAATTTATAGTAAACTGGAATTTTCATTTATAACCAATCTAACTGCCGGTGGAAACCACTGCCATCTACATCTATTATGAAAATAAGACTTGAAGATTTAGTTTTTTAAAGCTTGCACTAAGTCAGCTAAACTTCTCTAAGATCTTACCTTTGGGACCTGGTAACCCTGGTTGTCCAGGAAGACCATCGAGTCCTGGGTCACCAGGTGGTCCACGGAGTCCAACAACGCCCGGGTACCAAATGCCGGGCTGCCCCACAGCACCTGGCCTTCCCTTAGCTCCAGGAATTCCTGGAAAACCTCTGTCTCTGACCACCCTGAAGCCACTGTCACCCTGCAGTAACAGAATCCAAACATGTAGGGAGCAGGAATATAAAGTACAGGTATTTTATAGGTCCTACTGAAATAAAGGTAGCTGATTATGAGAAAGACCTTGGTGTGTATGTTGATGCTTCCTTGTCCCACTCTCT
>JAODKM010000001.1:36045919-36085600 GCA_026780845.1 Petrocephalus sullivani
AGTTAAGTTCTCCCCAAGCGAGCTTGATGGGCCGAATGGCCTCCTCTCGTTTGTATATTTCTTATGTTCTTATGTACCCACTTTTTCATAGCATAGTTTCATAGCTAGATTACTGAAAATCCATCTGGGTTATCACTGGAATTTGAGCCTTGTTTTTTTTTATATATTGTTATATGTGATACATCATGTGTAGAGCTAAAACATGTATGGATACTCTAATCAAACAGTTACTATATAGCTAGAATATATACGATTGCAAATAGTAATTATTTCAGGTGTTGCTTGCTATCTCTGCTAGTATTTTGTGATCTCCTTTTGATTCAGAGAGAGCAGGCCATGCTAAAGGCATAAGCAACCTTGTTTTCTGGGATTGCTGCTGTATGCTGTATACTATTGCTGCTATATACAATTTTCCCATAGAATATGTATATTATATATTATATGATATGTATATTCTATGTATATTATGTAGATTTTAGTATGCAATTTTTGTGAACACAAGGTTCAAGGCTAGTAGTGTGTCTTGCTAAGACCATATCGCATTATAGTTTGTACAGTGCTTTTCTCACGGACTGAAAACTGTGCAAATACAAATACGAATCCACATTTTATTGAAATTGCATTAGAACTGCAGTGTGAAATCATGTGTTATAGCAGGCCTTTTGCTTAATTTCTCACAGAAGCAACACAAAATCTATGAGTGAGTCCAACAACAAGGAGAAGAATGAAGAAATTATCTCAGAGATCGCATGCAGAGCTCATGCAAGAGTAGTAGCAGTAAACATTAGACTGATTTTTTGCACATACAATATTAGATGATGTTGAAAAGGAACTGTCATTAAAATTGTAAAGCTTGTTAAGTTTTATTTCCTCTGACTGAATAAAAATGTTTTACTGAAATTTAATGTTGGTTTGAACCCAATACACTATTGCGGTCCTTGCGATGTGACAATTACATATGCATGAAATGCCATGTAGATATTAACATTGCACATCGTACAAGCCTGTCAGGGCGGCACAGTGGGTAGTGCAGTTGCTGCGAACCGCTGCTGTGTATTTGTGGAGTTTGCAGGTTCACCCTGTGTGTGCATACTCTTCCTTCCAATGTCCAAAAACATGCAACTCAAGTGAAATGGGGTGCATAAATTAATCGTACATATGACTGTGTGTGCACCAATTGCAATGTACACTAAATTATTATATTATAAATGATTACTCCATGAATTACCAGATTAATCAGTAGATTACTCAATTATTGATAAAACTGATAATAACAGCCCTACATTGCAGAGAGGTGTTCTGGTCTATTATCTGGCAAATCTGCCATTATAATATCAACCTGCCAAAGTGCGAGTGCACCTGACTCTTAAAGAGAATTGGAAACGTCACTAATTGCTCTTACTTAGTACAACACTCTTTTACCATGCTTCTGGCATAGAGCAAATGTTTGTTGGCCATGCCCTAAAACAGCTTGCGCTGTACACATTAGATCATTAAAATAGGGCCCAATATTGTATGTCTCAGTGCAATGAGACCTGGGGGTGCTTTCCAGAAAGTGGTTGATGTCAGTAAATAGCATACAAGATAGCAAATGACAAGTATGTGAAAACTTGTGAAAAATCGACTTTATTTGTTGGACTCTTCAGTCGCATCAGTTTCGCTTAAAAATTATCATTTAAATGTATCATTTACATTGAACATTGTGGCAAGATGTTCATACCAAAGTCAAAGGGTGCTAGTCCACCGCAGCAGGTACCATACGTTCTGTACTTCAAGAAAAATTACAAAAACCAATTACAGTACATCAAGGTGTTGGTTATCCACTGAATGACATCACGGCGCATTTTTACTCGGTCACAGGAAGAAATCTTAGCAAGTTTTGCAATGTTAATGATTATTCCTTGTCACAATGATCATGTTGTCATGGCGAATCAGAGTGTTGGGGCTCCATTAATTCAGATTTTTTTCATTACCCAAACTTGAGTTTGTTAAACCTGCTTTCTGGAATGGATCTCAGGTTGCTGCAGTTGGGGTTTAGTCATTTTTCTATGGAAATCTGCATGTGCAATTACAGATGCTTTGCGAAAAACCCATGTTTCCCAAGCGGCAACAGATGAGGAGATTTCGACGCTGAGCACCAGGAGGCGTGGCAGCAGCCCTGAAAGTGTCTGACCTGTGTCATTAGTGTTGTGATATGAGTTTGATTACTTTGTTGTTACAGTTGTTCTGTTACTTAAATAAAAAAGATTTTGATGCAGTTTAAAGTTCCTTGTTTTTATCATGATCGGATCCAATTTGTATCCAGGCCAGATCCAAAATTGCCGGATATGGGTAGAGTCTGGCCAGGATCTGGTATGGACCCATAATCATTATCTGTTCCAGATCCATCCCACTGTGCAAGTGGACTCCGATCCAGACCAGCTTTGATGATCTGTTCCAGAGCCTCTGATACTTCCGGGGCAGATCCGGTGCGGAGTCATTTTACTATCTGAGTAAGAACTGAAAGTAGTACTTTGTTGGTTAGAAAGCCAAGAAAAACCCAGTTTTCATTATAAGGGGCTACTCCACCAAGCAAGTATAGACAGCCTTGTAACTGTCCCGATTCCTGACCACATATCAATGTACATTGTGCACTGGTCCTTTGGTAAATTGTACGGATCCTTGTCAAGTCCAACTACCTTTAGTTGCAGTTTCCCTGGCTAAAATCAACCATGTTACATCATGATTTGCCACTTAGTCGATCTCAGGGGGGGTTTTCCGGCAGGAAAGTGACGTCAAAGCATATCCTTTATTCTGCTATTCCTGCAGGCTTTTCCAAACACTCCCTTCCAGCAAGAGCTTTAGGTTTCTAAAGACCACAACCATGTGCCTAAGGAAAAGTTATTTCCTTAAGGGCAGTAGGCCTCATAAACAACCATCAATTTTGTCCACCCCCTACCCCCGTGCATCTAATCACCTACTGTTGCATCAAACCAAGCGCATTACCCCGCCAGCCCATCTAATGACCCTGCTGCTACATTATATTGCACTATGCGCATTCTCTGCACTAAGCACATTATTTTATTTTATGTATATAATTAATATGTTGATTGTCTTGTCTTGCACAACACCCAAAAGCAAATGTTAAAGTATTAGGCAATAAATAAATGATTCTGACCCCCAGACAGTTGACCAAATTTAAGCATGCCCATTTTTTCTCCAGTTAAACCAGCAAGGTACATCACATTCTCCTCCAAAGCTGATGACAGCTGAGAGTCTGTTATCACTCATCGCTAAGCAACAAGATCTTTACAGCCCAGTGAACACAAAGGCTCCCTCACCACTTATCATTTGCCTGAATGTGTCAATTCATTTTCCTTATTTGAGCCAACATCTTCCTCATCTATACAACTGTGTTAAACACTATGCAAATAGCTTTAGATTCACACAGAGATACTATGCTGGAGGGATGCATGAAAAGTAAAACATATTTGCAAATATAGTATTTAACAATACTGTATATCTTCCCTCTGACACATGTTTTCAAATAAAAAAAACAGCAATAGCTGTCACTGAATTCTGTGCGAGGCTAGTGTGTTTATCCCAGCTGAAAAGAAAATAAAAGTCCTCAGATAGTTGATTCTTGACTGAACCATGATGTTGATTTATGCTTCTAACAGAGCCTTGGGGCTAAAGAACACCAGTTGTTACACATGCAAGAAATAACCCACACAAGGACCCTAATGCTTACAAGGTTCCCTTTGATGCATTATTAATTATGTTCTGTGCAGAATGCAGTCACAATCAGCAGAATACCACATATTTGGTATTTGCATGCTGAATAAAATGTACACAGGTAGTTATGTTTCAAGGAGATATTTTCAAAACAGAACATTTCTCAGGATTTTTGAAAAATGTTTTGACTTATTTTGCAATTTCTTTCTTTTGCAGATGGTCAGTGGTGGAAAGTAATGAAGTACAATTACTGTGTTACTGTACTTAAGCACATTTTTCAGATATCTGTACACAACTTAAGTAAATTTAGCCACAGCCTGTGGCCATTGGCTGGTAAGTTATTTAATTTTTTCCTTTTCTTTAGAACCTTTTGTGCAAATTTCCGATTAAGCATGTAACTAAATGTATGATATTAGTGCATGAAATATAAAAATATAACTATTGGAGCATGCGCGGTAACAGTCAAGTGGTGCTGTGGACAACCCGGTCTCACAACTTTTCGTGCAGCCATCACAACAAAATATCTATTCAAACGTGCTGTGATCACGCTTTAGGTCTTTTTTACGTGCTAGGACAACGCTTCACTACCCTATGTATTTTAATGCGCAGTGTGTAACACTGCCACTATGAGCTGGTGACTGAGGGACGCGATCTGATAACGCCGTCGACAATGTGCGATGCGACCTTGCAAAACAGCGCCTGGTTTTTACTTCTGTTGCATGAATGACTGAATCTATGCAATCTTGTGAAAATATACGATACATTTCCCACTAAAATTGAAATAATAATGCACAGATTCCTTATCGTTTTTGTTTGCAAAGCGGTTAAAAGTGGCTGAAAGGTAGTGAGACGGGGGAAAAGCATACATCCCCCAGAATGCTATGGTGTTTTTTGTGATGTGATAACTGGTTACCAAAGGGCCAGTTTGGAAGGATGGAGGTGGTGAAAGGATGACACTAGAGCTGGGTCCAGGATGTCCCGAGCCATGACCCAGGAATGTTCCACCGCGCCACCAGGTACTGGATCGTCCGCCCACGACAACGGTAGTCTAGAAGGGCGCGCACCTTGTATACTCTTGAGCCGTCCTGCAGCGACGTAGGAGGAGGGTGTCTAGAGCTGTATTGCACTGGTTTCAGGAGAGAGATGTGAAAGGTAGGGCGATACATGCTAGGTAGTTGCAGTCTGTAGGAAGGGGGACAACCCACTGCACAATTCAGAAGGGACAGATGTACCCGGGGGAAAGTTTTGGGGAGCTTGAGGTTATGAGTTGATAACCACACGCGCTGCCCAGGATGATAGCTGGGACCTGGGCGGCGATGACGATCGGCGAAGACTTTCTTGGTGCGTGCGTTCTTGCTGAGACCAGAACTCTCTTCCACGTCAGTGCCATTCGTCCACCAGAGGGAGTCCGTAGGGCGTTGATTCCCATGGGAAGAGTGGGGGCTGATACCCTAGCACACACTGGAAAGGAGTTGGAGTTATGCGCATACTCAGCCCATGGCAGATGAGTTGCCCAGTCAGCTCGTCCCTTGCAGAGCACCCATAAGGCCTTTGACACCCCCTGGTTGGTTCGTTAGACTGGGGGTGACAGCTGGAAGGTAAGCTTAGGTTCACGTCAAGCTTCCTTGAGTTTGCCTGGAAGACCCACGAGGTGAATTGAGGTCTCTGATCAGACGCAATATCTTCAGGGAGGCCATAGTATCGGAACACCCAGGCAATAAGGACATCCGCGAGTTCAGGAGCAGATAGTAGCTTAGGCAGGGCGATGAGGTGACACATTTTCGAGAATCGATTGACATGGTAGTCTATTTTGGCTTCTGTAATTCTTATTAGGATGGAAACTAATACATTTCACTGCATGTCGTACTATGTATGATTTTGTATGTGACAAATTTGAATTTGAATTTAGAAACTGGCGAACCGCAAGAAAAGTTGCAGCTCCTTAACAGTCTGGGGAACTGGCCACTCTTGGATAGCCTTCACCTTATTGTCGTCCATGGCGACAGCGCCTGGTCTAATGAGGTAACCTAGAAACTGTTCAGTAGAATGATTAAACATTTCTCCCCCTTCACAAACAGTTGATTCTCCCATAGCTGCTGCAACACTTGTCATACATATTGCGTGTGTTGAGCCGGGGTGGTAGAATAGATTTCATCAATGTACACTATGACAAACTGATGTCCCGAAACACCTCGAACATAAAGGCCTGGAAGAGAGAGGGGCTGTTAGCTAACCCGTACAGCATAACCTGATATTTGTATTGACTTGTACTGGTGATGAAGGACATCTTCCACTCATCCCCCTTCCGGATCTGGACCAAGTTGTAAGCACTGCGCAAATCCAATTTGGTGAAGACAGTAGCCTCGCAGAGCTGTTCTAGAGCAGAGGAGATTAGAGGAAGGGGTTCTCTTCACTTGACGGTGATCGCGTTCAGGGATCGGTAATCAATACATGGCCGCAGACCCCCGTCTTTCTTTTTGACAAACAAGAACCCTGACATCACCAGAGAGGTTGATGGTCGAATGATGCCTTGCTTGAGTCCGTCTCATACGTACTTGTTCATAGCCTCCTCCTGCAACCTGGAAAGAGGTAAAAGACGACCCTTCAGGAGCAATGGCACAATCACAAGAGCAATGTGGCGGGAGTCGGAAGGCTTGAGCCTTACTGAATACATCTAAATAATCATGATATTCAGATGGAATGAGGGAGAGATCCTCTGGAGCAAGGTTTTTGATTGATGTTGCTCTACAGGGCAAAGTAAGGCAGTCAGACATGCAGTTCGAGGACCAAGCAGTCAGCTCACCGGTTCGCCAGTTCATGGCTCTCCAAAAGCTGCGAGGTTATGCTCCTTCAGCCAGGGATGTCCGAGGATCAGGGGGTCTTTCAGGTCTGGTAACACCATCAGCGGTTTCACCTCACGATGTAACAGTCCCACTTGTATCAGAAGGGGAGCCGTGTGATACATGACTTTGCACAAAGTGAGCGGTTTCCCCTTTTACCCCCATTACGGTTAAAGGAGGGGTGATCTTCTCCAGATGCACCTCCAAGTGGTGGGTTAAGCCTTTCTTCCGTGAAATTTCCCGTGGCCCCGGGAATCCAGAAGTGCCCTGGTATGAATCAGCTCTACCCCGTTGCGGAGAGTAGCCGGTAGTGACACCTGTAGCTGCGTCATTCCCAAAAGCATGGAATGGCCTACCATAACCTTGTCTTCTGGGCGTGGTGGTAGGGCAAACCCCACAGCACAGGCACAGGCGTTGCTGGTACCTTCGCTGCTTTTTGGCTGCTGTTAAAGGCATCTGTCCCAGCTGCATCGGTTCGGGTGAAGCCAGGGCAGGAGTGGGAGATTCGGTCCTGGTCTTCCGGCGCCGGCGGTTACGGATGATCGGGCAGGCAGGGAAGGTCAGGCGGGCAGGAATGCAGGAGCAGGTGTGAGAGACAAAGGACAGGAATTAAACGCTTGGTAATGTGCATGGAAATGGCAACACTACTTTGCAACTTGCGCAAAGCCGCGAGTAGCTTTATTTGGGCTGCCTGATTGTTTAGCAGGTGCACCATGCCTGTGGGGGCATGGCTGTTGGGGGCGGTCATGACACAGTATATGCATCCACGTAACCTAATGCACATGCGGCTGCAAATCAGGCTGTGACAGTCAGGGCCTCCGTGCAAATTCCTTGCTTGCAAAATGATAGACATTTTTTTCTGTCATCACATGATATATATATTGTCATAATGGAGACATAATTATTGAGTGATGATACCTCACGTGATCTTTCTTTATGTAAAAAAACATATGGTTTTTCGCTGGCTTCAGTGCTGCTAAAAAAGTTATTATACACCTTTGGTTTAATCCAACTTTTTTAGATCAGGTCTTTATTAAATATTGTTTGATTATAAAAAAAAAGCCATAGCAAATCTGAACAATGCCAACCTATCCACAGTGGAATCCTGGATGGGTCTTTCGAGAGTTATTTAAAATAACCTGTAAGCTCAGTATTTCTGGGTATGAGGTTCTTGTTTTATGCGTCCAGTGTTTGCATTAGAAGCTATACCCATTCATTTCATAATACTAGTCTCATGACCTTGCCACCTCCTTCTTTTTCTGTGTGTTTGCATTCTACTTGAGTAGTGCATTTGCTTTGTATCTCTTCTTTTAAAATGAGTGATTGCTTGATCCATCAGTATCGCATTGAATCATGGGATAGCAGCGCCATATTTAGAAGAATGCAAATAACCAGGGAGGTTTCCCAAAAGCTCCCGTTAGCAACTAGCAACTAACAGCAGGACTAATTCAGTTGCATGGTTCCAAATATGTTAGTTGCTATCATAGTTAGCAACTATGCTTTCGGGAAATGCACCCCAGATATTCACACTGGAACAACCCTGAAGATGTATAAAGCGAAGAACAGTGAGAAACTGAAGTGCAATGCCAAGCAAATGTATTTGCAGAACTTATCAGCGATCAACATTGACCCTTACAAGATGACAGCGAACAGATGGAAAAAGAACCCGACACGCTACCTCGGCTTTCTTATGGGGATATTGTCAACTACCTAGTTTTTGGCATTAGTGTGTACACTTTTAAAGTGTTTAAAAATTACAAATCTTTGGAAGCGTATGAACAGTTTGTTGCCGGCTGGGTGCAAGATCGCTTCATTTTCAAGAATTTTATAGGACATCAGAGATGGCCTGGGGAATACAGCACGGAGAAGGGGCAACATTTTATTTATCGTATTTATTGGTTATTTATTGATGTTCACGCTACTGCAGCACGTACATAAATGCCATTTTCTCAGCATTAAAATCAATACTAATCTTAACTGTCTCCAGCTCATTATATTTACAAGTCCCTCATGCAGGTTGTCATGAAGGGCTTATGTTGGTGCCATGTAGCAGTCATAGCGCACCCTTAAGTGAAGTGTTACCATATATATATGAGGGATGTTGAAAAGGTTTCCGCACTTTTATATTTTCGTTGGAAACTGAAGGCGGGAAGAGTAGTAACTGGTCGTGTCTGACCATGTCATGTCACTAGTTCTGTCTGGCAAGTCGGCTGCCCTTGCAGGTTAGAAGACTCGTAACCCTGTGGTGAAGATGGCTATGAAACTTATAAGTTGCACCAAAGAGAAACAGCAATCTGTTATATGCTTTTTGTGGGCAGAAGGCATGCTGGGAACACAGATTCCGCATGTGTCAGCTCAGTATGGGGATAAAGTTTTCTCTTGTTTCATCTATGAGTGGATTGAAATGTCCGAGAATGTGATGGATGCAGAACATTCTGGATGGCCAGCTAACAGCCATGACCGCCATGAATGATGATGATGATGATGATGATGATGATCGCGGTGCATTGGCGGCTACGCGCTCAACCAAAAACATTTTTTGCTGATGCCATTAAAAAGTTGGGACGACGCTGGGAAAATTGTATCACAAAAGGTGACTATGTAGAAAACTGATGTTTCCGGTCACTTCCGGGTCATGCCATATGCGTTTGATGAAAAAACCAAAATGGAAAATGGGCGCTCGTTTTCCTGTTTTTCCATTTTCAATTTGACGGCAAAATGGGAGATCGGAAAACGACTCGTTATCCATTTCTGTAATTTTGGTTTTGGAGATGGATATCGAAAACACACATGTTTTTGGTTTTTGTGAGAAAAATGAATGAAGGAATGATACACCGTTTTAAGGGCAGGCAGAAGCAGGGGGCAATGAGACACAGGGTAGTTAGGGTGCACAGTATGGCTCATGGGATGTGCAACAATACTTCACACGGAAAACGAGAGCGTGTCTGGTTTTATAAGCAGAAACAGGTGAAACCACTGATGTGCCCCTAATTGGAGTGCTCCAGCCCGCTAAGCCTGACATATATATAAGTGCTAGAACTATTGTTGAACTGTGTTGCTGAGAGCAGGCTCTCAACTTAGATGTGCTTGTATGCATTAATCATTATAGTTGGTTATGTAAACCAAATTTCAGTTAACACAATGGAATATGATATTTCTTTGACAGCTTAATGCCATATGATTTCATCTTTCATGTTATACAGTTGCATCAGGGACTACAAGTTTAAGTACTTTTACTTTAATACTTTAAGTATATTTATAAGCAAGTACTTACTTTTATTTAAGTAGAAAGGGCAATGGGTTTATTCAGCTTTTACTAGAGTACATTATTTCTATATTTACTTAAGTAAATTGTTTCAGTAACTCCTCCACCTTTGCAAATGGTTATGTTAAAAATGGCAATCACAACAACCAATGATTCGTGAAGCTCAGTATTTTGCTGCTACTAGAAACTGTTACGTCACTTCAGCTATCATATCGATTTGTGGAACAACTGATAAAGCTCCTGTTAGAAGATGCAGGTTTTGAGACAATGATTTTATAGAAAGCTGTAACTCATTCTAATTAGCCAGTTGCACGAGAGCAGGAAACGTGGCATATTTCTGAGTTACATTGTCAACACTAGAACAAAAATGTAATCATGTAAATCAACCCACAAATTGATTTAAAGGAATTCTTATAATTATTTACTTCATATTACTTTTTCCACTGGAAGTGGTTAGCAGGGAGGCAGATGAATGGTGAAACAGGCCATGATGGCAATGTGACATGGAAAAAATGAGGGGGCATCCTGGCTAAAAGCTAATGTGTCATCATGGAGAGCCATTGGCAGCTCAACGTGTCCATGTGTGTGCGTGTGCGTGGACAGGGGTGTGGCAACTGTGCCTGTCTGTTGAGCCGTTCAGAGTGAGCTGTTCGCCCATTGTATCTTGCCCACATAAGCACACTCAAATATCATCTCCTCTTTCAGTCACAGCTCACATTAACATTAACATCATGTCATAATCAGAAACATGTAACAGTCATAAAAATTTTTTAGAATTTAAGAAGATATTTAGGTTTGAAAACAGAATTTCACAACAAACTGCAGCATTAAAACTGATGTTCTTTTGAGACAGGGGAGTATGAAGAGTATGATGTCAAGGATATAATAATAATAATAGTAATAAGGGGAAAGAAAAATGCAATTCATATTTTCCCTGGAATTGCCTCCCAGAACAACACCAATATCATCAAATTTGAAAAGAAGGGAGCCGCACACACCGCTACACATTGGTAGGAGGGGTGAGAGCGAGAGCATTCATGTCAGCTAGGATCTCACCTCGTCACACCACACTACTCACCTGCTAAAGACTCAACAGCATTTGTACTTCATAAGTAGACAAAAGAAATTTGGCATGCCACACGGAATGCTCAGAAACTTCTACAGGGATAGTATTGAGTGCAGTTCTACCTGCAACACCACAGTCCGGTTTGCACACTGCTCTGCACATGAGTGCAAAGACCTACAGCGGGTGGTCAGAACCACCCGAACCCTCTCAGGAACAGTTTTACCGTCACTGGAGAACATTTATTATACCAGGGTCATCAGGTGGGCCCGCAGCGGCATAATTAACTAATTAACAGTACCCATCCACAGCACAGCCTATGCAGACTCACCCCGTCAGGTAGATGCTAAAGGAGTGTGAAAGCAAGGACCACAGGATTCCAGAACCGTTTCTGTCTGCAGGCCATCAGGCTTGTGAACGACTGTCACCTACTCCCCCCCTCCCCCCGTTGTTAGAGTCTACCTCCAACCAATAATGTGCTGGGTTTACACCCCACCCTTCCATGCCCACATACAAAATGGGTACATAATATTTGCATTGCATATTTATAGTTATATTAAGCTGTGTTTGCATATTTATTTACAGAACTGTACTAATTGTGTTTTTAATTTGTATTTGTGTTTAATTGACGATTATCGGTGGCCAGGAGGATTTTCATTGTATATCGTGACTGAGTGTTTACTGGGCATTGGTCTAACTCTTGAATCCTGAAACAAAATAATATCTTGCGTATAAAAGTTATGCATTATTATTTTTTAAGCTTTTAAACATTTCTTTTACACTTAAGCTAAAACATCTTTTTGTATAAAAATGCAGTTATGTAAGGACCAAAAAACATACAGATATTGAACCTTATCAACTCAAGTGTGACCACCTCCAACCCTGAAATAAGGGATGTAATTGATACAAGATACAGATTCGGCCAAAGTACCCTTCCATGCAAAAAAAAATACATTTTATTGTATGGTAAACTATAAGTGACTAAAGCAATTTCCATTCCATAATATGTGACATATTATTAAAAATAATAAATATAAAATAATAATAAGTATAAAAATGCAAGCTTCCTTTACATCATGGATATATAATAAAAATTCTATGGTATCATGGTAGCAGCACATAGTGGCAGCACAAGACACAGCTCGAGGGGTAGATTCCCAACCCTGTGTACCTCTTTCTGTGTATTTAGATACATTTAGAATTATTAGGAAACATATATTTGTTTTTGGTCCAGTAAACAAGGAAATTGATACACTCACGAGTTATGTTTTTGCTACTTGAAAATGAGCTATATTATGTAAAACATGTTTCAGATTAAAAGGTTTATAAACATTAAAATATATATTCTTGGTGAATGTGATAGCTGGTGACACCTGCACCTGCTTTAAATCATTTACATAAATGTACTTAATCTCCATAAGAAGTTTGTTTGTTAAGCTGTTTACTGAATGCAAAACACATTCAATTTTATCAAAATGAAAGATATCATAATATAATGTGATGGAATTGTGGTCAGCTTGAAGTTTTAAAGACTGCACTGCTTGAATGCCTTGTGAGTGGCATTATGCTAATGTCTGTCTATGCTAATGCATTCGCTTGTCTTTCTGTACACTGCTAAAGAGGGTCACCGAGACCTCACCAAAATACGATATTTTAGATCATTCCGTAATGAATCCACAGGGTTGAATCTGAGCCTGATTTTCCTGATATCCAAAACATTACCTCACTTTTAACAGTAGCATCGTTGCCGACAATTCACAGTGTCAGACCGTCGTGCTCAGACTGAATAATAGACTGTATAACATCAGCTATTCATGCTAAAATAAACAACAATAACAGCGACCATAAAATTGAAGCGAAAACAGCAGATGGGCCTTTAGAGGCTAATGCTGGTAGACACTTTTCCCACCAAGCTATTTTTACCTTATTTAATCTTGCATTTTTATCCCTTTGGATGTAATTCTTTGTCTCCTTTCGCGACTACTCCGAAGCTTCAGAGTCACACAGGACTGGGGCATATAATATATTGGCACATTAGTCATTTCAATTCCTTTCCCTCACTTAATGATAAAACAAATAGTATTTTCTTCTCATAGTAAATTGGCTGCCTCATTCATGACTTTTCTCCTTAGCTCATCTGCTGGCAGATGATAATGCAGTGGTGTGACTGCTTTTTCCGCTGTATTTGTAAAGGCTGGCATGCTTCCAGGATAATCATTTGCTGTGGCATTCCTCAGAAGGCTCACAGTGTCCGTTTCCTCTCCCAGGGGCATATCACTTCCCTTGGGGAAAAAAATAACAGAACTTTAATAAGGCAAAGGGTAATGAATTCATTCTTTTTTCACATTATATACATTATATACCCACGACCCTGACCAGGAAAAGTGGTCAGAAGATGGATAGATATATATAGTGAGTAACACATTGTGTAACTCTGCAAGGAGGAAAGCACCCTTATTGCGTGTTCATTGTATAAATAAAACTTTTTATACCTTAATAACAGATGATTTATGTTTTTATTCTGTGATAATGAGTTCACACATAACAAAAAAGACTCATATTCCTATTTGCCAGAGAACACTATGTAACAAAATTTTGGCACAACACCCTAGAAAACGGTTTCTTATTTATTGATGGTATTCCCATGTAAAATCCCAAGTCTCCTTAGAGTATCATGCCCTTTTTACATGTTAGAGTTCCTAAAACACAGCTATCAGGCATTATGAGTAAGATATCTTAAGTTTTAGACAAATACAGGTTATTATTGAACACTGGACTTTCCTGCTGCCGTTGTAGCATTTTCTGGCGGATGATACCTTTCTCCCATTTCAGACAGTAATACACTAACCTTTATATTTCCTTTTTATTTGTGAAAAGCTCCCTGTGTGGGCTGCACGATTGAAAAATCACCCTGCCGTAGCCGGCCGACACTGAAAAGGCTTATAACGGTTACAGGTGGCTGGTTTTTAAAGAGATGGGAGGTAATGACAAGCAGGAAACCATTAGCTACATTTCTTTGGTGGCAGGTTTTTTTTTGTTGTTGTTGTCATGTTGCAAATGCATGTATCGAATTTACCAATTAGAAAATAAAAAATAAATATGACCAAGGGCAATAAATGATATAATTTGTTTATAACAAGCAACATAGAAGCAATACATTTGCTTATTAACGTGTAGGAAAACAGCCCGGATCAGTGCCTTCATATAGAACATCCAGTAGGTCGCAACTGAATGATAGTGAAAATGCCTCTGCTCATGAGTGTGAAAGCAAACGCCTTTTTTTATATTTCATTTCACCCATTACCAAAATTATTCATTTAAATTTAAGATAGGAGAAATTAAAAATATCTGTAAGATCTTCTTTAGAAAAGGATTCAATGCCTCATTTTATTATGTATAAACAACGACAGATTATAATATTACCTCAGTCATACTCAATTGGCCCTCAGTGTGACAAAATGAGCTCATTTCACGGCCCACTGGACAGTCTGCATCCTGAAATGAGGAGGAATTGTCACTTGCACATCACTCGGATGGGTGGCATAAAGTTGTGTGTGCAGAGAATACAAGACAAATATCAAAATCAATCTTATAAAATGTAATACGCTTCACATTACAACCAGGCCATATGGAGGAGTCGGCGTGTTCAAGTGCTGGGGGACTGTTAGTTAGTGTATGTTCACTGAGTGAAGATTCGGCAAATAGGTGCTTAAATTCCATTAAATGAGGTCAACTCTCGTATGGTCAATCAGCAAACAAGTGAAATCGTGGAGTTACCAGATGACTTTGATTCAAATTGACTGCGGTTGTAACATCTCCACTTACCTCCAGACAATGTGGTGATGCCTTTCCAGTGTTCAGAATGACAAAGATTCAATTCAGTTTTATTTGTATAGTGCATTTTCACAACAATAACGACTACAACCAGCAGCCTTCCTATACATTAATAGTATACAGGTACAGCAACTGGATTCTGAGTTAATAAAAATGGGTCAGTGAAGGGTCCTTGGTGGATGTACACATAATAGTCAGAAAATGTCTCTGAACGATGCGACTCATTTCTCATGGTGATCTGTTACCTGCCGGTGTGAATACAGTCCTAAGATAAGTCATTACCAGCTCATGTGAGTTATTACCCCACATGCCTCCTCCTCACACTTCAATTATTGATATCTAAATGATGCCTGTTATTTGCCTCTACCACAAAGTCCACGAGAGCCGAGGCTTCTTAGGCAGATTGCTTGTTTAAGCCCCATTTCATCCATGCAAATGTATCTGGAGTTCAAAATCTGTATGAGAATAGCATAAAAACCTACCATGAGAGGGGCTGAGCAGAGGTTGGGTGACCATGCAGCCATACACCGATAGATAAGTGAAGATAATTCCGTCCCCCCAGTGTTGCGCGCCATAGCGGCTGTCGGCTGTTGCTATGGCGCCTCTGGTGCTGACGCTCTCCGTTCCCCTTCATGGCTGAGTACGTGCTCTGCTTCTCATTTTTTATGCTGCTGAGATGACAGAGGGGTTTGGGTACCGCACTCGGTTAACTTCAGGTCTGCATAAGCTAACTATTCATCAAGGCTTCCCTCCTGCCTGTTGTGTAGGGCAACCTGGCCTTGAAGTAAACAGATCATCGGCATTGCCTAGGCACTCGCTATACAACAGTGCCTTGAAAATAGATCCAGTGTCTGAGAGATTTGGCACGATCACATTATTTATGACATTTTCATCAACCATCTCTCCATCAACACTCCCCCATCCCCATCACCAGACCCTCCACTTTTGCTGCCTTCCACCATAAGATATGTATAATCAGACTGCATAGATTGTGAGTGTATGTCAATGCCAGAGACCTGAACTTGATCCGAAATTTTACTGGAGTCCAGTGAAGGGAAGGAATCTGTTCGGAAGCTTTCTGGATGAGCTGAGTCGACTGACAGCACAGCACTATGCTGATAGCAGCGGTCATCAGGGTGGAGTTGTCAGCCAAACATGCACTAATGTCAGCGAAGACCTGCATGTCAGCGGGAACAAAAAAAGAGGTAGGCCTGAGTGTTATCAGTGCAGGAGTGATATGGGAAGCCAGTGAATGAATGACAGAGGCATTAGATAGGCGGAGAGCAGAGGAGAGGACTCAGCAGTGAACCCTGCAGGACCTTTCTGGCTGAGCTCTGACATGAGGAAGGAGCTTTGCCAGGATACTAGGTAGGACCTGCCAGAGGAGTGAAACACAAACGATCTAAGGGCAGTACCTGTAACATTTCAAAGCTGTTTTGTTGGAGTGACTGGGTTAAGGTATATTATTGTAAGGAGAAAGGATGGGAAGGCGTGAGATGAAATAATAGCGTGAGAGGTAGACAGGGTTAACTGGTAACTGGGACCACTGCCGTTTCTTGGTAGACTGAGTGCAATGGTTTGCTCTCCTTGTGTGTAAAGGCAGATTTGGACATGTTTTAGCTGTCAGAGTGGAGGAGACAGCAGATTTCAGGCTGACAAGTAGATCTTAAAGTCACCAACCAGTGTTAGAGGTGCCTTGCATGTTGGAAATTAACTTGCCACTATAATGGGTGTATAATAGCTTGGATATAGCACATGCATCAGTGCCTTTTTGCAGAGCAACTAGCAGTCCAAAACCAAACATTACAATAGTCATATTTCATCTTCCACTATTTTCTATTTTTCTGTTGATGGATATGACAATGAACAATGACAATGAATTGAGTTTACTGTGTTTTTGTGCCTCTCTCATCACCCCTGATAGCATTATTTTCCTTTTGTCAACTGGGGATGGATAGCATACAGACTTAGATAATGTGAGAAGGACAATGCAACGTCTTTTCATAACGCATAACGTATCACTTTCCTTGACTAACAATCAAGCTGAATCACCTGATCTGTAAAGTTGAGAGAATTATATATATATATATGTATATATATAAAATTACAGTAATATTATACATTACACACAGACATACATGCATACGGAGTGCTGCTTAATTATTAATTTAGGAATTTCTATCGTTCGTATGAATTTCTTATTTAATCAGCACTGGTCTTTTCATATTTCTTATATAAAAGAACAAGTTTATGTTTATCAATTTAATATACTTCTTCAGACGGTTTGGTGAGAGATGTCAAAAAGTCTAAATAAAAATGGAATTACTGTAGATACAAAAGTAAGGGAGTATTGGAATCAGGTGGGACATAACTGATGCTTATTTACACTATCAAGCAGACCGATCAATTGAGAGATATTTAGGAAAGAGTTTGAGCCACAGTGATTAAAACGTTGCTGAAACAGAGAAAAAACCAGGTAAACCATGCCGAGAGGTAAAACAGATCGCAGAGGACATCAGGAGGAAGGTAATGAGAGCATATCAGCCTGGGGAAGGCTATCAAATAATCTCCAAGAGACTTGTGCTCCATCCATGTACTGTGAAGCAAATAATCGACAAATGGGGAGCATACGACATGACTGCAACTCGGACTAGAAGTGCATGCCCTTCTGAAACATCCCCAAGAGACACAAGAAACATAAAAAATAAGGTAAAAGTCAACCCAGAAATGACATCTGGGGTACATGTGCATGCTTCACCAATTACAAGATATTTGAATAGACGTGGCATTTATAGGAGGGTTGCTAGGAAGAAGCCTCTGCTCTCAAAAAAGAATAAACCTACCCGTCTCACTTTTACCACAGAGCACCTACACATACTGGAAGCTTTCGGAAAGTCCATTTTATGGACAGATCAGTACACAATTGAGCTGTTTGACCACAATCAAAACCACCGTGTTTAGCGAAAAACTAACTGCATTCCACGTAAAGAACATCCTCCCCCCAGTGAAGCATGGTGGTGGGAATATGAAGATCTGTGGCTGCTTCTCTTCCTCTGGACGCGGATGGCTCCATAATCAAGGGAGCAATTCACTCTGCGGTCTGTCAGGAAATTCCTGAACAGAACCTCATGCCATCAGTAAAGGAGTTACAACTGGGCCGAAAATGGGTGAGGCGACTCGGTAATGACCCAAAACATTTAAGCCAATGAATAAAGGGATGGCTGAAGAAAAAAAAGATTTGCACCTGGGACCCGAACCCCATCGAAATGCTGTGGCTGGACCTGAAGCAGACAGTTCATGCCAGATGTTCCTCCAACCTCACTCAAATGGCTGTGGAGTGGGCAAGAATCCCCCAGAGCAGATGCGACAGATTGACTAATGGCTAGAGAGGAAATCTGATTGAAGTAACTGCTGCTAAAGGAGGTGCCACAAGCTATTTCACATATTTTCACACACATGTAATCTGAGTTTTTGTCATATGAATGACTTTTGTTAAATAAATACTGAAAATGTATTTTTTGTGTATGTTCCTTATTTGGGATGTGTATATAAGAAATTGGGGCTTAGTACACTGAATGTTATATTGGTGTTTTTTCCAAAGATTATGATTACATCTTTAGGGTTCACAAACTTTCGGTCTGTAAATAATTTAATTGAAAGCCAGTAGTTTTAATTTCAGCATAGTCGATGGGATTAAAGATTACAGTGGCTCATTTTTTCTGCTGTACCGTTTATACTTCAAACAGAATGCCACATTAAATAAGGCCATAATCTGCATCTCAGATGCATTTTGGGGGCAGGGATTAAAATCCCCCAAGACAACAATGGAAACATGTGTATTATCATGTATGATGACATTGAATTCCATTAAAACTAACTGGGCAAAACGGATTCCCATTCGGATTGGATGCTCCCCTGCCATGCGTGCATTGCCATATGGAAGTCTACCTGACACACGTGTTCTCAGTGTCCCCCCACATCCCCGAGCTTTCATCTGCATTAATTGCAGTTCGCTATGTATTGCTTTTAAAAGTGGTCCCTGGAACTATTACCACAAATTCCCTCACCTAACTTGTTCTTCAGCATTCCCTTGGAAATTGAAATCTATTATTTGGTTGGCGTGACAGCCTTAGGATAGCGCTTGGCTTCAGTGCTGTGGGGGGGTGCTGCAAAGCAGGCCGTCCTCTCATGGTGCCCACAGGGGAGGCCTTGATCTGGTGCCAAATCGGGAGAGCGGTCCAGGACGCCTAATTGGCATGTGCATCAGCTGGAGTCCTGCAACGAATGCAGTGTACTGGGCCTCATAGAGCAGGAGTCTGCTGGGAGCCAACCACTGGCTGAGTAATTACAGAGCAGGTGCTTCAAAGCCACCGAGAACGGCGAGCTTGAGCATCACGTGCAGAGCCTTATGAGCTGCAAACCCACGCTCGTCCCATCAGTCTCGTCTCAGGCGTACAAAAAATGGGGCATACAAATGACTAACAGCTCATTTAAATGAATGATTCTTCATAATGGCCCGTCCACGAGCTGTGTTGTTCATTATATATTTGTCGGTGATGCATCACTTCACCATTTTCTCAGAGTGAGGGAAATATGTGACATAATGGTCATTCCACAATTTAATAAGCTTTGACCACAGGGTGGGCAGGATGACAGTGGCCTTCTTATGAGGTAAATGCTCACACGCTAATATATGTTCATATAGTCTCTGTATATTTTCACCATCATCTTCTAACAGTCCAGTCACTTATAAGGGCTTATAAGGCCACTAATAATAAGGATTCATTTAGGGTGGCTAAACTGAAACATAATTATAGACTTCCATACACAGCTAATTACTGATGCTTTAAGCAGCTGCTACTGTTTAACTCCCATGCTCCTTGTGTATGGAGTTTGCATGCTCTCCCTGTGCTCTAGTGGGTTCTATCTTGGTACTGTACTCCAGTTTCCTCGTGCAGTCCAAACACATGCAGTTATGCTAACTGGTGTCTCTACCGTAAATTGCCCGTTGTGTGCGAGTGCATGTGTGTGTGTGTGAGTTCTGTGGTGCACAGGCATCCCATCCTGGGTGTCCTCTGCCTTGTGCCCTGTGCTTCCTGGCATTGGCTTCATGCTCACTGAGAACCTGTTCTGGATAAGCAGTCATGGAATATGGGTGCAGGCATGCATGATCTATATATCACAAATACAGATCAGGAAACTATCCATGCCATAAAAATCAGAATTTATGTACCTATGTTTTAATAGTAAAAGATTTGGTGTAAATCAGCAATGAAAACTGAGGAGCGCATCTCATATTCAAGGGAGAGCCACAGCTCGTAAACTTGAAAGGCTGCATGAGCTGCCATGGCATCTATGTTTAATGTGCTTCTAGAAAATCAAGGGAAATGCATTTACTTTCTTAATGATATGACGTAAAGTGGAGCTGCAGTATAATTAGCCAGACAGAAGACTATGTCAGGAGCTGCATTGGTAAATTGTACAGAATTCCTGCTACCAGATAACCGTGTGTGATTGTACAAAGTTGGCGGGAAGGTGACCTTAAGAGCATGATAATTTAAAGGGCAACGTCAAAACGTGTTTAGACTCTGCTTAACGCAAACCAGTTCAATGACGTACAAAGACAGCAGAGCCATAAAAAGAGAGTAGAGCACGTGTTAATGCTTTCATCAGTAGGCTTTAAATAAAGATGAAGTACACATGTACCTCCAGATCTTCTATGAAGATAGCGTTGTTAATGAATACTGCACATTCTATAGAAATGCAAGATATCAGGATTTTTTCAGCTGTGTTACGCATCATGCAGTCCACACTGCTGTCCACACGGCCGACAACTGGAGAAAGACACGGAGCGCACAATGCTCCATGTAACGAAGACCAGCAGAATCAGAATGTGGCTGAAGGACCCCTTTTCAAGTGAAGACGCAGGACAAACCTACATGTGGAACACAGATATCTGACCATCGCTGAGCTTGCTCTTGAATCGGGAGCTCCAGACCGAAGAGGAGTCCACCGGCTTCCCAGAAACTCATCACAGATACACATCACATATTGCACTACAGTTGTAGTAGGGCTGCAGATACGGTTTCAGGAACCTTTAGATCTCCTAAGCATAAGGTGATTCACATACTGCCTATACCATAGTGTAATACATTCTCATATCTACTAATATTCACCGTTACTGATTCTAGCCACATGCTGCAGGAATATCAGTGTACCTGTTTGTAATTTTTGAGCATTACCAGGAATTGCATCATCTGGCACTTGATATTGTGCAAAGTGCAAAAAGGCAGCATTTACTGAGGAAAGCATTTAAGGTATGTATCGGCCTGCAGAAAGCATGTACCGATGGAAATACTGTGACTAGTCATATTGACACGGGTTTATAACGTGAACATGTTGGAATATTACTGAAAGAATCTGTTCCATAGTATGTTCGGGCAATCGTAGCCTATGCTCGTGTGTCATATACATTAATTATGCAGTGTTTGTTCTGGATGCCCTGGGGTGAGGTGAGCTACATTTGTTCAGTCCTCCAGCACCTTACTACCAGACATCTAGGACTAAGTCTGATGTATAATCCCATACCCCACCTCGTGGCTTTTTGGACACCTTTTTGGCATTCAGTCAAATGCATATTCCCTCCTTTTCACTATAAAGTTCCTCCTTCCAATCTCTGCACTCGTTGGACCCAAAATAAGTCACAGCGCTACTGGAGCAAAATAAATAATTAAAAATGGAACACTGACTGTACGTAATAAATGCAACACTGAATTTTTAAATGCGAGCATAATTTTAGCTCATATATGTGCAGGAGTTTTTTTATGGAATAAATATAGACTACATCATTTTAAAGAGTGTTTATTGAAATACACTTTACATTATCTGGACATTGAAGCTAATCAGAGCATTAAAACACACCGATATATCTCTGACGGCAAAACTGGTGGTCAAAAAGTACTATATTCCTCTTCTTGGTCTACTGTAAGCATATACAGTCAGTCTCTGTGTTGTTAATCTGCACAAATCAGTATATAAAATTTAAAAATTATTTTAATACCAAATCTAAGTCCCTTTTGCCTAGTTTCCCCCATCTGTATGTTAGCTGTAATGTTCATGCATGGACTAAAAAGCCTGGCTTTGGTGTTCAGGTCAGATCAGTGCTTAAGTAACGGTATGGCTGTCAGTGATATATTTAATTTCCTCTGTCATACTCCACAACTACCTCGTTATTAACGGATCTGTGAGATTAAACACATAAACAAGAAACCTTGCATTATATTGCGTTATATAAGCAGCTGAAAACATTGCTTCTGTTTTTTTTTTCTTTTCACTGGGAGATGCTAATTTTTGTTGTATAATACTGTGCTGGCCAGACACTTTATCACCAATGGGCAATACAGCCTGATAACTTCTAAACTTACTTATTCAGCAGAAGGAAAGCGTGAAAAGGAGGGCTGCTCTATCCACAGGCAGCGAAAATATGCCAACACAGGCCTTTGCCATCCAAAAGTAGGACTGGTCTTTAGCTGCAATCTGTAAACACTGCAGGTAACTTTAAATGTTAAAAGGCATGCGTGCACATAGAAGTGCACTAAGATCACTAAAATATTAAGTAATGAGGTGTCAGCGGCATTAATATTGTATGTCTGATGGTACGTTCTTTTTTTCCGTGTGTGCAGTTCTCGTGCACCTGTGAAACACTGTGGTCAACGCTGTAGACACTGTAAACCGAAAAATGAACAGCCACCGAATAAAACTCATATTTCTCGGCTTGGTGTCTCACTGCCTCATTGACTCCCCGCGGTTTACCTGAGATTTATGCTCCCCTTGACTGATTGAAGTAATTACTGAGTCCTGCTGCTCCAATGCATTACACAAACAGACTCCATAAACAAGGGTGGCAGACAGGAACAAAACCTCAATTCGTTTTACACACAACAGGTGCTCAGAAGAGACATTATCTATACCTGTATCTGGGTTTAGCTGTCAAATTATTCTTATCTGTATTCATACTCAGATCACCATCAGTCAAAACAAAAACTGAAGTTAATATATAACAGAAGATAGCTGAAGGTTGAAGCAAGTCCCTGAGTTGTGCGCCTGCGTGCGCAAGTTTGTGTGCTCACTTCCTGTGTGTGTGTGCAGATTGCCTTCAGATATTACATTATCCTGCTGCATCCCCAAGGTCTGCTGTTTTACTTCATTGGTCACTTTAAATTGCCCTTTGTGTATTATTGTGTGTGTCTGTGAGCTCCAGGTGCCTGCGACATTATTTGGAATCAACACTGGATGGATGGATTTACCATGAAGGAAAATGTCACTTTTCTCACAAATTAAGGAACTATAAAAATTATCTGGCTGCACATGGAGAAAAATGCCGTTTAACAAATAGATTGATAACGAATATTATAAATGTAAAGTTCCTAATTAGTTACCATGGTAAATTAATGAAAACTGACACATTGTTCACTTGGGTCTTTTACTAAACACAAGAAATAGACAGCAGAATTTAAAAAAAGATGAAGTGGTATCTTTAAATCGCCCCTGGCATGTGACTCGATGTGTGTCCTTCCACCCAGTTCATGCTGCACCCCGCTTCATGCCCTCTGTATCCTGGGACAAGCTTATGGTAAGGTTCATTACAAAGTCAACACTTTTATCTTACCTTGTAAAAAAAGGCACAAACTTTTGTCGTCTTGACGTGTTAAAGCATTATGACCACTCCCAACTTATGTGAATAATGGTATGCATATAGGATGTTCCATAGTATGTCTGGGGTATGCATATAGGATGATAGGTTTCAAGCAGTCAATTCTTTTGTTTATAAAGTTAATTTATGGATAGATCGAAAAGGGTGGTTCTGGTAACAGTGTATATCTCATCAAAATCAAAAACACAAGCAAGATGACATACCTTATCAGCAGGAAAGCTGGTATGAAAACACCAGTTCAACATAAAAACAAAGACGCGTGCAAAGGTGTGAGAGAGTAAATGTTTCTAGCACATCGACAGCCTTCACACAGATTAGTAATGTAAATGTATTAAATAAGGTACCGATCTACTCAACTTAGCAAACCAGTAGCTGGGCCAGATGTCACAATAATTCCTATCTGTGCAAGGCCAATAAGAGAGCACAGAGATGGGCTTCTGTTCATGTGGCATATTTTAATATCAATCCTGTATCTTCAAGTGCTATGGTAGGTTTTGCTTCAGTATTTTGACATTACGAAGGCCATTGGAAAATATCGCACATCTTGACCTTTAAATTCATTGAGCCTTGACCTTTCTCCCATTCTTGAAACCCACTCGACATAGTTATTTTGCGGGATTAAATCTAATTGTGTTCTACAGCTTTGCATGTTCATTTGACATGACCTCAGCAGGTCATATAGCATGTTCTGCTTTCCACGAGAGGATCACATTTTGTCTTATTCTCTCAGATCATAATGACTATTTTTACATCATTCTGCAGAATAGAGGTACAGCTGGCATCTCTGTCGACTTCATCTGTTCTCAGCATCTAACAGCAATAAGCAAGGAGCGGTCATGCTTTTCATACTTCAGTCCCCCAGTGGTTGGTATCTCTCATTTCCATGTCCATTAAATAAAAGACATCCATCAGTGGGAAGTGGGTAGTTTCTTCGGAGAACTGTTCAAGTTACATTCCACTTTTTCCTTTATAGTGTATTATTATATATTTTTTGTCTTAAGGTGATCAGCAATTGAAAATAAAATAAAAAAAGTGAGGACAATGTTACTTGCCCCTCCCACCCCAAAGTAAACAGACAAAAATGAGTCAGCACTATATGTTAATTTAAATGTTTCTAGAAGGCCTTATTTATGCAGCAGGGACCTCCAAACAAAGTGACATTATTCTGAGAGGTGACCAGTAACTGTAAGCACACTCTAAAGGTGACATCACAGGGATGGAATGCCCAGCGTCACTTCCAAAGATACTAGGTTTATCCTAATTTCATATTCATAACCAAGAGCTTGATGAGAAATGCACAAATCCTCTTTGAAGTATGCAGTGATGCACGGCACCAAATACATCTACGAATGATCAACCACTACAAACACCGGTTCCCCTACAAACACCGGTTCCCCTACAAACACCAGTTCCCCTACAAACACCGGTTCACTACAAACACCGGTTCCCCTACAAAACAAAAGGCCAGTCTGATCCCAAAAGCAAAAATCAAGCACCAGCACTTGTTTCAAGCAAAAAATATTTCTAACCTGTTCAGTGTAACAAAATGTTTACTACCGCATACAAAACAAGCAATAACCTGTTCGGATTTCCCAAGACTAATAATGTCTGAAATATTGATGTGGGATTGAAAGGACATTTTATATATTTCATTATATATAATGTTTGTGCAGTGACAAATTATTCTGAGTCATATTTATAATAGTTATATTTTCTTAAGTTATGTGTTTGGTTGTGCTCTAAAGAGCCATTTCAACAAACATTCTAAGGGTTTGTTCCCATGAATGGAGCAGTAATGATTTATTTGGCTACAGGGCATAAACAAATCCTTGACTAATAAAAGATTCCTCAGACGGTACTATGAAATAGGGCTAAAAAAAAAACCTTTGAGAAAAGGCAGGGGAACCTGGGTGCAGAAGGTTGATAAAATTGTTTGTGCCATTTCCTGGAGTATCGATGCTAGCAAAAATATAAAAAAAAAAAAAATCACTTCAGAAGAAATTCTTCCTCATTATCCAAATACATTTAAATATAGCTTTATTATGTTGCTTAATTATTTATGATAATTCCAAGGTGATATTCAAAGTTATATTTACTCATTTTTAGACGCAAGTAAATTGCCCATCTCTCACATCAGGTTGACCTGTCTCCTTGCCAAGGGAAACTGTACTGTGAATATGCTGTAAATGCCCATATTGTCCATAATGTACATTTTGTTCTGGGATTAATTACATGCTTGCACTCAAATTAGTAAAACAGTAGCACCAAATCTTTAAAAGATAACCTAAGACATTGGAATGGACGTTCTATATCTGACAGGGCCTTGAGGATATACGTATCTAATAATGTATTTGGACATAATTAAGGTGTAGTTTTTCACCTACATATGACCTTTTGTTGATAAGAGAGATGATTACTATAAGGCTTTTTGAAGTTAAGATTAGTCACTTTACGGCTACACTAAAGAACTGTATAGCTGCAATTTATTCAGTGCTGATGTGTTTGATTTATGGTTTCTTGCCTCTATGTTGCACATTCGTCTTACTTGTGGAAGGGTACCATACATATTTCACTGACTGATATTATTATTTCTGAATGAGTTCTTGAAACGTTTCATGTATGGGATCATGGGCACTGAATATTATAGCAGTACTAACTAAAAATCAGATGTATTACACCAGGAGAGTATGGGCCGGAATAAATCTGGCCAGTAGGAGATTGATTATTACACCCCGGCCCCCTCGTCTTTAGTGAATATCAACACCACAACAACAAAACTGTTGCTTTTCAGGAAATAGCATATTTTCGTAAAGGAGACACAGACATGTGGCCTTCGCGCTGTCCCACTACACATCAAATAACCATTTGGCACATGTGAGATATTACTGGAATTAGAAATTGATTATTCCATTCCTTATGGATCCATGTTAGTTCCCCATTTTTAATAATATAGCTCACAATGCTGCATTCTGCTGAAACCTCTGAGGTGCTGTTGCATTTGTAACTGAGCAGCACTAGCAAAATGTGTCTTTAGAAATAATGAAAACCTGTGTTTTCACATCCTCACAAACAATCAGGTCTTAAAATACACATTTTTCAATGCTTTATCAAAAAATGGCATCCAGCAAACTAGGGTGGCTATAAGCCCTGCGAAGAGCATCACCCAATTTAGTGTGAATAAACACTAATATGATAACATAATAAAATTTAAGGGGCCATATGCAGAGGGTCTCCACAACATGTTTGCGTTGACAAAGGGATCAGGAAACCAGCATAGCTCATCTTTTATTATGAGCTGAGTGACTTCTAAGATATCTTCCCGTAGCTGAGTCTATTCCCATCGCCTTCTCATATGAGAATGAAGACGGTTCTACAAATCTAGGGCTCCCCAACTCCCTTACCAATTTGCAGAATCTTGGCTTTCGTTTCAAATCTAGGCTTACTCCACTCTGTAGTATCTCTGCTGCGGCCCTTCCTACACGCCGGCGCTGCTCCTTGAAGCTAGCTTAGCCATTAATCCTTTTCTTTAGATTCATTGTCAGAGTCCACTTATGCAATGAAGATCATGACCATCTGGTTTTTGCACTGCAAAGCTTTGGGGGGGAAAGGTTGGCTACGGCCAGGTTAATGTGTCTGTGATTCGCATGCACGCACTAATTGCCAATTCACCTGAACAGTAGGTGGTTGAAGCCTAGGATACCTGCAAGACACCACATAATCACTGAATGTCTGAGGCCAGATTCAAACCGCTAACCCTGAACACCAGACACTCCATGTCACCATGCCATTTTCTTCTGTTCTGGAATAAAAAAAAAAATTAATAGCTTTGAAATGCAAGCATTTGAACATAAGGTCGTGAGTTCAAATGCTTTGACAATCTGCTACTGTTGTATTCCTCTGTGAATACATCCCCTTGCGTGGGGCAGCTGGCTTTATGTATTTCTGCGGCTAAGCATATAGTACATTTATAGTAACTAATGATAAATAATACATAAATTCTACACAGATGTAAAACCCCTTGATAGATACTGGCTGTTGCAGGAACTCTTTCTCTGAAAGGTCATACATAAAACCTTCATGAGACTTTGATAAGCCTTGCACCAAGCCATTACTTTTACTAAATAAACATTTATAAATTATACATAGTTTATAGAGGTCTTATCAAGGTTTTATGTAAGGGCCATTATTTAAAATGCTGTCTCCACGGAAAGTCATTAAGTCTTGTAGGGGACAGATTCTTCCTGGTTCTCATTAGGTGCTATATCTCTGGCTCAACTTCATGGAATTTATTTTTACGGAGACGAGAGAAGATGTAAGCTTCAGGGGCTTCATTGTAATGACAAAGAGGCTGTTACGTTGAAATTCAAACCACAGATCAGCATGCCGAAAGAGAACCACGTCTACGAGAGGAACGCCATGTATTGCTAAAGTTTTCCTCAGGCTGCCTCGTAAAAAAAGATAGAAACACAGCATTTTACGTAATGCAAATTTGATCAATGTTGGAAAGTCTTTGTATATGCAGTCACAATGACATGTTAAAAATGTTTAAAAACTGCCGCACTTGGCTCAGAACACACTGTGACATCTATTGAATAAATGAACTTGATGAGTACAGGCACGCAACACATAATTGTTAGAATTACGAAGAGAAGGGTACTGAGTCGACATCCGTTGAATGGCGTACCATTGTGTACCATTTGATTTCTACCAATTTAAGAGAGGTTCTGCTTAGAGACTATGCCAGAAACAATCCTTGATTGTTTCAAGAGAAGATGTCTTCTGGGGATTTCATACCACAGGAGAATAGCCTACCTTGTCATTAATAATGCTGTTAATAATGTTAGGATTTTTGGCAAAACATCCAACAACAAGACATGTTACTGCATGCTGTGATTTCCCTGTTTTTGCCTGTGATGGCTTACTGCTTGACTGTCACCTTCTTACCTGATATGCAGAATTATGCATTCTACATCCATCTTCATCCCATCCTGCCTTTCCAATACAGGGCTGCAGCACACCTAGAGCCTATCTCAGGGAGAACAGTGCACGAAACATTGCAGACGGGATGCCAGCACACTGCAGGGCACACACTCACACACAATCAGAGACTATGGGCAGTTTTCGGATACCAGGTTACTCAACTGACGTTAAGACTGTGGGAGGAAGCTGTTGGCGAGCAAGTGAGCTCTGCACACACAGTGCCAGCACGAGACTCAAGTGCACCGGCCTGGAGGTGTGAGACCGCAGTGCTAGCTACAGAGCTACTGTGTCACCCATTGTAAGACTTAAAAAAACAAATCACAAAATTCTTATACGATTTCTAAGAAAATGTTTTTGAATATGACTAAGTTATAAGCATACGTTGCAATAAAGCAAAGTGTAACTTACAACATTTCCATACTGGAAAATGCTTTGAAGCTTTTTGTTTTTTATGCTTTATTGGTAATATTCAACAGAAATTAGCTTAAAGTGTGGATGTCAGTGTATTTAAAAGTCTCATAATCTGTTATATCTGCGGCAGCTTATGGAGACATGAAGGCACTGCGGTGACAACCTGAGCATGCGCTATGAATGCTAAGCACTGCCTTTGCTGCATAAGCAGTCTGCCATTGAGATCCTCTGGACACCTTATGAATAATGCATACTTCTAAATATTGCATCATTTTTTGCCACTTTGCAATTGTATTGATCATTGTTTATTAATCTTTAGCGTGGTAAGAATCCTGTCTCATTTAAAGTTAATATACAGAGGGCGTTTATGTAAAGCTGAATGTTTAGATCTGGCAGTTGCAGGCACTTTGGAAGGCATTTCACTACACCCTTCTGTTCCTGAAACCACTCCTGAATTTATTTAATGGTGCATATGGAGGCAATATCAGCTTGGAATTTGGGGACATCATAGGGGAACAGTATTTACACCATAGGCTGGTCATGTGGTGTGGCTGCCTATTCCCGGCCATATAAACCATATGACCATGCAGAGTGAGATCAGACCTAAAGACTCCCATGAGATGGTTGCCCATATTAATAAACACTGTGAGTGAAAGCCTGAATTTCATAGATAGACTACACAGATGTGCAGTGACTACACAGATGTGCAGTGACTTTTAATCCAAATCAGCTCCATTTTCCAGTATTTGTAACTGACAATACTCTCTGTCATACTTTTGAGATGACACACCAGCAGAGGGCTCTCTGTCCTAATCATCCTTAACCTCTCATTTTGTCCTTAATGATAGGACCATAATATGGTTATTAACCCAAATACATATTTTATAATTAAAATGATTATTTATACGTTTTGGGTGGTACAATGGAGATCTGATTACTGCCAATGACCCATCATGTTTGTTATTCTTCCACAATGTGAAAATACTCAGTAAAAGAGAGATAAACATTAAATAAGCTATTTTATTCCAAAGCAGTAAAGGTGTTAAAGTTTACTTGCCCGAGTATCACTGTCATTCTAATCATGCAAATTCAGTTTTGGTGAGATAAGCTTTAAGGTAGAAAGCGCCGTGTGTGGAAAAGTGATTATCGAGGCCACGATAAAGGCAGAGCGCGCGAGCAATCTCTGATGGCACGCGGCAGCGGGACACGTCTGAATAATCCCCGGCAATGTGACCTCATCTACATTCTCTGAGGAATATGTTCTGTCACTGCGTATTTAACAGCGTGACATGCCACTCAAGCACAGCTACTCTTACTGAGTTTATACTGATCTCATATGGCTGGTGATTAATCATTCCCTGCAATTGCATGGACTATATATAAATGTGAACTGATGTCATGGAAGATTTTCTGCTGTTATCCTATAGATGGAAAAACAGACTTTTCAACACCCAGACAAAAACTAATGCTTTGCAACATATCTTAGTTATAATGCACAAACCGATTGCTTTATTCTTGCCAAGTAAATACCTCCAAGACATTAAGGAAATAAGATTTATCTTCAGTATGCATGATTCAATGTAAACATAAATGGAATCTTCTGGATAAACACTATGCCTAATTTTGTCTAGCATGACTGGCCCTGCTGATTTCGCTTATGAGAGAATTCTGGATTTGTCCAACAACAGTATAAAACTGGGGAATATAATGCACCACACCAATGTAGTCTAAGACATGTACTCTACAGCTAAACATAGGCTTCCTATGAACTAAATATAAGCTGCTCAGAGCAGGTTCCTATATATATTTCATGATACCGCATTCCATTATTAACTCAGCTGGATTTTGCAAGTATAGGCCCGAAGATATTTGAGAGGACGTGTAGTATTTGGCAAATGAATAGGGAGAATGAGGCAACAGTATTGATGTTTCTGTGTTTACAAAACAAAGTGAACCTTCTGCTACTATAAAATTAAGTGAGGAACCAAAGGAGATTAATGTCAGTGACAATGGCCCTTTCCGTTAATGTGAGGATGGGTTGGAAAGAACAAACAGCACGCTGTAGTTTGGCTACCAGACGAAAAATTGCCTTGAAAAATAACGAGGCATCGAGATCTTTTTTCCCCCAACTAAAATGCAATTATATTAAATAAATTGGTATGAAATTGTTCTCATTTAGCTCATGAAATATTAACTTTTGAGGCCAAGTATAATTATGGATTCCTCATATAGAGCAATAAGAATAATAATAATCATTGCAATGCAGTGAAAGATCGCAATTTTTCTAAAACTGAAAATATGAAATTAAGTACTTTCAAAGAAAGATCTGAACCCAAAATTATCAAATAATCTAATCAAATTTTACATAATAGTGGTATAAATAATGTAAAAAGATACTTGTGACACATTGCCCTCACGTCCAGTTAATCTTCAGCCCAAATACATTTCTTCCCTTGTAGAACATGCTTCTGCGGAGAGGACCGCCAGTCTTATAATATCTGTGGGGTTTTCACAATTCTACTGAGGTTAAAGAGCATGCACCCATGAAAGTTTTTAATGCAAAACATAAGGCACCCGACTGTACATAATTACTTTGTTTATGTCTAATAGAAATGACTGTGTATAAGAAAGGCAAATAAGAAGTCGGATTCCATGCAACGGCAGAAGGGAGGCCTGCGTTTATGAGTGCGGCCTTTGTCTTGTGACCCTTGTTTTGCATCGCTGTCATGCGCTTGTCCTTCATGACATATTTGTTCTGTCACCCTCGGCCGACAATCTGTTTGGCATTCCCCCGCTATTTAGGAAAGGTCACCTTCTTCACTGGTCAGACCAAGCTGTTGCTGCTTCTCTTTCCAACCCATCGCATTTAACACTTCCGTACTCATGAGGGGCAGGATCCAGGACCTAAGCATACACAGTGTGAGCCACCTCAGCGCCACACGGCCCTTTCGGTCTGCCCCTTGTGCTCTCACCCCAAGCACTGTCCTCTTCATTTACTGGTCTTTTCTGATGCTACTTAATGTTTACGCTCTGACCTCGCAGATCTCTATACCCTATTTGGGGGAGGTATCATTTTTTCTTATCGTTTTGGGAAAATCAAGGTTTTCTATCTAATCATTTTTTTTTTGTTTTAATTGCAGTCTGGAATATAATTTGGGTGCTTGCCGCTGTCATTTTGCGTGTTAAAATTCATAAACTTGCTTCTCGCTGTACATGTCCCAAATTTAGCAAATTTTACTTCCCTATAACACTCTCACCACCTGCATTTTAATCCGACTGTATGCACATATAAATTTGATATCTTTCACACTGAAAGCATTGCCATCATTACATGTACATGTTTCTCAATAGCACACAATAACCTCCCTCTTTTGGTATCATGGCCTCACATGGATTTTTCTCTGATTTACGTTTCATTGTTTCATTGTCTGTTCAAGCTGTTTTAAACAATGACATGCCAAATCAGTTTCACCGTTAACTTTTAAAAGAGCCCAGATCTATATGAATTTAGAGTAATTGTAATTACACATTTGAGACTGGTTGTTGCACCACCCCGGGTTATTCCCAGCTTTGTGCCTATTGTTTTTGGGATAGGCTCCACACAGGTCAAGTTGGTATGGAAAACAAATGAATAATTGCACATTGATAAGTATGCATATCAACAACAATAGGATTAATGAATATCTCAGCCTGCTACTTTAGCTTTTGTGTCAATCCACATACTGTTTACATCTTCTTCTAACTGTACTTAAATTATACAAGAAAAGCTTTAGCATACCCATAGAGGTGAGGCTGTGGTAATTGGCATAGTTTTAGATCTGCTCTCCACGTTTCTAAGCCTACTGCTTATTTAAAGGCTGCAGCCATTTTTAAAAGCAGAGTGGGTGTCTCAATTGTCATACTAAGTACAATAACTTTATGGTACACATGAGGCAATGCACCATGGGAGGGCATCTGCCACCAACTGAATTCCTTTAGTGTTTCAAAGTAAGCCATTCCAGATCACACACACAGGTCCAGCTGATGTCAGACAGACATCCTGAATGTATCTCCAAACCCCTCCACCAAACCAGCCTCAGCTTCTATGCTGGATTCTGAAACTGCTAATGTGCTGTGAAGCAAACTGGCTTTGGCCGCACCTCACAAAGCTGTCAGTCTCCGCTGTCGGTCCCGGCCACATTCATCACTCAGCTCGCATTTTCTACCTCTCTGCTCGCTGGGCTTCACGTTTTCCACACCAGCAAAGTCTTTGTGGGCTGCAGGATTCCTCCATTCTTCATACGCGAATCAAAGCTATCCTGCTCTGAGTTCCTAATGGTTTCCTATTAGCATTCAAAGGCTCCAGTACAAGTGCCAAGGGTTCATTTCTTTTTTTACGCTTATAGATGTATGTGTCATTTTTTTGTGTTTGCCTACATTATGAGCTTATTTATAGTCGTACAGCCTACGCTCTAAGTCAATTGATGAAGAATTGCATCTTAAAGCTGGTGGCTAACCATCATCTGTCTTGTGTTTTTGTTATAGAGCGATTTTTTTTTTTATCTCCCATAAGTTATCAAATCTTATTACATTTCCGAATCATGTGCTTGTATTGATACTCTCTGTCTGCTGCTTCTTATTCTTATTTGACGTTAACTGTTAGATGCTTTATAGCAAAATATGTCTCACGTAAAATAAATATTTCCTCACGTATTACCTGACAGAGATGCACTTGGAAAGTGTATTTCCAGGTTCCGGATGGTAATACTGACAGATCTCGACTGACATAATCGACAATATACATACATAAGTACATAAGTCAAATTTTAAGTCAGATTCACTGCCCATACCATTCCAGTCCAGATTTGCTTAACATGCATTTCCTTAAGTTGGGAAATGCCTGTAGTGACAAAAGGGAGGAGTTTTCAGAGATAATGGGTCTTTCAGTGACAAAAGTTATTGATGTGTTAGATTATGTACAAGAGCGTTCTGACATGGCTTTCATCAAATGGAAAACAACAGGACAAAAACCTACTTCAAGAATTAATCTAAAAATGCTGAATATACAGGGCGGCTTGCATAACGGCAAGAGATGTGAAAGCGCCAGCTTCTCACAAAGGCAAAATGGCACTAGGTACTTCAAGATAGGCAGCCACCAGATTGTTTAAAAAAATCAGCCTGTGTGGTTTCCAGAATCTTTTCCCTTTTTTCATATAGCATATTGAGCAGATCTTTTATGTGTCTTTTAATGGAGCATTGGGCATATTGGAGGAAATGGGTGCATCATCCACTTGTTTTTCTGTAAAAGGTAAGGAAACTTGCATCTTTAATGTGAGAATTAAACCCCCAGGTTAACTAAATTCAGATAAAAATGTAACCTTGGTAAACGATGATGCCTAGTATGAATCACTGCTGCACAATATACATCTATGTGTCTCCTGGCACCAGAGTAAAGCTGTCAGCTTGCAGGTTATATAAGCGCATAATGTGAAAAAGACCTTTAAAAAAGTTGTTGATGCCTATCAGTGTGGAAAGGTTCGATGGCTCCACAATCTAAATGGAGGTAGTTTGGGACAGCAGTGAGTCCTCCAAGGAGTTTTTTTTTGGTGGGAGGATTTCCCGGAAAGTGAAAGTCACTTCTACTCTGAGGTTTGTGGTTCCATCATCAAAAAGAGACTGGGCAGAAGTGGGATATGAAGGGGAGAGACAGGGCGGAATAAACTATTTCTTATGAAGAACCTGAAGGCTAAGGATAACCACAGGCTTTCCTGAGACGTCACTTTACGATTTAACGTAATTCTACTAACCACTGCTGGCAATCTTAACGAGTTTCACCATCGACACTGCCCCCTCCCCAGTTGATAAGTTGCACTGACGGCATATCACTGATAGTAGACAAAAATATACCAGTTATTCATCTTTATGTAAGAACGTCCTTCATTAAAGCCCTCAGCTTTGTGGAGTGAGCCTCCTCTAGGGTGGTCCCTCCTCTTTGGAATCCCCTTCCCTCTGATATCCATAACTCCCCCTCTCTCCCATGCTTCTAATGTTGCCCCGAATCCTTCTCAGTCTCCCAAGCTTTCTAGCTCCCTTCACTCCGCTGCCTTCACTTTGATGCCTCCATGCCCCCCTCCTTCGTCTCGCTTCATCCATTTATTACTCGTATTCTGCACAGCTGTATCGCTCACGGGGCGGCATGGCGGCACAGTGATTGGCGCTGCTCGCTCACTCCTTTGGGAACAGGGTTCGATTCTCCACCGTGGCTCTGTGTGTGGCGAGTTTGCATGTTCCCCCGGTGTCGGGGTGGGGTTTCCACTGGGTACTTGGGTCTCCCCCCACAGTCCAAAAACATGCTAAGGTTAATTAGAGTTGCCAAATTGGCTGTGGGTGAGTACGTGTGAGGGAATGGTGCACGACTGTGCCCTGTCGTGGCTTGGTGCCCCATCCTGCCTCCCCATTGATCCCTGCCTTGCCCCCATAGGCTCCAGTCCCCCTGTGACCCCGTGTAGACAAGCGGCTACAAAAAATGGATGGATAGAATCGCTGTGCTGTGCTTGTTGCAGCTATCTGTTTCTGTGTCTATTACTCCCTCACTGTATTCTGTGGTTTTGAATCCTGTTAGCATCTTTCGGTTTTGAAAAGCACTGTATACCTTTAATGCATCAGATATCCAGCATATATACGCTTAAAGTTCAATGTGGTTCATTAAGTGCTTGCATCTCCCCATGTTTTCTTCCTTGTTCTAATGCCCAGAACCATACTTATTAACTTTTTTTTCCAGTTCTTTTTTTCCCCAATATATTACATGAATGCACATGATTACTTCAATATCAGTATGCCAATCAACTACTGCACCGCGGACCAAAAGGTGCCCTGCTAGTGGATGCCTGCGTTCTCACAGTTACAGTGAGCCACATTATTCTGCACATCCATGTCAAGAAGAATGCATTCATGTCCAAATCATCAGCCTACAATTTAGAAATACATCCCTACAGGGCAGACCGAGTAGCACTTAGGTGGCCATATCCTCTTACAGACACCCACTACAGTGGCATTTCTGCTGAAATGACAGCATTTAGGGGTTTTATGCCACTATGCAAATCAGTAGCACAAAGACACACAGTAGCTGTACATAAATATCTCTTTACCTATCAGTTACTATTCATGCGCACCATATTGTGCTTTTCATTGCTCATCTGTGTTTCTCCGAGAGCAATTCCATCTGTTAAATCATGTTTATAGATGAAATCATGTCTATGTTTATATTTTTGCCTACTCCACCACCAGCCTAGGCTCATAGGGTGGATTCACACTACATAGGACACGTTATACCTTAATCTGACCTACAGTACACAATAGATGCTGATATTATCTGTGGATTGGAGTCACTGTTTTTCGCTCTCAGACAGTGTAATTCATTCTCAGATGGGCCCTGACCACGGTGGCCATGAGGCAGACATTCTTTTGCACTTTCTTTGGTTTGTCTCCTCTTATACAACACAGAATCTAAATTGACCTAACTAGTGTTATCTCAGCATCCAAACTGCTTTTCGCTATAGTCACTAGGTCAATTTACAGCGCAAACATCATTCATGTTTAATATTGTGATAAAAATATTCTAATATGGGTGGGATTTGAATCACAGTCCTGTGTATGAATAAATGCACAGTAGTACCCCGGTATACTTTCAGTATATGTCAAAATTGACTTTACGTCACTTGTCTGTAGTCATTTAAATGATTTTAAGTAAATTATGAACAGAATTTACTTAAACTAACATGGTCCATTTACATTGATATACATGATAGTAGACGACTGGAGGGGCTTGACAAAACTTACGTAAATTATGTACATATTCAATGTAGTCACTTTTATTACAATAATTTCTATTTAGTTTTTATGAATTCTAGGTGAACATTGCCTTGAATTGTGTAGTGGTTAGGGATGCAACCGTGTAATCGAAAGATTGCCAGTTCGAGTCCCCAACCTGCAAGTACCTCTGAGGTACCCTGAGCAAGGTACCGTTCCCAAGCACTGCTCCCTGGGTGCTCACGTAGCTGTGCCACAATGTCACATGGGTTAAATGGAGAGGACACATTTCGTGCTGTGGTGCGTCAACAATGACGATCAATCACCTTCACCTAAAGATGCATTTACATACTTTAGATGAATATGACTGAGTCATCTATTTTATTAGTCCTCAGGCATTTTTGAGGTATTATTTCCGTCAAAAATCGACTTACGACAGGGCTTTCAGAACCAATTAATGACGTGAGATGGAGCAGGACTGTACAATAGTTCCATAAACTTTGGTACAACATTCATTTTAATGTCATTAGCTACTTCATATGTTAATAAACACTTATTTCACTCCTTAATTTGCAATTTATGCATGTATAACAGTCTATATATTTATCTCTTTAAGTCATACACATGTAAATATAATAAATATACATGAATGCACATAGTTCAGTATAAGATATCTAGCACTATAGCCTTAAAACTTCTTAGGTGGAAGCATATTGATGTAAACTTCACAATGATCTATGGTAATGTATTCCAGAATGAATTTCATCCATCCATTTTCAATAACTGCCTTCCTAATTAGGTTTCTAGTGGCCCAAACCTATGGTGGGAGGCTTGAGGCATGTTTCACTGTGGAGAGAATCGCAGTCTATGGTGGGGCTTCATATGTATGCATATCTGAGCATGTTGCCATCCAAGGGACGAGACTTTGGCTCATATAAAAATAAATATTGTGTCTTCGGGCTGTGGGAGAAAATAAATAAATAAAAAACTCAATAACAAAAAAAAGATGTCAAAGACACAATATATGGAAGCTTTGAGGCCAAGCAAGAATAATATTTGGAAGTGAATTTCTAGTCTATTCATCTATTTTCTATGTCTAACCCTTGTTCAGCCTTACCCATCGGTTGATGATCTAAATATACACACAGGCACCATATTTTGTTCCTAGTTTTGCTTTTTCCAGACGTTTTTATCTGTAATAACATACCGAGCTTACAGTTTTTCCCTCATACCTTTTATGTATCTACTGTAGCAAAGGAGAGCTCTACCCCTGAAAATTCAAATCGGCACTGGCTTTTTCAGCTGTACGAAGCATCATTTATCTTCATTGTGAAGCTCAGATTTCACGCGACAGCTTTTTTAAAAGCGGTGAAACCAAGCTGAGCTAAACAGCACATCTGAACACACACACACATACACACACACATACGGGCGCAGCCAGGGATTTGGCTCAAATAGGCAACGCTCTTGGCTTCAAAGCTGAACTAAAAATGTAGAAATTAACTAAAAAACATGTTTACCATAATTAGAGTGTAAAGACCATGTGGTTTATGACAATGAAACAAGCAGTGAGACAGACAGACAGATAAACGCCTGTTGTCTTGATGAATGTAATTTCAGCTTTCCTAGCTACACATAATACCATCAAAGCTACGGCGTCATAGTAGCCAAAGACACAATATTTACGGATGGTCAGGGAAGATAAGCAGGTGGACAGAAATGTTTTCCTCTGTAATGTAATAATGCAGTAATTCAGTTAAAAAAAAACATAAATCCCATTGGTGTAGAAACAGAGGAGTGCTTTAACACAGAATTCAATAGTAAGATTTTTTTTTAATCCATCCAAACCAACAGCATCCCTTAGGCATGTCAGCAGTGCACTTGAGACAGGATCTCGATTAATATTCAGTAAGTGAACATTCAAGGGCAACACAAACTAGGATCAATGTTGGAATATAAAGAACATTGGTTGGGGGAATCTGGCGGGCTGTGTGTGTGGAGGAGAATACATCGGAGAGTCAGAATGAAATACATGTGTACTGCAGAACAAGTGAGGATTTTGGCAGGAAGAGAGGCATTCCCCACGGGGTGCAAAACTGATCAGAGGGATGTAATAAAAAGAACATCAACCACAGAGGTATTACTTAAAAGTCTGAAAGGGAGATTTGTGATTTGCTTTTGCAGTTATTGTGGATGTTACGCAGATTAGCCCAATATGATTCTTCTGCTTTTATTGGACTTCAGAACATTAAGAGCAAGAGCAGACTGCTAAATGATCACTTTCGAAAAGGCATCACCTGTTACAGGAGGAAATGGAAAATATGCATTTCCCAGGAAATGAAGGCCATAAGCGAGGTTATGAGTAAATATAGGCATCACTACCCGAGAACATGTTGGGGCCACCAAATAAGATATGAACTGTGAATGAGGTGGAGCGTGGCGTTATTTTAACAGCTAACGCCATTCTGCTCCATGCACACGCAGAGACAATAACGAGAAGCACTCTGGCTACATCAGGATGGAAAAGCATTGATTTTTCCACAGGGGTGGGTAGTGACAGGGCAAGTGAAATGCTCAGGAAAGTTTCTGGGGTGAATTGAAAGAGAGAGAGAGAGAGAGAGAGAGAGATTTATAGTGCTGTGTATGACATATCACTCAGGACTTGCTGCATCAGACACTTTGAAAAGAATGGAAAAGAATCTAACTGTAGAGGGAGAACAGCATGTGCGTTCTGCATCTGTTATTCATGACTCTGAACATGACTCGTGACACTGACGGAGTTAATCTGAAGTATTCAGGCTGGCTGTCTCTGCGGACACTGAAGGAAACCCGCTCCGGCTGGCTACTTGGACTAAGGCACCGAAGCACAGTTTATTATCATTTTTGTTATATATATATATTAGTGATGTCAAACGATTAAAATATTTTATCATATTAATCACAGGATTGTTGTCGATTAATTTCGATTAATCGCAATTAAATATAATTTATTTTTGAATCTATATTAATCGCATTTCATTTTGCATGAGCAAACAGACTCAAGAAAAAAGGGAATATATATGCACGTAACATG
>JAODKM010000001.1:36091899-36119271 GCA_026780845.1 Petrocephalus sullivani
ACCTAAATCGTCCAGCAATCGACTCATTAGGACTTCTTTAATATATTTTGATATCGGAACAACTACTCAAGCGTAATGTTTCATAATTAATTACCGATTAATTAATAAATAATTAATCAATAATTAATTCCCCTAAACATTGGTGGAAACCCACCTCCATTTGAGCTAGTAAATTCCTACACTTTAAGAAGAAGATGCTGTAATGCCTTATCAATTTTATAACTGCCATTATGATACAATGGTATCTATCATGTATTCTTGGTGGCAGTGTACCGTTTATATGATATTAAATAATCAATCAATAAAATCAATCAATTGGGTCAATATACAATGTCACAAGGCCTATAAAATCCACATCTGAAATTCGAAGTGCTGAAAAGCCCATAAGAATTTTATACTGTTGATTCAATTACATGTTAGCTTTGTTGGAAACTGTCAGATGATTATGAGTTCATATTAATAGCTTCATATGATATTTTTGAGAATGGCATAAAAAGTTAACTAATCCCTCAATATAAAGAGATGAACCCAAATAAAAGCTTATTTTTTGCAGAGAATGGCTGAGGAGTGCTCATTACGCACTTGTTTGTGACTATAATGTTTATAATCACAGTATTTGTTACACTCTGCTGGGATTCTGTAACACTTGCCAAGAAATTAGCATTAATAAAAACATCCATCCATCCATCCATTTCCTGAAGCTGCTTACCCTAATCAGGGTTGCAGGGGGTCCGGAGCCTACCCCAGAGGCTTTGGGCGCACGGCAGGGAACAACCCAGGGTGGGGCGCCAACCCATTACAAATTAATAAAAACAATTATTAGTGATTATTATTATGATTTCTGTGTACTAAATTTAGATGGTCTCCCATGAGGAATGAACACACAGTAATTTTACCCAGGCTAGAATTGTTACCTTCTGGATAAACATGTACATGTTTCCAACAATTCCCAATCCACATCTTTCATAATCAGAGCTTTTCCTAGCAGGTGGTGTTCTCAGCTAAAACCGTTTGGATTTCCTTGTTCGAATTCAGCTCCAATCACTGTAGTCTGTGCTTTTTTTTTTTTTTTTTGGAAACTAACAGTGATTTTATTTATAATTCATCTTCTTGGTCTGACATACATACACAAACACATAGTACATAGAAGTGATTCATAACACTTAAAAAAAAAAGTTACCAACACGCGGAAAGTGCGGTTTCAAATAAGGGCGTTACTGCTAAGAATAGAGCCACGCACCGCTCGAACTGCTACCCGAACCACTGGTAGCTTAAAACAGGAAAAAACACATTACCCTGTTTCAATTTGAAATGGATGCTGTGCATTTCAAACTTGTCACACAGTGGGTTTGGAGACACAAGTAGAATAATATGCATGAAATTGGACTTGTGACCATAATGGACTGGCATGAATTCCCAAGAGTGCAGCTGTTGTGCCTTTGAATAAGATGCTTAATCAAAATTGCTCCAGTTGCAGATGTATAAATGGGCAACGGCATAAAAAATGTATGGGCTGCAGGTCGCTCTGCAGAGTAATGAGAAAATGTAACGTTGCCGTGGTGAACTTCGCCAAAGCCACTCTCCCTTCCCTGTACTGGAGCCAGTCAGGACCGATCGAGAAACAGCAGCCGTACACCTGGTCCAGGAAAACAGCTGCTACCAGTGGGAGGCAAAAGCGGAGACGGCTTGTTTGAAACGCAGATTAGACGGGACGCTGCTGGAGGCATATCCCACTCCCTATGCAGAAAGGTCACGCACCTTCCCAGGAAAGACACCGCACAATTTCTCCGACTAAATTAGGTTGGCAGACACCCACCGCCGTGTTTCACTTCCACAGGCCGATAATTGTACCATCGGGCTGTCGGATCTCATATCCGGGGGTCAGCGGCAGCCATCATGGAGCGCCCGACTTATTCCCCCTAGGCTTGCTGTTACTGATGGAAATGGCGTGTAGCAGGGCAATCGAGTCTGGGAGTCAGCGAATGCCTCACATCTTCATCGAGATTCAAGAAGAACAAGTATTAACAGAAAGGAAGCGTTGTTGCTGCGTAATGGCCGGTAGCAAATCACATGATTCTTTAAGGACGGGCTGCAAAGAGGAATGCTACCCTGACACCTGCAGTGTTAGACACACACACGCACACACATATAAATACATCATCGTGGATACATCATAAGCCTCCATGTTACCTCTGTGTCAGCTAAAGGTGAAAATATGAATTCAATTATTTTTCTATCTGATGACTGCAGCGGGGAGGTAAAATTTTCTCGCAGAAAGTTCTGGAGAGGGAGCAGGGCTGCACAGCCGGTCTTGTTAGAAGTGCAGTTATGCAAATGCGGTATTACAGTTCTGAGGCCTCATTTCTTAGAGGGTACAGCAGGATGGGCTGGGATTAAAGTCGTTTCATATTGACTGGGGTGAACCAAAGTAAATGTTCTGTTAGCCCTGCTCTCACACGGGTGCTGTTTGACGGCATGTCACCTCAGTTGAGCGTCTGTTTGAGCCATTTTCTATATTTTCCCTATGTGTAGGAGTTTGAGGTTTCTTCCAGACTGTTCTGATCTTTTCGAATCCCTGGTTGTTACTAATACAACAATGATATGTGACAGCACTGCAGAACCAATATCGTAGTAACATAGAAGCAGAAAACTCAGAGGAGTTAATTAAGCTCTTTTCTAGATTTGCCCAATTCTAAAAGCTACTTCATGGCATATCCCAGCTGATTTCTCTCAATGCTCATATGAAATGTGGCATCATGTCACTACATGTACATTTTCTTCATTTTTCAGTGGGTTGCACACTTGTATATTGACCTATTTTTCTTGCCTATAACTTTATTCCAGACTTGCTAAAGCTACACAGGATGTGACATGTCTGTAATAAATTCTATGTGACTCTTCCTGATTGACTGCATCCACCACCCCACCATGTCCAGCGAGCACATTGGGATTCTGGTCCATCATTTCTTTAAATATCTTACAATTCTGAAACTAGTCACTGAGAGAAACAAGTCGATAACGAGCATAAAACAGTCATTGATTCAGAATCATTATATGAATCACTGCCCATTATGCTATATTTAGAGCCACAACACAAGCAAAAACTGCAAATTTAGTAGGTACAAAAAAATTTCAACAAGCCACTAGAGTAAAGCATCAGGGACTTATCAGGTACAAATTATACTCCTGCTGAAATACGGTGGGCAAATGCCGCATTTTCAATGATTGAATATATGTTTACTGTGTTTTTTTTGCATGATATCAAACCTCAGAAAAAAGAGTCAAATTATTGCTTTTGTACAAAGATTTAAATACCCTGTATTTTGTCTATATCCTGTATGAGAATGCATTTGAAGTTGGGAGTGGAACCTACCATTATCTTCAAAGTAAGATATGCAGTGATGACGGACACATGTGAAACTTCCAGACTGGCTGGGAGGCAGCATGACTCATTGAGGGACAGGCTCAAGATAAAGGATTTACTGTAAGTAATGGCAATTTGCTAATTTAGTGGAAATTCTCATTAATGATATACAAAAACAGGAGAAACACTAGTCTTTCCCACAACACTAAATCTGTTCCCCTTTCATCGATAACACTTAATGAAGCAGTTTACTGGCTCTGAGAGTTATGCCCTCCCAGCACCACCACAACCAGTTTAAAAATTTATTTTAGAAGTCGCCCAACTTTCATTTCTTCCTTAGTCCACATATAGAAAGTCACCATATATGGTCACGTGTGCCATGTACACATGGTCATGAACAAAAGCCATGGCAACTCCAGGATGCCAAAGATTAAGCCAAGACTGCAGCATGCTACGTAGAACCACAGCGATATACCTACATACCTGTAGAAGGATGACAAATGCAGAATTGCAGCAATTAATAACTGGTGGAGGGTTAATTATGGAATTAGCTGATCATTCACTGTTCTGTGACTCCAGTGAAGAAATCAGTTGAGGAGGGCCCAGAATGATTTAATATTATTAACCCATCATGTACTACTATAGAAAAGCACCATTACCAATGTGAACCAACATCTGGATGAATATATTCTCTTATACTCATTCTAATATAGCACCTTTCACTATAGTCGCGGGAAGTTGCTTTACATGGGCATGTAGTATTACATTATTACATCATATATACAGGATAAAATGTGAAGGAGGGAAAAGGGAGGACAGAAACAATGGATGGAAGAAAGACAGAAGACAACAGAGAACTATAGAAATGTATATTAAAATTCCATTATTATGTCAAATAAGTATTATATCAAGACTCATATATTCTTAATCACCTTTTTCCCCTATGTGATACACATTTACTTTTTGGTAACCCTCTAAAGCCATAACCTATTGCTGTTCTCCAGGTTTAATTATGATTATTAACCTATATCATCCAAAGTTAGATTGTAGTAACCCATACTATCCAAAAACCATTTGTTTCTCCTAAATGTCATTCATGAACCAGTACCAGGTGATACTCCTTACCCTGCCTCCAACAATGCTGCCTTCTTCTACATCCACAATAAAACCCTAAGCTCCAACCTACACTACATTGCCAAAAGTATGCCTTTACACACACATTAATTTAATGGTATCCCATTATTAATATATCGGCTTTAATATGGAGTTGGCCTACCCTTTACATCTATAACAGCTTCAACTCCTCTGGGAAGGCTTTGCACAAGGTTTAGGAGTGTGTTTATGGGAATGTTTTACTATTCTTCCAGGAGAGCATTCGTGAAGTCAGGCACTGATGTTGGGACGAGAAGGCCTGGCTCTCAGTCACCGCTCTAATTCATCCCAAAGGTGTTCTATCGGGTTGAGGTCAGGGCTCTGTGCTGGCCAGTCAAGTTCGTCCACACCAAAGTCGTTCATCCATGTCTTTATAGACCTTGCTTTGTGCACTGGTACGCAGCCATGTTGGAACAGTAAGGGGCCATCCCTAAACTGTTACCACAAAGTTGGGAGCATGAAATTGTCCAAAATGGCTTCGTATGCTGAAGCATTAAGAGTTCCTTTCACTGCAACTAAGGGGCCAAGCCCAACCCCTGAAAAACAACCCCACACCGTAACCCCCCCTCCATCAAACTTTACACTTGGCACAATGCAGTCAGGCAAGTACCATTCTCCTGGCAACCGCCAACCCCAGACTGGTCCATAAGATTGCCGTACAGCTAAGCGTGATTAGTCACTCCAGAGGACATGTCTAGACTGCTCTAGAGTCCAGTGGCAGTGTGCTTTACACCACTGCATCCGACACTTTGCATTGCACTTGGATGCAGCTGCTCGGCCATGGAATCCCATTCCATGAAGCTCTCTATGCACTCACTGTTCTAGAGCTAATCTGAAGGCCACACGAAGTTGGGAGGTTTGTTGCTATTGACTCTGCAGATAGTTGGTGACTTCTGCACACTGTGTGCCTCAGTATGCGCTGTCCCCGCTCTGTGATTTTACGTTGGCTACTACTTCATGGCTGAGTTGCTGTTGTCCCCAATTGCTTCCACTTGGCTATAATACCACTAACTGTTAACCGTGGAATATTTAACAGCGAGGAAATTTCATGAATGGACAGGTGGCATCCTATCACAGTACCACGCTTGAATTCACAGAGCTCCGGAGAGTGATCCATTCTTTCACAAATGTTTGTAGAAGCAGTCTGCATGCCCAGATGCTTGATTTTATACACCAGTAACCATTAAAGTGATTGGATCACTGGAATTCAATGATTTGATGGGGTGTCCCAGTACTTTTGGCAATATAGTGTAGCTTTGCATGCGATATGTTTGACCCGTTACTTATGTGATTAAGGTTACTGCCTTCAGCAATGCTTATTTGACTCTCACTATCAACTATGCTCGGCACAGTTGCTTCAATAATAAATTACAAAACCAGTATGTTACGTTCAACACTGATCTAATAACATTCTAATTTAATTTAATCCAGTTTAACCTTCTGTTAACACTACAGAGAATATAAAGTGATCTTATTATGTTGGTTTGCTTTTGTTTTTATCTCTCTTGCTAATTGTCGCAAATTATAAACGCTTTGATAAATAAAGGTCACTGTTCCTCATTTGGCAGAGCTGTAGCTCCCCAGTGGGAATCCCTTTTCCATATTACTGTCGTGAGCAAAACTTAAGAATACAAATGGAGGGAAAAAAATGGTTTAACTTGGAACAAATTAGGCAAAAGAAGTCATTTTTCCGAGCAATCCTGACAAGTTTGTGGTCAGTAGGGAATTATTTGTGCTTGAGCTCTGTTCACAATTACAACACAATTAGGGCGTGTCACATCCATGCCTTTAATTAAGGACACCGACTGTCTTCAGAAACACCAGATCAAGCTTCGTTCCAGAATCTTAAGTAGGGGCTTAGATTTAGGGATGGTTCTGGCAGGTGATTTGAAACATGAAGCATCTCCCCTCTTGCCAATATACATGTAATACCCACATCCGCAGCCAAAAGTGACGACACGCCTGTTAGTTAATGGGCAGCATGGCCCCTGCCTGGGATCCTCTGCTTCCTTGTTTCCTGTGGCTCTTTGCACTTTCCTCTGCTTTTCCCTGGCTCCCTCCCACACTTCACCAACATAAGATTAAATAAAAAAAAAAATCTAAAGGTGTATACATAAATATCGGCGAACAAAATTTCTTCTGGAAAATTCGAAAGAGGAATCAACATCTGTGTGACGGACGTGTGATATTTTAGCGTTTCTGTTCCATACACTTACAGTGTATCCCTGATATAATTGATGCTGCAGGCATTTCCCCTGCCCAGCATTAGCTCCATAGGACATCTGTGTGGTGTTTCCATTACCTCCCTTTTATGTGTAATGCTACAGCAGCCTGGAAGTACTCCTGCTTGACTAAAGAGCGCCCTGATTAATTGGCTCCTGTAGAGAGTGCAATAAAGCTGAAGAGACTTAAGGGTAGGTATGCCATCATTAAAGATGACTGTGCTGACCTCTCTCAGTCTGGGGTGGCAGTAAATCCTGCATACTTGGAATTGACCTTGGGAGCCACAAACACATTTTGACACCTGCTTGTGTTTTACAAATAAAAGGCATGTAGATATAGAAGCATTATTTCAAACTGCCTGACAAGACCTTGAACTTCTTTTTATAATCAAAGTAAATCCCCTTAAATCCGTTTTCAGGCAGCGGCTCGAGTATTACCTGGGGAAGGATGACTGTTTACAAAAGGAAAAGTGTGAGGGTTCTGTTTGAGCTTTAAGTTTAGTTCTCATGTGTAGACATCAGAGCTTCTTGAAATATGTGATCTAAAATATGAGGTAGAAAATGTCACCTTGTCAGATGTGTTTCTCATCGTGGTGCGCAACGCTACAACGCGGGCGCGATGATGAAAGCGGCGCATTTCGCGGTAAACCACTTGAGAGACGTTCAAGTAAATTTTAGGCTAAGAACCGAACGGGGAACAGCAGGTAGACAGACCAAGAAGCTTTAAAAACCAGCTGAGAGAAGTTTCAGAATCACAGTTTGGATAACTATTTGTGCACTGCCTTCTACCCACACTGGTAGAGTGGAACAGTGTCATGGTGAAGTTCGAGTCTATACCAAGAAAGATAGGGCACCCTGGAGAGGATGCCACTAATTCAGATACAATTGAAGGGCAAATTTCCAAACCCACCATGCAGTTTTTTTATTTGAAATGATACCTCCAGAGACCTAAAGTCAGGCTATCTCATCATATGTTACAGCATTAGGAGGTCACTCAGTCTTCATGCAATCAAACAAAGAACTTTCATTGAATGTGCACTGAATTAGTCCACAGGTTTTCTTGAAAACATCCCATGGACTGAGTTTTGCTCTTAAATCTTTCCCCGAAACAGGTTATTGCAGAAGAACACAAAGAGACCACACAAAGTCCATGATTCCACAGACTGGGATCCAAACCCCTAACCCTGAAGACGTGAGGTTGTAGTGCCACATACAGTACTGAATCACAGTGTCACAAACACTGCTGCTGCACTAAAACAATCTGAGAAATTAAGGCAACATTTCAAACAATCTCCCATACAAGCCTAGGGTAATAGCTTTCATACTTTCCTATTCCAAAAGTCATTAGACTTATTTTAGACTTTGGACTTTTAGAACATTCAGAACTTTTGTAGGCTTCAAATAATCCATTTTCCACCTGCTGAATGTGTATACAGTATGAAAGGGGAAGTAGAGGTCAAGGCAAAGATAATCCAGCATAAGACAGGCCAATGGGAGCTGACATATCTAGGCTGTATCTGCAATAAAAGCTCCACACACTCCCATTCCAGAAGTTATTTTACCTGCTTGCTGAATATGGTAATTCGATGTCTAAGAAAAGACTGAACTGGGGAAGCAGCATGGGCAAAGCTGGATGCATTTGCTAATGTCAAACATAAGACACTTAAGACATTTTTTCCGGTGTATTTTTGGGTAGAGGTTGTTTGTGTAAGTCAGTCTTTTCGTTTCCTTTTATATTTAAAATTCAATACAGAAGCACAGATTTATCACTCATTGTTACTGCAATCTTTTGTAAGCCATATATTCCACATTGGTGAATTTACAGTTTATGCAAATAAGGTCATTCATTTTTTTTTATTTATTAGTAAAACAGCACTAGCGGTATGAACTTTCACTATGAACATTTCATGTTGGTCATTAACAGTCCTGCAATATATAACAATAAGCAGAAGAAACACATTTAATTAAACAAATGTAGGATATTAATTCAAGTTAATATACTAATACAAGCTAAATGACATCAACATGGCCAGTCCCCACTGCTTTGCAGCTGCCTTGACTTTCAGGAGGAGCTAACAAGGTTAGGGTGTTTGAATGTAAAACACCTGCTAAGTCTGAATATTTATCATTGCATATCCTGTATTATTTATAGCTCTAATCAGAGGACCTGGAGGAGCATTCATAAATTCCTCCCAGAAAGCCCTGCCCCAGGAGGGTCTTGGAGCTCCAGTGGTCACAAGAGTGATTTTCCATCTCCTTCTAATAAATCAGCTGAATGGGCATTCTTAATTACAAAGACATAATACCATCTCACAGTTTTAACCCCCTCCCACCAAAAGACAAGGCTAAAAGTTAACAATGTGTCAATGTAAATCATCATCAGGGATTTTATCAACCAAATGCAATCAATTTAACATAAAAATATGTTTGACCTAGCAAACATGAACACCATCTTTTAAGGTACTGTCACATGTCACAAATTGTCAGCAAAAAGTAGAAACATGTAAATTATATACATTATGCTCTGGTATTACTAAATGCATTGTACCAAGGTGCATATCAGGATGTCACTTAGCAGTGTTGTGTTCAAGACCATTTGTTTCGAGATCAAGACTTATCCAACCCAAGACCAAGACTCATCCCAACCAAGACCAAGACAAGATGAAGATTTTTAATCAAGACCAAAACAAGACCAAGACTTGAATATTCAGAATCATATTTTTTGGTAGAGTGTGCCCATATTCATTTGTAATTACAAAAAAATTATATTCACATACAAACAATAATACAAATATTTATATGAATATATATATATATATATAGGTTAATTTTTTATTATACTTTTTGCATGTATAACATCTTTTTCAGTTTCTCAATAACATTTACAGTAAGTACAATATTTGCACCCATGAAAAAAAATTATTGAATGCTTTTAAAACTTGTCAGCCTACATGTAAGTAATGTAAGTAAGTAGTAATGCATTTTAAAAAAGCATTATGATGTATGCAACAGTGCGTAATTGAACTTAAAGAACACTAAATCCGTTAACATTTTGGGTCCTATCGGGGCACGGTGTGGTCTCATGATAAGACCCCCACTGCTGAAAACATACTGAAGAGGAGCTGAGATTGCAACGTCTATTCAAATTGAATGACGGCAGACAAAACCCACATTGCTGCAGTTTTATCATTTTCCAGCTGTTATCCACCTTCCTAAATTTACTGACAGTAAGTGCCATATCGCCGCATTCCTGCTTTTACCCATCTGAAGCTGCCCAATAGCGTTATACCGCCTGGGCAGCTGGGAGATGTAGTACATTTTAAGTAGTGCAGCTACAAGAGGTCTTAAGACCAAGACTGGTTCTCGAGAACTACAATTCTGCCACTTAGGCCTTGTCCACATGTACACAGGGATTTTTAAAAACTCTTCCGTCATAAAAAAGAAATCTCCGTTTGCATGAAAACACTAAAACGCTCTATCAAGAGCATGCCAAACCAAGAGGCGGTAATATAACTTTAACCATAAAGCCATGTTGGCCAATCTACCAGTTCTGCCAGGCTAAAAACAGCTAATGTAAACAACCAATAGTGCACACTCGGACATCAAATGAAGTAGATAACAGCTCACACTCAAAAACTCAAAAAACTCGAAAGCCAAAAGTTTTCATTGTATATACGTTGACGCTGAAAATGCAGTTCTGTTACCCTAGATGGAGTTTTACAAAAGTTCTGTTTTCAGTCACCTACATGCATCTTTGCATGTAGATGAAATGTCAAAACACATAGAAAAAGGTGTTTTGAAAAATTCCCATGTATGTGTGAACAAGGCCTAAGTGCTTCCCAGTCCTGTGCTTCCCAATCCCGTGCTTCCCAGTCCTGTGCTTCCCAATCCCGTGCTTCCCAGTCCCGCCACTGACGGTGTGCTTACTGTTCAGCCCAGTTAATAAAACCCCTTTTTATGCCTGAATTCCTGCTGCTGTGTCCTCCATTCTGCCCGCACATTTTTATTTAACTGGCTTTACTGCAGCAATGAAAAAGCCATCACATTTTTTTCAAATTGCATGATGTTTACATATTTTGCATTTCGAAAAACTATTAAAGTTATGCAACAGGGAAATCTGATGGGGGTCATATTCTTAATAGTTCTGTATCAGATTTAATACAATATTATTCACACACCACTGCTGTTCAGAACAATTTATTACCCTCTTCATAATTAAATGTTCAGTAGCATGATAGAAACTTTCTATAAAAAGAAGAGTTCAGGCTCAAAATACTGATAATGTAGTGCATAAAATCAGAACTGCATTATCCCATAGAGAAGTATATTTATTCTTAAAGCCTCTCCTGAAATAATGATTTAAGGAACAGATGTCATCAATATACCCTGCAATGGACTGGCATCCCATCCAGGGTGTCTCCTGCCTCATGCCCTACATTTCCACGGACGGGCTCCAGGCTCACTGCGCCCCTGAGCTGTATATGCAGGATGGATTGATAGATGGATGGATGTATGGATGAATGGATGGAGATTGGCCATTGCATGGGAACGCGTTCCCCCCTCCTTTATTATTGCATATCTTTGAGACACAATGTTCTCAGTTGTTTAGATGAAATGTAATATTAGATAAAAACAAATTTGTCTGGAAAAAAAATGAGTGAAAAAAAGATTCTTTCCACTTCAGAGCTGGGAATGATGTCATACCCAAGTTAACCGCATTCCAGTACAAGAAGTCTAAAAGCCATTTAGCAATTTAGCAAGGCATCTGTTGAAAAAAGCAGGATAACCTGTCAGACGTAAGGTACCCCAGCTTAAATGGCTTCATTATTTGTTCACTTACATTTCAGAAGCTGACAATTTTTGGGAATCCTGACAGGATGGGAGTCAATTTCAGTGTTAATCATGGGACTGGGACGGGAAAAAAGTCAACGGGAGTGGGAATCATATTAATCATGTTAATATGTTAAAGGAAAATCAGAGTCATATTCTATTCTATTCTATTCTATTCTATATTCTATTACTTGGATTTAGGGCTGCACGATCTCACATTCTGATCTAATCAAAATTTTCTGTCGCATGCGCAATGATCACCAGGTCTTTGGATAACGAGTGCAACAGTTGTTTTGAAGCTGGCTTTTGAGTACTGTGGGTTCGTTTACTTACGCCCACAAAGCAGATCGGCATTACGGAAAAAATATTAATGAGATGCATATTGTGACAACCAAAATTAGTAATTTGTATGAATTTGGTGTATCCTTATGTTTATTGAATTTGGATAGCGGCGAACACCACGTACTACTGTTCTGATAAATCATGGAAGCGATGAGCACTAAAGTGGCGGTTAGGAAAGGGACAGCTCAGCAACCACAACGTCTTTTAAAAGAGGCGATATTGTGTATAAACAAGGTAAAAAGACATTGGTGGTGCAGCGGAACTTTTTGCATTCATTAAATATACACTGAATTTATACAGATTACAATTACAGAACTTTTGGGAGGCCTCTCATTAAAATTATCGGCGCAGTTTTCAGAAAACTGTACTTGTATGTTGGGTTAGAGCAGGGGTGGGCATTGTTATCCACAAAGGGCCAGTGTGTATGCAGGTCTTTGGAGTAACCTTTAGATGAGCAGTTCAAAACCCCGTGTGAGAAAGCTTCAGTCAATCAATCCACTAATTAGTAACCTACAAACCTGTAATTAGGGAGTTGCAGCAAAATGCCGCATACACAACGACCCCTTCTGGATAAGACTGCCCACCCCTGAGTTCGAATATGTGCACGGCAAGTGTGGATTCAGTTGCAGGGAGTGTTGCTGCGTGATTGGAGTTGTGTTTCTGGTGTTATTGTTATATTAGCCTTGGTGCAAATCCATAGCTTAGTTTATTAGCTAGGTTTGCAATTTTAAAATCACCCTCCTCTCCTCCCCTGGGATCGTGATGTGATCAAGATTCTTCCAGGATTGGGACGGGTTTTTATTTTTTTACAATATTGCAGGATTGGGACGGGACAGTAATTTTCTTGTGGGAGTGAGACTGGACAGGAGTGAAATGGGCCCCAGTTCTAGTCAGGTTCATTGTTGGCTAGGGATAGCAATTTTATTGGCTGATTCCGAATACTGATTGTTCAAACAAAAATAAAATTTTCTTTAATGCAAAACTTTACAAAATTATTAAACTTTACAAATTCAAATAGTACTAAATAAATAAATAAATAAATAAATACAATCCGAAATACAACTAAAATGTAATATATTCTTTAATAATAGGCGCAGTTAGTAAATAAAATATAACAATGCACCTTTTTTTGTCTTTTGACATATTATAACCCAAATGCCACTACTTAAGCATTAATGGCAAGTTTCTTTCTCTTTATAAATGGAATTGGAATCGGTTGTAAAACTAAATACGGCTTTGGGATCTGCTTGTTGCAGTCTACGTGTGTGACATGAAACTAGATTAAACAACTCCGGTAGCTCAACGTCCGAAAAGTAACGTCAGATGCTGGACCACAAGACACACACACGGTGAGAAGGTTACACAAAGCTAAGGACACGTGAGGGTCGGACAGGGTGCACACAAGACCCAAGGGCACCCAAGGTAAAAAATAAAATGTTAAATATAAAATATATAAAAACACTAACCAAATGGAGAAAAACAGCTAACTGTGCAAAGCAGAAGTCGTACAAATTACTTTTAACCTAACAAATGTGTTAAATATAAGAACAGCAAATGGAAGAAAAATGCTAAATGTGCAAACTACTGAGCATATAGGCTAAAAATGAATCATTAGTCATTTCAACATGGCAGCTTACACAGTCAACAATATGAAATAGCTTCTCTATTTCATAAATACTTCAAAATGTTTATTTTATTAAATGTATTATTAGTCATGAATGTAATCTCACATGGTCTTTCATGTGAAGAGATAAATGTCTAATTTCCATTAACTATTGTGCTCAGACAATAACCAAACAGCGTGTTCGTGGAGGCAGCCATGTTTGTTCCGAGATGTGTAGCTTGATCGGGAAATTTGTCGGGTCTCGCAACTCGGAATTCGTCGGGATAAACGAACGCACGAACGTGTGATCCGGTTGCGCTAACCCACTCGGGTGCGTGGTTCAGAACTGGCTCTATGATTCCGGTTGTAGAGGGAGCTAACCGGCGGATTCACTCATGGCTGCGTGCGATCCGGGTGCGTGGTTCAGAACTGGCTGTATGATTCCGGCTGTAGAGGGAGCTAACCGGCGGATTCACTCATGGCTGCGTGCGATCCGGGTACGTATGAAATTTTAGCAGCTATACTTGCTACTATAGCTGTATTGATCTTGTAATGAGTTTGAAATTATTATAAGTGGTATGTACGTGATGGGGTTTATAGTTTAGTCATGGTGTAAATGAATTTGTCTGGAAAAGAAATGGATTCGGGTTAATGGAGACCTCAGATTCGTGTCTCATGAGTTATTTAATGGATTTGGGTTATCCGGTTGTCTGAGTCAGTTATATCCTCTTCCTATCCTGGCCACTGACTGGCTCAGCCTCCCACAAGTTCATATCTCTCATACACGCTTCTATATCGCTACGCATCATCCCCCTACTGCACGCTCCCTGAGCACCCCCCCCCCCAACACCGTAACGTGCATACTGGGACTTGTGAGGACTTGTAGGCTGCAGGGCTTTCCCTCCCTTACCTCTCTTACAGAATCTACCATAGATGCACCTCCGCGGACATTTCCTCGCTGCGAGGATTAGAGCGCCGCCGTCACGCGATGCAGATTCGGCACTCCCTCGGCCCGGCCCGCAATCAGCCCGTCGGTCCGTAGGCGCGGACGCTCGGCAGCCGGCACCGGGCTATTTCTCGTAGCCTTCAGGGGCCAATGCTGCTAACGGTGATCTAGTGCAGCGAGGCTCCACGGATCGTGGTATTTGTCTAATATATTGGGTAATACGAGTGTAATGGCGACTAAAGGGTGTTTTTTCATGTCTATAGTGTCATGCTCAGCCCCGCCCTCCGCGTCGTTTCTCTGTTTTGCCCTCAGGCGTGGCTTGATTCGCCGCACCTGTCCCTTGTTGTGCTTTGCCTCATGTCTTACCCCGCTTGTTGGCCCCGCACACCTGCCTTGTGTTTCGTCCCTGATGTTCTGCCCTATTTTAGTCAGTCTCCCCTGTCGGTTATTGTCGATGCATTTGTCGCTGTTGTGTTGGCTCCTGTGTTTCCCTGATTCCCTGAATAAACGCCCCTTAGAAGGGCTTCATCCCTACTGCTGCAGTTATAGGTCGTTCATCCAGTCGCCGGCGTGACATCTAGAGCGGTCTAATAATGTTAAAAACCATATTTAGAAGGTCGTGGACAGGTTCTCTATGCTCTAACTGCAAAAATATTTGTTTTATAAATAAAGAATCCTACTTCGCGGAAATTCACTTATTGCGGTAGAGTTTGGAACTGATTAACCATGATAAACGAGGGCTGACTGTACTTAACAACAACAGAACAAGGGGCTATTTACAATTCACCCGCGATCATGCTGGGGTATTCTGATCCCCGCTGGCACGACAATATTTCTGAAGTATGTGGTATTTTGAGCATAATAACACCATAGCAACATGTCTAAAGATAGCAGTTGCACAGTATTGTAAATTTCTACAATTTATTGAACCACAAATAAGTGCTAATACACAGTATAAAACTAAAGCTTCTCTTGAAAAAGGGTGCAGCCATCTTGAATTCTGAGGTTGGAGTTGTGTAGATTCCTCCAACTTTCCAAGTAAGAATTCCAGCTTTTGGGGCCATTCTAGTTGAAATTTCTGAATAGGTCAAATGGAACCCAGCAGAACTCTTTGTGCATTAGTAAATTATACCTAGTCAACCGGATATAGTCAGCAGACTATAGCTACCCTTGCTCAGTATAATATTCACTTATTTTATTTACCATAAGCACATGGTACTTTTGATAAGGCTCGTACCCCATTTGCTGAGGCCAGTACCTAGCGTGAGCAGCATTCAGCTGTGTAAATGAGCCCTACAGTGGCTCTTTTCTGACAATGTTATCTGAGCTAATGGTGATGATTCTTCCCCCCATACAGTAAGAGAATAAAGTTTACTATTATGTACAGAATGGTCAGATGGAAAAGTGCGTGATGGCAAGTTCAAATTGACAACCCTACATAAAGGACACGCCAACTGACATGTCACCTGATCTGAAGACAAGCTGAGTGGCATTTCAATAAAGCTTGTCTGTAGAAGTTCAATTGACCCCTTAGACTTCTATTGATCCCCTCTGAGGGATATCCGTCTTATTTAGTTATTTAATTATTCAATTGTTGGGGATCAATAACACATTTAGCACTTTGAAATAACTTGCAAACACATAGAATCCATACTGATGACTTACTTCCTGAAAACCAAATGGACGTGTTTATGAAATGTGACAAGATTATCACGTCACAAAGGTAGATCTGGTCGATGGATGAAATTTCGTCATTAGAAACATCCGGATGTCCCCTCTACAGGTTAAGGGGAAAAAGAGCATTCTTTGCTGTAACTGATTAAGTAATCCCTATTCTGCTGACACCAAGTGTTAATTAGAAGAGACCTGCTGACCCTTCCATTATGGAAGAAAAAATTGAAAAAAATGCCCATTTCTTAATAATGGAGAAACTAGCTAGCCAGTCATCTCTGCTACATCCCATGTTCCCCTGGGGGTTGCTGGGGGTGGAGGGTGTGGTATAACCTGATGTTGAGTGTGGTGGAATATGGTGCATTGTGCAGCTACCGCCAAATGATAGACTCCCCCATGACGTCAACTCATCAGTTACGGTCAAGTGGCTAGTTAGAATTAATTATGTTTTAAATGAATGCACAGTGAGGGCACTGTGGATTGAGCATTCAGTGAGCTGATAAACCTTAATTTATCATTACAATCTGAATGATGGATATGTAAGTCCATGCGCGCTGGCTGGTTCTTGTCCAGTGCAGCAGGGGTATCTAAAAACATATAAGGCATGACTTGTTGCCTGCTTTTACCATGGTAACTACACATTTACACGTGTGTACCTAAGGACATTATTTTCACTTTTACAAGTCAAAAACATTTATTTGTAGAATGACTGTCTTCTGCCACTGATTAAATATTTCTGTTTAGTTTCCATTACTTTTAAATTGTTTTCTATTTCTCTAATTTTTAGTAACGTTAGTTCAAATTAAATATTATAATACCACATTGATTTATTATTGTGATTCAGCTGTCATTATGTATGCAGTTATGGGAAATTAATAAGCAGCTTTCTGACTAATCAGATATGAGCACTGTGGAATAAGCTTCTTTGACAATTACAAACAATGTTTTATAGCATGGGAGTTCATCAGAAATGCTGTCTTTTCAAGATCCACACATGGATTTAAGAGCTATGCCATATAATAAGTAACATAAATATAGGTGTTGAGAATGTGGCATTGGTGATTATGGTCCCCACCCATAATTATTAATGTGAAGCAACTTCTCTCATGCTTGAATAATCTTTGTGAGTCATCATTTGTCTCTGAATATAATGGCAAACCAAACATGTGGTTAGCTTTCATCCTAAAATGTAAGTTGTATTTTATAAGCAGCTTTCATGTGTTTATAATACTGTCCACTTATAGCTTAAAATTCATGAATGTCACTGGATCAGTCACTGGATGACACAATCCAGAGTTTCCGCAAAAAAGTGAAAAAGTGTGGAAAAAAGAGTGAATATCTTGACCAATGAATAAAACTTTAGTTATTTAATTTAATTAAACAACCAAGTGTCAATTGTTATATATAAGAAAAAAAATAAAAACATGGGCACCATTCTGAAGGTGACCTGTGATTATTCACCACAAGGGAGGGTGAAACTGAGCATCTCTCACGTGCCGATAAACATGGGGCTGTTAATATAGGAGGTGGTAAAAATTCAGTATCACATCTGGGAAATATCTTACCAGTTTTGTTGTGACCAGATTGTAGTGTGTTTAACATCCCTATAAAGATATGGGTCATTTAATGTTAAGGTATTTTTCTGCCAGTGAAAGCTAACATTTCTGTAGGATTTTCTCAAAGCTTTCAAACGTCCAATGTAAATTATAAAAGTCCATATTCCCAAATAAATTTATATAACCATCTTATATAATACTGATGCTTTTTAACTAATAACAATTATTATTGAAACATATGACCATGAGTAACACGATTCTATATCATAATATCATACAAAAAAAACTATACAGAGAATCACTGATCTCTCAGTTTTGTAGTCTGGTGTAGCAGATATTTCACAGTCATGTCAAAACAATATTGGAAAAAAATACATTGCAACATTTGAAATTTTTCTATAATATTGTGATATTTATGAAAAAAATGGCCAAATTGAATTTATTATCTACCAACAGTCTGTCAAATAAGTTGGTAGTGTTGCCATGAGTTGTGCCAAAAGACTCAAAGCAGTGCTGACAAACCACTTGGTTTTCCTTATATCTCTACGGAATCCAAAATATTTCCATACAGTAGAAGACAAATGTCTTACTCGCTTTTGTCCTCCTAGATCATTTTTGTTGAATGCAAAAATGCACCACACTGCCACTGCCAGAGTCTAGCAGCAAGGGTGAGAATGACTATGATTGGGTGGGAGAGCATACACAGAGCTCATGCAACAACAGTAGTGGTAAACTTTACAATGTTTTTTTTAAAACATATACTACATAATCGTGTAAAGGTACAATTAATAATAAAAACTGAAAAGCAAAAAGTTTTGTTTCCTATGACAGAGTAAAAGTTTTAGCATAACATATTGATGGTCTCAAAACAGTTGACTGACGTGGTCCTCGCTATATGACAATTGGATGTGCATAATGTTAAGATTAATATTAATACTGAGTATCATGCAAGCCAAGTCACTACAGATGCTAAGGGGGCCTCCCTCCAAAGCTGTTGCATCAAGTTAAAAGTCTGACTGTATGGTTGGAAAAGGGCTGTTTACTGACACCAGGATGATTCCTCCAGCACGGCATGTCTGAATGAAAGGTGGTTAGACCTGCTGTCTAAACACGTACTGTCATGGGGTAATTCAGAGCTTTGCTATTTGTGGATGTGGCTGCTCCAGTGCCACCTGCAACCAACAACGCAGCAGCATGTTGATGCCACGGGCTGTCTGATTCCTAGACATTAAAAACTCTTTGCCTGACTGCTGTTGCCTTTCAAACTGTTCACACATTTTTTGTTTTGACTCCTTGTGATGTCATGCAGCCAGAATATCAGCTTGATCTCAGGAGGAAACACAGAAAGTTTAAAAAACGTGAGTAAGGCCACAGGCCGAGCATATATCACATAGATATTCCTCAGCGACAAACATGCCACAACACTCCCACTCCATTCCCTTGACTGGCAAACAAGTAAACATGGCATTACTTTTGCAAGTTCATATGTATACATTTATGGCTTGATCATCATTAACATAAATATCTCAAATTTCAAACAGATATGAAACTTCAGGCGATATGGAAGGCCAATATTGTGGAGAGACATATCGGCGTTCCTGCGTCCTGGCATCATGGTGTGGGGAGCCATAGGGTATGACTTCCGGTCATCTCTGGTAGTGATTTTGGGGACCCTGACGGCACAGCGCTACATCAGTGACATCCTGCGTCCGCAGGTCTTACCCCTCCTGAGACAGCACCCTGGTACAGTCTTTCAACAAGAAGCCTGGCCACACATGGCACGTATGTTTATGGACTGCCTGCGTCATGTAGAGGTCCTCCCATGGCCAGGCAGGTCTCCTAATCTTTCCCCAATAAAACGTGTGGGATCAGCTTGGACGTCAACTTGGACCCAGTGCCAGTCTGCTGGATCTCGAGGGCCAGTTACAATAGCTGTGTGCCGACTTGCCACAAGAGAGTATAAAACGGCTGTCCCTTCCACACTGTAAAGCATGTATCCAGGCCTGGGATGGTGCAACACCCGAGTGACATAGGACCAGCAGTGTGCCCATACTGCCAACTCTGTTGTCCGTTTGCCCTGATATAATAATCATCGCGATAGTCAAAATTTTTCACCACGTGCAGATTCATTTCTTTTTCACCATCAAGGTGCTTAACTTTTTTTGTCACTGAGTATATTTTACAGCAGATTTTAGTCAGAGAATGAGTTGAAGTACTATTTTCCCTAATTTTGACTAGGTTATCCCAAGAGCATTCATGCCGAATTGAGGTGAACGTGATCTCTCACAGCAAACAATCGATTACTGACATAGCACCTCAATACCCTTTACCCGGCTTTAAACTTAATTAAACGTAATGTGACTGTTATGTGCCTTGTCAGGTTTGATAGGTGATATATTAAGTTCTGGTAAAACACATTTAAATCTTACTCACTACTTATGACATCATATATTTTAGAAACAAATTGATGCAGCCCATGAAAGGGCATGTAAATGTAGTATTAAGAATAATTTATTTGTTATAGAAGTTTTATAAGCCTCTGGTGATGCATATTCAGTTAATACTGTCTCATTACTGCTGCAACACAGACACCATATTAACACACCACAGTGTAGGATCGTGGGATACTAACCGGGTGCACCATCATTATTGTAAATTCTGGCCTTGTAAATTCCCAGCATAATACGACATGCATCCCTCTTCTGCAAACTGCACCTTGATTACAGGGCCTACAATAAAGAAATCTGGAAACCAAAATGGTCACACAAGTGCATGTTTTTGGTCATTTGCAGGAGACAGAAGACCCAAGGAACAAGCAAACGTGGATTCGCACCCCCCACCCTGGAGGTGTCTGCTACCGACATTTATGGAATATCCCATTAACTGTAGTCTTGTCTATAACAGTTAATGTTTTCTGTGTAAAAATGGGAAAATTGGGGCCATAAGGAGGCAAGACATGTTTAAGCCCTGAACTTAGAAGGTGAGGCTGATATATTAGGACAGTGTAAGTTTCTGACCATTTACAACAGTCAAGGCTTGACTAATTAGGACTTACACATAAAGTAACCTGGTGAACACAATTCTTTTTGTCATTGAACTGAAACCTTTCAAATCTGAGTCAACGTTCTTTGCCTAGGACATTACCATGCAGATTGAATTTATCATGGTGCATTTGGTCCTAAACAGAAAACTCTAACGGATAAGCGGACAAAGGCAACAGGTGAAGGAAGCTAATGTTGTGTAATTCCAGCTTAAATTTAGTCCATGAAGTAGAGAAAATGTGGACAACCTGCACACAAATTAGCCATAAATGACAGTGAGTATCCTTTAGACAGGAATATCTAAGGAGTGGGTGGTTAGCGAGAGCGGACTGACTGTCCCAGGGATGCCTGGGGAACATCCAAACAGTACAGGGAGAGCGGGGATGATGTGGGGATGATCTGCCTGTTAAATAGGACATTCTGGGTGCCGACATGCTCTATCAGTTGGCACAGATCCGGCCAAAAAGTATGGTGCTTTTGATAAGGCAGATATGAAGCTCAAATCCCAGTTGCTGAGACCAGTGCCTAGCTGGAGCAGCATTTGGCTATGTAAACGAGCCCTACAGTAGCCCCTGCAAATTTGTTTGTACGAGGAACCATACATGGGCATGATTAGCTGGGTGTTGAATGTATTACCTTCCCCCCTGACTTTACACATTAAAATCTGCTTCCTGAAAATCAACAAATGTGTACAAAATCTTCAGCACAGAGCCCAGCTGGTAATTTTGCATTTGGGCTACTACTGCTGGAATATAGTAGGTTTAAAAATGAAAGGGGAAGTGTTATTGATTTTGAGATCTTGAGAGCAAAAACCACACCACCCTGTTCTTGTGCATTTAGTGCATAATATGTACTTTATTATTACTCAGCTCAGCTAGCGGGCCTCATGGTAGGTAGCACTATGGCGTCACACTTTCAAGGCTACAGGTTCGATTCCTACCTCCAGTTGCGTGTTGGCTTGTTCTCTTCATGCTACTGAACATCACTTCATGTCTTTAAATCATGTTGGCATCCTGCGATGGAATAGCATCCCATCCAGTGTGTCTCCTGTCACGGTGACCCCGTAGTGAATAAGCTGTTGTGGAAGATGGATGGAGGTGTGTCAGGGTCGGTGCCCGTCCGACCCTGTCCTTTGTGTCCTTCCCCTTTTGGCCAGCTGGTGTTGCTGGCCATCCTGATCCCCCCACTCCCTCTCCGTTACCTGCCCATAGGTCTGCTGTCCCAGCTCCCCCAGCTCCCCAGGCTGCCGCATAGCTCAGTGGGCTGAGCGTGTGGCCCTTGTTCGTTGCCTCATGGGTTCAAGGCTGGCCATTAGCCAGCCTCATTAGTAACTTTTGTATTTATTTTTATTTTTGTTTCCTAGTGTTCGGTTTTTCCCATTTTGAATATTGTGATTCTAAGTTTACCCACCTTGTGTTTTTGGTACTTTGTTCCATTTTATTATCCTATGCCCTCCCCGACTGGTTAATTAGTCATGAGTTGCACCTGTTCCCAGTTGTGCCCTGTGTTCCAGTGTATTTAAGTGCCTGTCTATGTTCTGGTTTCTTGTTGGCCGTTGTGTGTGAATCGTATGTATTGTATAGTGTAAGTGCCATTTTGTTTCCCCTGGTTGGCTCCCTGGGTTTTGACTTGTACTTCCTTAGTTGATTAGTCCTGTGCTCTGTCTGGTTCTTGTTGTGACCCGTCATGGTCTGTTTCATTTGTAGTTTTCCCCTGTTTTGTTTCTATTCCCAATAAACCCTGTTTGTTTTCTGAGCCGCAAGTGGGTCGCCTTTTTCCCCCTGCCTCCACCACGCCGCGCCTCCAGATCCGTGACAGATGTGACATTATAGCATCGGTAAGTCATGACAACCACTGTTGCATAGGCAGCTAAGTATCACACAGCATTTGGTTGTTTTTGCATTTGAATTGTAAATCAGTTGACAGCCTAGCATGAAAGACCATATATCAGTAAACAGATCTGCTCTGATTGATGTTAAATAAGACTGAAAGCCTCGCTCAGATTTGCCAGATACCCGTGAGATAAGTACCACAAGGCCATATTCAAGAAATGCCAGACAAGAAAAAGAGACTAATTGTAATTCTGGCCCTTGGAGGCAATGACCTTTACATTGTCTACTCCGAGAGAGCAAGTTTAATTATAAAATCAAGACTACATGATCATAATTCAGAAATCTCCGGAAACTTCACCCGCAAAGCTAAGACTCAGACTTTCAACTTGGAAAACTCTGATAATAGTTTTTTTTTAGTTTTGGCAATATAGCCCACACATATTCTGCAAACTGCTATCTGAACCACAGTATTGTGCATAAGTCTCAGTCATAAAACTACGATATGTCTGTCAAAGTCAGCTTATTTCAAAACCTCTTCTTAAATCACCTCAGTGTTTGCAGCAACCATCCAATGCACTTATTTTTTGACTCGACCAGTAACCCACCTCTTTTGGCTAATCAATACCTCACTGAGTTATTAAACTAACTGATTGATTGAATTATTAACTGATTGATTAATTGAGCTCATGCTGAAATATAACAAATGCATGGAATGGCTGGGGTGTCCCTGCGGAGAGGTTTGGGAACTGATGCGGTCTTTTTGTAGCCATCTAGTAAAATATCAATATCTTATTGAGAAGAAGAAATTCTTAATTTTTAATTGCTACTTTTAATTTGCATATTTTCTGATGTTTTCTGAGCAAAGTCTCAGAATTTTACACAGTACGGTAACTGTAAAAATGTTGGCTGAGGTAGACAGAACTGCCATATACCTGATGGGACCAAATGTCCCCACAATGTGGTGATGACCTGTTATTTTGACTTTTTCGGGGACCACTTTTTTGGTTCCCACAAGGGAAAACTGATTTTAATAAAAATCTGTGACCTCAAACTAAAATTTCAGGCTTTCATTTGGTTATTTATTGTGAAGGTTAAGGTTAGGTAAGGGTTTAGGTTGTCATTGTTGGGATTAGGGTTTTTCCAATAGAAATCCCCAAAAAGATGTGAATACAAATATGTGTGTGTGTGTGTGTGTGTGATGGACTGACATCCTCGTATGAACTGCCCTGTTGTCTCTGGCCCAGTGACCTGTGCCACTTGAGGTAAACCACAGGCAGATTGCAATCCTGTACCACCAAGGAGGTTTGGATGGCTTTGATATGGATGGAACACTTTTTATCAAGCCTGGGGTTGCATTTATAATGACAAAAGTATCTCATTTTCACTGCTACTCTAGTACAAGATACTCCCCCTTTTCATATTCTGTTTTGTTGTTGTGCATAATATGTCCGTTTTATATTTGAAAAGTATTTTACTAAAAGAAGAGATAACATATGAAATGTATCAATGCTTCCTAATCAAGAGCTCAATCAAGTCAAAGGAAATGAGCCACAATAAATAACAGCAGATTAAGAATCAGCCCAGCTAATGGATAACATCAAAGTAGCCCCATTAACCTCACTTTAGGGGTTTCTCAGGAAGGCAGATGTCTCACATACTGTAACTTCTTTGGAACAACTCCTCAAATTTAATCTTACCATCAAAGTACAATGAAATCTATCCAGTTTTTAGCAATGAAAATCTTACCCATATAACAGCAAATGGAAAACAGCAAAGTGTTAATATCCCCAGCTCGTCCTTGTCCTAATGACAGGATTTCAATTTCTATTGCCTACAGATTAAAGCCAGTTCTCATACATGATCAATAAAAGAAATGCATAATGGCGATTACAAAAATAATGTAAATTGTCACTATGCAAGTGGATTACGCAAAATTTAGTAGCTGCCTCCATAATGACATCAAAAAATGCATTTGCAAAGTACACATACAAACACACACACATGATCACACATGAATATATATATATATATATATATATATATATATTATATACACATACATACACACACACACACTGATGGAGTTCATCCAGGCCACTCTGTGATGGCATCGATGTTGTACTTTATTTGAAATCCGTTCAGATTGGTTCCAGGAATGCCTTGGGTATGACGTTAATCTGCATCTGGCTCTACAAGCTGTCCTCCAATTTGCAGGGAAAAATTTGGGGGTTGGTGGAGGGATTAACACTCCAGCCACCGTAAAAAACTTCACACAGCTCTGACGAAGCACGAAGGAGTCTTTTCTGCTCTCCATGGGATTAGCTCTACTGCAGCTGCCCACAGGAAGGCTGCACGCATCATGAGGGGGATGGGGGAAAGTCCTTGGGAGCCTCATTCCAGGAAGAGTCTAAACTGCCGGAGAGCCAGTGGGGTAAAATCTGTGTACTGGTGTGGTGCTGAGGCATCGCCCGCTGCAGGGCAGCACTTTGGTTCTAATCTTAGGCAGCCCATCTGGGTAGGCGTGTGGAATGTCTTATCTCACCAAATTAATGACTATCTTCCTCTGCTGTCAGAGGAGCTTTGTAAACTACACATTTCAGTGGTAGTACTGTCTGAGGTATGCAGACCGGGGAGTGGCCAGATTTCTGTGGTTGAGTACACCCATCACTAGTCTGGTCGCTCTGATGGGTGGCATACTTAAGGAGCAGCAGTTGCTGTGGTAGATCAGCTCCTCCCGATGGTGTCTAGTAAGGGTGTAAGAAAATATCGCTACACTTGAGTATTGTGATATTTCATTTTGCGATACTACATTGATTTTCAAAAACACAACATCGATTCAAGAAAAAAATAGTTTACATGTATTTGCGGTTGATAGTGGTTCGCTTTGTGTTGTGTTTAACCTCCGGGCCGCTAGATGGCTGTACTCAGTACGACGCACCAATTGCGCCCACTCCTAACTTCAGCGAAGTCTGGTCACTAGCAACATTTACAGCGGTGGCTGATTCTGAGCTGGTTAAACCGGCTCCTGCTCAGTGTTGGGGAGTAATGGAATACATGTTACGGCGTTACATATTTAGAATACAAAATATGAGTAACTGTATTCCGATAGTTACAATTTAAATAAATGCTAATTAAATAGTTACTTTTTTAAATAAATGATTACATGAAGGGATTTATCCATTTCACATATTTAGTCACTCTCCAACTAAATTATAGCCATTTTTCACATTTCCCACGCGACTAAAAGCCTCGGTGCGGTTACGTTAGCTGGCTGCTCACTTGCAGTAATGGAGCTGGTCCGACACAGCGAGGAGCGATAGGCATACGCTTCTGTCTGAGAAATTCACTCACTATTTCACATTTAAGGAAGAAAAAGGAGAGAGTAACATCCTTGTGCAGGGCAGCCTCCATTTACTAGCCACCAACTTACTTTCTGTGTCCAAAAACTCTACTTCCAACATAAAGAAGCATCTTGACGTACGTTCGTTTTTTTGGTCTGGCTAGAGTCATCTAGTTAGCTTGCCTGTCCGAGGCGCCCTTTATAGTTATAGTCAAACTGCCAATCAACAATCTGCTTTGTGCTAACTGTATGGCTATTTACCATGCTACAGCTGTAAGATCCAGCGCGTTAGCTCCGTACGGTATGCAATTTCGAGACTACAAACAATATTTTCATGAGTAGTGCTGCTCTGAAAACTGTTTACAGATTTAATGTTTCTGCACGCTGCTATCACCGTTTGCATGCATGCTCTTGTTGAAATGTGTAGCCTAATGATACCATTTCGCTAGCTAAATGGTTTTAGGATAATGCTTTATGGCAGTGCTTCCACTGAATGATGAACAGGACATGTTAAATAGATGGTAGTGGACTTCTCCTGTACATTTATGATGTGCAATTATTTAGAATCTGTAAGTGTAATGAAACCATCAACAGGGTTTCACCAACCCTTACGCATCTGGCGTGATACTTTAATACATTTAACCAGTTGCTACAATAGAAGAACATAACATAATTGTCTTATTAAGTATAGTGTGATTTCCACGTTTGTACCGTTGTAAAATGTAAGACAATGTTGAAGTAATCCAAAGTATTTAGAATACGTCACTCACATACACACAATACATTTTAAAAGTAACCCGCCCAACACTGCTTTTGGTGCATACCGAGCTGAAGTGTGTCATTTTGGCTTTCATGGTTAAAAAAAACATGTGGGAAGTTAGTGACTATTTTCTTTAATTCTTTAAATAAATAAGGAATTATAAATTGACTTAATTTAACCCTCTGGAGTCGGCAGTCCCACCTGCGGGACCAAGAAGAAATCTCGCTAAACCGTTTAAAAAACTCCACGAGTTTTTGTCATAGAAACATGTATATACCCCCAGAAATACCCCCAGAACCTTGAACGGTCTACTTTTCAAATATATAGGAAGAAACAAAATATACTTTTAGAGCATTGCAAGGAGGATACAAAGTAGAAGAAGGACTGACTGGAGTGTCTGAGTCTGGAAGCAGCGCTGATCGCCACCCCTTTGCAAATCACATATATTCACATGGTAACAATAGGGTAATCCGGCGGTCGTTACTGGATAACTCCTACGAACAAGAGCACATTTCCGGCTTATATTTACACTGACCGACTACAAACATTGAAGATAAATGTAATTAAGTAAGTTACTTTCACTTTGATAATTATTTTACTTCCGTCAGCTCCCTCCCTTCCATCAGCTCCCTTTAATGCTGTTTGAGTCAACTTCGTAAGCTGTGTACACCGTACAGCGTTATTGTAGTCGATAGATGTGTTGCTACGGTGAA
>JAODKM010000001.1:36123544-36137092 GCA_026780845.1 Petrocephalus sullivani
ACCGTACAGCGTTATTGTAGTCGATAGATGTGTTGCTACGGTGAACGGCATACGCTTGGAGCCGTTCGTACTCCGAAGGAGCGAGCGCAAGAGCCACTTTCTTGGAGGCTTCCATCTTGGATCCGAGTTCGGCGAATGGAATGCATCAGACTCGGTTTTCCTCGTTTTTTTAGCGGATGTGACGTCACTCCGAGCTCCGATCTTCGAGGGTAAAGGAACGCACGAATAGCATGTATCGCTTTCTATAGCGAAAACGTCGGCTCATTGTATTAGGCTCATGTAGCGTAAAACTCCTCTCGTAATGCGACTTCCATGAACACAGGCTGTACCCTCAGTCTGCGCAGCAGAATGCTGTAAAAAGTCGTAAAGCTGAATAATATTGTGTACCATGCAAAACTAGAGTATTTTGTAATATTCTATTTACTTTCTGTACTTATGTACTTTATGTACTTACTCTAGGTCCACAGTTCCTGAGGCTGATCCTCCAATTAGTTCTGAATCACCCAATCTCACTTTAATTGCACAAGTAGTGAACTAGCTGGGGGTAGGGAAGGCCACAGGTATGTGGGGTGAATTTATGCAGGCTGGTGGTAAGGCTGTCCTCCTGGCACTGCAAGTAGTCTTTCCTTTCATTTTGGAGATGGGCGTCTGTCAGGGTGGGTACCCGTCCTACCCAGTCCTACGGCTTTCCCCATTTGGCCAGCCGGTGCTGCTGGCCATCCTGACCCCCCTGTGTTCCTTGCCCCTAGTCTGGGTTGAGCATGCAGCTTGGTTATCCCCTGAGTCATGGATTTGAGGCTGGCTAAGCCCAGCCTTCTCTTGTGTTGTATATGTTGAGTTTCTTTTTTTCAGTGTTCCGTTTTCCCTTTCGAACCTTTTGATTCAGTTTTCCCTCCTTGTGTGTTTGGTTATTGTTCTATTTTTTATCCTAGTGTATTGTTTTTTGGTCGGTGTTCCAATTACAGTGCCTTGTCTTCCTTAGGTCTGTTAATTTTTCCCACCTGTCACTCGTTGTCCTGTGCCCTTCCTGATTAGTTAATTAGTTATGATTTGCACCTGTTTGCCCCAGTGTTTCTGTGTATTTACGTGCCTACCTCAGTCTTTCTTGTCAGTTGGTCATTGGTTGGGAGAGCATGGGGGGGGGTCATGAAGTTGCTGGAAAGGGGTGTGTGGGGTGTGTGGCGCTCCCGATATCTTTGTAAGAGACCGAAGGTCCAAGTCTTTGTAGTTCTGGTGCTCCCTATTTTGCTACATGGCTGTGAGACATGGACCCTTTCCAGGGACGTGAAATAAAGACTGGAGTCCTTTGGTACTGTGTCTCTTCGGAGAATCCTTGGGTACACAAAGTCAAACCAGTAGCACATTACCTGCGTTGTGAGAAAATGTCAGTTATGGGACTGTGGTTATCTGGAGTAATTCCCTGAGGGTGATCTGGCTTGCAGAATTGGCGAGGACCTGAGTGGCAGGACCAGGCCAATGGGACACCCACATAACACCTGGCTGTGGCAGATAGAAGGCCATTTCAAGAGGGTGGGACTGGAGCACGTGTCGGCCTGGGGGGTTGCCAACTGGGATCCTGAAGTGTTTTGTCATGTGGTGGGAATGGTAATGCACTGTACCAGTGCATGCTCCTTAACCTGACCTGCACTGATCAGGACAGCCTGGAAATTATATTCTAATATAAATATTTTATTTCCACCTTGGTGTTATACACCAGCATATGCAGCTGAAGCGGTTATATTAGTGTCTATAATTGAAGACTATTTTTTGAAAGATTAGCTGGACTTTGTACTTGTACATTACGGTACAAAGCAAGGTCAGCTCCTGAAATCACTGGAGAGGCTTCAACTACCTAAATTTACATCCTGGTTTCCCAATATCTCTACTGCCAGGCTGATGTGACCTTCAGGGTAGCCTCACTGCACCATATAATAGATTCTGCGAGCAGCTTGCAGGCAGTCCCCAACAGTGAGGACTTGAGCGTGGCTTTTGCTGAACAATTGATCTTTCTGTCAAAGCGAATGTTCAGTGGGCAGTGGGTAGGTGCCATGAAACCCTTGATATATTGGAAACATACACATTTAAATACAAGGGCATGACAAGATAATACAAGTGCAGCAGGCGTGACGTGCAGACGTCTTCATCCGTCTGTTATCCAGGTGTGAAAAGCGCAGATCTGCTGAACAAGGATTTTGCATGACCTCTTTCTGCAGAGGGAGACCCCTGGGATTTAGGACTGTTTCCAGGCCAGCTGGGAGATATTATTCCATGGTGGAATTGGCTGTTAGGCTTGTGAACAAGTGCACATGTATTAATATTGGAGTTGGGGGGTGGTTCTGTGGCCTGTGGGGAGGTTTAATATAGGTTATCCCAAGACAGCTCCATATATACATAATATACACTTCATAATCAGGAGCAGGATTTCTATGCAAATGATTACAGTCTGGAAATGTTAATAGTTTAATCCCTATTATGAAAATATAAGGGGATTATAATAATATATTCATAATATCCTATAAATATTATGGGCCCACAGTCTGTGCATTTACACACACGTGTACATTCACATACTACATATGTATAAACTGTATGTCCCAAAGATATATTCTTATTAGATATTATGAATCCATTTACTCCCTTAAAATGATTTAATTTATTTTGTGGATAAACGCTTGGGTTCCCTGTGCAGTATTCAGTGTAATTAAAGAAGTATTTCTGTACTGATTAAAGTGGTGAGATATTTTACCATTTTAATTATATAGTATGTCGCATAAAAGTACAGGTTTCCCCCGCTATTCAAAATTGGAGCATTCCTATGAAACTTTTCGCGAGCCAAAATGGTGTATAGCAAAGAAGTAATTACCATTAATTTGTATGCAAAGAATTTTTGAGCATTCTCAGAACAATCATACCAAATAACACATATAACACATAAAATAAAATGAGCATATAGTAAAAGCAGGAATAATGTGATGAATACTCAGCCTATATAACTAGAAGTTATGTGTATACAGTGTAGTTTCACTTATGAGAACAGTTATGCATCACTTAACGACAGGATACGTTCTAATAAATGTATCAGTTGGGGATTTCGTTATCATAGACTGTACTTATGCAAACCTAGATGGTATAGCCTACTACACACCTGGACTACATGGTATAGCCTAATTAAAAAGTATGGTATAATAAACACATAGAACAGTAACATAATTAGGTAGGTAGTAGGTTTGTTCACAACAGTATCACCATTGTGCTATGGCGTTACAATGGCTATAAAGTTATTAAGTGAGAGGAATTTTTCAGCTCCTTTATACGCTTATGGGACCACTGTTGTATGTGTGGTCCATTATTCATTTAAACGTTGCTATGCAACACACCTAGAATTGATTTTGAATATGAGTGTATGTATGTGTGTCTGTGTGCATTTGTCCTGCAATAGACTGGTATCCCATCTATAATACCTAATCAAACCACAACAGAGAATTGTGTCAAACATAATAATTACAATTTATTAAACAAATTTTAAGCAGCGGTGAAATGATTTCCCCATAGTGCAAGTTGGCCATCATTTTATTCAGAAATCAAATGAGAATTTCAGTGGTGTGCTTCGGTGACACCAGGCCTGCTACGAAATCCTAAAGGATTGGCCTGATGAATGCATACACATGGATTTGATGCCACACATCAGCTCATGAAGGTTGTTATGGTGACAGGTTTGACATTAGTCATCTCCAACGAGATTGCGAGCTTGGAGAGTGAGCTCTAAATTCACGGCCATGAACACCAATCATCATCAAGTGTCCTTGAGGGAAAGGCCTGGAACCACACAATTCAAAGACGTTAAGAAAGTTATCCAAGAGTCAAGATGCTGAGTACCTTAAAATTAACCGTTTAAATATTGTGAGCAATATAAAGGTAATGTTAAAATGGAGTAGAGGTACACAGGTCTGCAGGAAATGTTACCAGCCAGCCTGATTTACTGAACTAAATGGATAAAACATAATAAGTTAGCGATCACCCTGGTTTAAAGGTACTGTCAAGCTGCAGAGTTTGCTGGGTTGGCTTTGTGTCAGTGGATCTATCAATTAGTCTAGAAAGGGAGATGTGCTAGTGCAGAATCCATTTCTGTCTCTCTCCCTGTAATAGCTGACTGCTTTCCCTGGTCCTGCTATAAATGCTGATCGCACATGACACCCCAATGGTCATGGAACAGGCTGGGACCAGATCAAGAACCAAAAGGACGACAGTTGATGAACAAACAAAACCACACCGATGAAAAAGGATAAACACGGGACAGGGCTAAGGACATCAGACCCGTAATCAGATGGACAAACACCAGGCATCACCAAGGACCAGGTAGCAGGAGAGACAGGGACATTGACAGACAGAACATGCTACACCAGAACAGGGCAGACAAGAGGGGGAACCACAAAGACAGGGACAGAAACACCAGAGAGGGTAAAGGAAATACAAGCCAGGGCAAGACAAAGGCAGGACAGAGTAGCGGGACAGGGACCAAGGTACAGCTGGAGGATACGTGCGGGGGTCTCCCACACCCTGGGGAGCCAAGTGACGACCTTGAGACCTGGATCCTCCTGGGCCCAATCACTGGTGAGGCGGGGCCACAGGACCTAAGGGCCAGTGGGGCCAGAGCAGGAGCACACCAAGGGGCCTGCAGGACCCTGCCTAGAGAGGGCACCAGGGGAACTGCAGAGCTGGAGCAGGTGGGTGCTGGGGGAACTGCAGAGCTGTATCAGGAGGGTAACCAGAGAACTGGAGGGACAGAGCAAGAAGGCGTCATGGGTCCTTTCATCCGGGCTGCAGCTGGAGAGTTGTCTGAGTGCAAGCAGGCAGCTGCCAGGGCACCTGGAGGCACCAACGATGTTCCCTGCGGGATGGCAGATGAAGCAGAGCAGGCCAACCAGCCCCGAACAGTGTCCTGACCGGTGAAGTGGTCTCACCTGGGTCACGTTCGGGTGGCATGACTGCTGTGGGGCCAGGTGCAGGAGATGTGGCCCTTCTTGGGCTGAAAGCCTGGGACTTGCGTGAAGCGACCCTCTCAAGGTCAGGAGCCTGGAGTTTGGGTGGAGTGGCCCTCTTGGGGCCAGGCACAGCAGTGGCAAGGACAGGCTCTGGGGGTGCAGCAGAGGTGAGGACGGGCTCCGGATGGGATGGAATGGATGGGATGAGCGGGCTCCTGTGCCCCAGGTTCAGGAAGCTCAGGATGAGCAGCAGCCCCTCCTGGGCTGGGCTCAAGCAGCAGCCCCTCCTGGGCCAGACTTGGGAGGCTTGGTCTGATTGGCAGCCCCTCCTGGGCCAGGCTCTGTAGGAACGGCAACGGCCTCCTGTGGGCAGGGCTCTGGAGGCGCGTCGGTGGGTTCCCCTGGGCAAGGCTCTGGGGCAAGCAAAGTGGCGGAGCTGCTTCACACTGTGGAGAGGTGGCAGGTTAAGCAACATCACGCTTCAGAGGCGGTGAGCAGAGCAGGGCTGCGGAGTGATCATCGCCAGCATGTCATTTTCTTCGTGGAGGTGAATCCCACATGAGCGCCACATGGGCAGGACAACCTGCACGCCGGGAGACTCCCTGAGGTATTCTTCCTCCTTAGGCCTCTTGAGGTTGCTATCGCTCAGTGAGTTGATGAGGGGACTGTCCACCTATCATCATTTCCAGCTCAGCTGAGACATCAGGAGGAGGTCAGGTGCAGGGGAAAGCATGCATGTAGAGATGCAGAGTGAAAGAGGCTCCTGGGGATACCCGTTAGGCAATCGCTAGAGTCCGGTCATTCTCTCATGACATGCGGGACAAAACACTACAAGGGGGGTTTATTGAAAGCAAAACAGAACTGTGCTGAGGATTGGTACAGGGAAGGACATGGGCTGACAGGAGGAGCAATGTTAATGATTAGACTAGGGAGGATGATACAAAAAGATACTTAAAAAATCAGGACTAATTAGGGGCAACAAGCAACAGGCGTGGCTCATCAGGGTCACACTACGGAGGAGACAGCAGGGTCAGGTGGACATGGCAGGCAGGACATAATTTGAATTCACACTTCTTTCAGATGTGTACATCCACAGCAATATAACTGAATCTGTCAGGCAAAATCAGATCAATAGTGTCAAGGCACAACAAGGAGAGGTGCACACAGAGAGGGGAGCTGGATTCAATACCCCTATAAGCAAACTATTCTTTCGTATTCTGGCTCTCATTGTATTGTGGTGTCTTGTGTATGATTCGTTAATTGTAACAAATGTATACAAAACCAAAGTCTTTTAGGTATCCAGTCAATATATTTTCTGTTTAATATCACAATTTATTTTTTATAATTTAACAACCACATACCACATCAGAGCTTCCATGATTCAACATTTTATATCATACTTTCAAAAAGGTCTGGTTTTGTTTGTATGCTTGGCTGGATTCCATGGAGTAAGTCTTCACTCCAGCACACACACACCCACACAGAAATAGGTCCCAAGGACTAAAGCTCTGCCTTTGAGAGACATCTTTTGTTCATCTTCATCTCTTAGTGATTATCACGTCTGCGAACACGATCCTCCTTTTTCCCCACCTCATGTCTAATAAAAATGGAGTAAAATAAAAATTCAGCTCTGTGACTTAATTTTGAGCTGTCATACTGTTTGACAGTTTCCCCTGCGAAGCAACTTATCACTGTGTGAACTGTGGCAGATTCCGGGTTTAAATCTCGGAGAACCCTCTGTCCCCCAGAGAACAGCTCAAGGGCATCAGATAATGTTACAGCCATTTATTCTGCAACAAAGCGCATGTCTGGTAGGAAGAGGATGAATGATATGGATGGGTAAAAATATCTCTGATGCTCTGAATGAACCAAGCCGGACAGTATCTCTTACAAAACTTTGAAATTGTCCTCCTTTTATTTGGATACATATTCATATCAGGATGAAGACAAACGTGAACTCATTTTACAGACAGATGTTCTGTATGACTTTGCTCAAGCAGCAGAACTTATCCAACAATCTCTACCTCGCCATTTGTTTATTTGCATCGAAAAGGAGCTGTGAAGTTTGTTCATCTGAGACCGAAGCAGGAGTTTCGCGGAAAACGGCAAACGCTAAAGTGTCTCTGTAGACTGCTCCTTTGGGGCAGACAGATATGATAAGAGCACACTGTTCTTCCTGGGTTTTCCCAAAAGCAAATGTTGTGACTTGGGTGGGAAACACATCTGGAGAGAGATACTGTTGCTAAACGTGTCCGAGAAATCACCGACCTATGAGAATGAGCTGTCTAACAGCTCTGTGCAGTCAACTCAGTGGAGCTTGCTTCAGCTCTCTTTATTTGAACATATTACAATCCATCATTTCTGAAACAAAAATAAATAAGAAAATGCCACTGGGACCAAGAGAAAACTGTGGGAAAAAATGTGTATTTGGATATCGACTTCTTCATATAATAACCATATTAACAGTCTATTCACTCGGCCACTGGTTTGGACAACAGCGGACTGTGTGATATCCATCACTAGGCACCGTTTATTCCAGGAGGTAATACCAGACAAGCGCTGACAGCTGGTTAGGCCTCCTGTCACTGCCTGAGATTGTGCACCTATTCTGTGTTATGAAGCCTCCGCTCTAGCCTGCTGTCCACTTTCACCAGACACATGTGAATTAGGACACAGTTTGTTTTCCTAAAGGGCCACCCAGTCGGGTCCGTTTTAAGAGAAGTGCTTCACTATTGGAAGAGCTGACTATGCTGTCAGGCCAGGTGACATAAAGGTGATGGCTGCTGGACACTCATATAGTGATAGCTGAAGGTGTCGAAAAATGGTCACAAGTCATGTTAATATTCTTCTTTTTAAAATATGGAAAATAAAATAGTCAAGTGGTGTTTCACAGATATTTAAATACCTATGCTATTCACATCGCATACCAGAACATCTCCCAATTGTAATGACAATTATCAGTTTTTCAAAAAGTCAAATACACTGTCATTCCTCTGAGTCATATTTTTTACTTGACAGTAACAGTGAAATGCCACCATTGAATGTACAGTCGATGGAATAATATCTCTGCTATGCAGATAGATTGCAGTGTAGAGCGACTGATGGAGTCTCGCGTTGCCTTGAGGATCCTCAGCCAACTGCGGATAAATGTGAGATCCCAGAGAGGATAGCAGACAGGTAATTACAGTTTCTGATCCTGCAAATTGAAGTTTGTCACTGAGTACAAAGTCCATCAGATAAAATACACTAAGTAGCAAATTGTGAAATACGAGCAACATTTTAACTTAAGTGAGTTTATTTCACTTCATTATGTCAATGATGCCCTTAAGAAATGGCAATATGAGAAAATCTGGGCCTTTTTAATTGCTTATTTTGTGTTATTAAATTTCCATATCACATCCATATGAATAAAATGCACGTATTACACAAAAATAATTTCCCTTACAAGATTAGCCAATTATTAGAAAAAAAAAGTATATATATATATATTTGCATGACAATCTTTTATTATATTGTGGGCAAAACAAGAACTTCTGGCTCTTACAATATTTTTGACTTTGATGAAAATACATAAACTTTATCATGCTGAGAATATCCTTCAGAGAATCTACCAGTCAATCTTGATTGAAATGTGTATGTCTGACTGTCACAATACCAATGATGGCTGCCTAATGTCAGTGTCGGAAAGAGTGCAGTATGAGTTGACATGCTTCAGTCTATTTGCCCAATGTTTCTACACACTGCAGCGTCTGCTTACGATTTGCATGGAAAAGGTAGATGACAGACAGGCCCTCTGGTCATCTGCTGAGGCTGGGTCAATGAAAAAGGTTAGCAAAAAAAAACAAACAAAAAAAAAACGTGTATTGTTGTGCAATGGCATGCCAAAGCCCAAGAGAAAGGCATCAGGCAGAATAGCATTGTCACATCTAGAACAACTGCCTCTAAGAAGCTGTCAATGCAAATATATCAGTTCGGGAAACAATAAAAACAGCTTTACCTGAGGCATAGAAAACTTGAGAAAGAGAAAATGAGAAAAATACAGGGTATGGTAGGAATCTGACAGGCAAACATCTAACTGAACAAAACTGAGGAAAGCTGAAGTGAACTAGATACTGTTGGAATGACACCAGTGTATCTTCCGGATGTCCCCATCACCTAACCCCCACACTCCACACACTCCCAACCTCTCCAAAAAAATTGCCCAAATTTATGTCAATTATGTCAATGTGATTTGGTTCACCATATCTGCATCTGTGGCTTCCCTTTTATATGCCACTACTATGCTGTGCTGCTTCAGTTTTAGTTTGAGTTCTCTCAGAATTTGATTAGTTCCAGATAATCACCCATACAATGTATCTGCAAAATTTGAGAATGATCCATCAAATACTTTTTGAGTGATCACGTTAACAGAAGCAGCCCTTCTCTTTGCTACCACTATGTTGTGCTGTTTAAATTGTGGGGTGGTTTGTCTCAAAATTTCATCTGTTTCATATCTTTACCCATACATTGTGCCTGCAAAGCTGAAGAAGATCTGTCAAGTTCTTTTTGAATTATCAGGATAACGAGATGTGTCTGCAGTGGTGGACTGGTCCCAAAACTACATGTATTCCCTCTGCAAGGAGGATAATAACTTCATGAATGTCAACATCAAGCAAAACGTGGGTATAGCACATAAAAGAAGCAGAAGCCTATTAAAAGGTGGGGGAAATAGACTGCCATGGTCCAAAATAACCACATGGTTTCCTATGTGATTTATCAGTAGAAGAGTGTTTCAGCAATGCATTAAATACAGTAAAACATGGCATTGTCACAGACCAGTTCCACACCATTAAAGTAATCTAGTGAAAGAGGAAACCGTTAACCCTTTAGAATCATGCCACCCGCAGGATAAATAAATCTCATAAATCTCATCAAACCATTATATATATAAAAGAGCACCTGAGTCTCGAATCATCTGACATGCCTGTCTTCTGTTTGCACTGACTGGGCAGCCTCAATCTTTTATTTTGTGATGAAAGAGTTTTCTCATTATACGATAAAAAAATCTCTTCACTTCATGGATAACTGCAAATTTGGATAAAGTATAACTTTGTATATTACAAAATGTCACTTGTTTTCACTACTGTAAAAAATGCCCGAAAATAATATAGATTGAGAATACAATGTCCAACACCTCCAGGCCACACCATCCCTACCTTCACATGCATCACTCTTTTATATACAAAAATCCCTTGAAAGTACCAAGCATGTGTACCTTTGCCTTCAGTCAGACAGAAACTGTTCTGAAGCTTGAGATCCTGATCTCCTGATCAGTACCAACAATTTGTTGTTTTATTATTCTTTTATTGTTTTGTATTATCCCAGTAATATTCTGTGATTGCACTTTTTATTCATCAGTGTTTAATCCATTGTATGTTATAACCTGTAAAAGGGCTTTTAGTCTCTCTTCTTTTCTTACAATTCACACTGACTTTCCAAACTGATGGGTGGGGGGGCAGTGACAATGACATTCCAGACTGATGGACCATTGACAATATTGACTACCATTGACACCTACCTCATCAATATTCATTATATATGCCACTAACGTTGAATAGTGTCACACCAAAGTTGTAACATTTAGTAGTCAAACCACGTGACATTTCTGAATGCTTCAGTCACCTATGTGTAACCAATCCCTACGTTTAGAAGCTCCTGAATTCAAAAGTCTTGGTCAGAAATGTTTATAATCTGTTTTTTCTTTTATCCCAGCACCTCTGAAAATTGATTTTTGAAAAGTGTATGTTTACAGTTGATTTAAACAAAAATAGATTAATGACATTCTAAATGGTCTGAGATTATTGGTGCTGAGTTTGTGCTGAATGAAAGCATATGTAGTACAGGGATAAATGTTTGATTGATCACACAGATAAAAAAACTTGGCCTACATCTGTGACCCTCACAGAAAGGAGTCAAGAGTATGCATTACACAGGACAACAAAAAAAAAATTCTGCTACTCAGCAAAATGTATGTGTCTCATACTAAATCGAGTGCACTGATACTAAATCTTAAGTCATATTTTTTGTAGCACGTCAGGATTTAAGTTTAAGTCAACTCGTTTAAAAATTAATCTGTACATTACGCAAAACTATAACTTGGTACATCATCATCATCATCATCATCCCATTGATGCATTCAGAGTAACAAAACTGCTAAAGATTCAACTTGAATAGGCCTAGTTTTCAAAAGTGCTTAAAGCGTTTGCATTTGTGGATGGTATTAGTATCCCGTTATAGAAACCAACAATAGTCGCCCATCATGTTGGGATTAAAGTGGCCTTGATATCTTGTTTCCATAAGTGAAATATCTTGATGGAATCTCTCTCCACGTTGATCACTTACATCACCCAGGTTTTGTGGACAGAAATCTAGATGGGAGTGCAAAAAGTGCATTTTTAGAGACATCCGGCTACCGAGTTTCTGATATGCTGTCAGCATGTTGTTAATGCATTCAACATAGTTTTCAGATCGCTCGTTTCCCAGAAAGTTTTGCACTACTAGCATAAATGTATCCCAAGCAGCAAGTTCAAGTGGGTTGAGTAATGTTCTGAAAGTGGTATCATGAATGACTTTGTGAATTTCGAGTCCGACAAAAATTCCTGCTTTCAGTTTGGCATCAGTTTTTTTTAATCCAAAAAAAGTACTGAAAAGCATTTCCATCATGATCCATTGATAGAACAAAATTTTTCATAAGGCCCAGTTTTATATGGAGCGGAGGAACATAAACTTTCTGTGGATCGACCAATGACTTATGCTGTACATTGTATCTGCCAACTGTGTTACAAGAAACACATTTGTTTTGTGTAACCCAGTTGTAAACCATGGAGAAGCGATATTACTTTCAGGTCACTGCAAATATTATTAAAGTCATTATGCATGACTTTCTGTATAACTTAAGATACAGATGTGCTAGGCTAATTTTGCTCAGATTTGGAATCAGCACACTCAATTAAGTATAAAACAGCTCTTTTTACTTTGGTAGCAAAATCTTTGTTGTCCAGTGTTATTAGTATTACAGAGATTACCTCCATCCCATCATGTTCCAACCATTTATCTTTCACAGGCTCACAGTAAGACTACTGCCTGTCCCAAGTGTCCTCAGACAGGATACCAAGTCTATCACAGAGCTTTTACCCTCACACATAAATGTAAATGTGTGAACTCCAATTCACCTAACCGCATGTGTAGGAACTGCAAGAGAGAAGTCCAGCACAAGCATATGCAGAATATTATGCATAGTATGTTATGGCAAAACAAGGCAAGGAAGAGCAAGGCAAGGCAAGGCATGGCATGGAATGGCATGACAAGGTAAGGCAAGGCATGGCATGGAATGGCATGACAATGCAAGGTAAGGCAAGGCATGGCATAGAATGGCATGACAAGGCAAGCCAAGGTAAGGCAAGGCATGGCATGGCATGGCATTACAAGGTAAGGCAAGGCATGGCATGGCATGGCATGACAAGGCATGACATGGCATGGCATGGCATGACAAGGCAAGGCATGACATGGCATGGTATGGCATGGCATGACAAGGCAAGGCATGACATGGTATGGTATGGCATGGCATGGCAAGGCATGGCATGGCATGGCATGGCATGACAAGGCATGGCATGGCATGACAAGGCAAGACAAGATGACCTTTGTTAAATTTAGGGGGAAATTAGTGATCTTAAAGCAACATCCATAGTAAATATGTGGTTGACGTGTAGTTCATTATGATGCAGGAGTATAAGAAACTTCAGAAAGTATAATACACAGTCAAGAAAGCAGGTGGCCATAGTAATATCCATAACACCTTAAAACAAGAGCAGGCATAATGTAATTCTTAGTCAGACATGATGAGTCAGAAAGAGTTGGGTTTAATGCGCCTGGCGTGTGTGGCACAGCGGAGAAGCTGCTGTGGTGATGTAGGCAGGCTTGAGGTTCAGAGTCTGTTTTGGCAGGTCTGAGGACAATGATAAATGCAATAGCTGGGAAGGCAGAGGACTGGTTAGGGATGGGGACCTCAGATACAGCCTAATCAGAGCAAGAGAACTGGCTAGCGGGGATCGGATGAGGGATAACAAGGCTAGGGCACAACAGGGTGAATCTGATCCAGGAATTTGGATACGTGATCATGTGATCATACTGCCTCAGGCCCTGCTGACGCCAGACAGGCAGCTGCATGATATCCCTTGGCGACGCTCTGTCAGAGTATCGCGAGAAGTCTGGGGTATGTGTAACTCTTCCCGTGGTGGGAGTCTCTTCAATTGTGGAAACACTGCAGATTTTTAAAGATTGCAGAACTTTATTCAACTATTGCTCCAGTTACTTATTTAATCATCCAATGTATGATTGTACAAATACACTGGATATACAATGTGAAGTGTTTCCACAGTTTTGGCCACAAGTGTAGATAAAGGATTAACTTTTGTCATAAAACCTCTAAAAAAGACCAGTTACCCCTATCGCTATACACAGGGTGGCTTATTTCCAGAAGAAAAAACTGTATTTAGAAATATATAAAGCAATGAGGATAACAGCAGCA
>JAODKM010000001.1:36141974-36164779 GCA_026780845.1 Petrocephalus sullivani
GGAATTCAGCAGACAGGCAGGAAATGCTATTAGTACATGTAAGTTCAATATTCAGGCTTGTGTATTAGATTTTGGCTGAAAAACCCAATGGCAGGCTTGACAAGTAAAGTTATATGCCATGTTAAGTAGTGCACTAGTTAGGTTTCTCATTATTTGATAACACAAACCATATTTCAGATCTGAATTTGTTCTGATGCCGCAGAAAAATCAATATATTTATCGAAAGATCACATTTTAAAAGCATGCTGAAGTTGAGCATGGACCTATTAGCCCATTCGAGGTGCTCAGTAAGACTGCTGAGTCGCTGCTTTTAACACCAGCAAATTGTAAACCTCATTGCTTTTCTCCAGACAAGCTAAAGCAAGTGATGTGGCCAGGACTCTGTTTTGTGTGCTACCTATGGATTCTTATTAAGTAAAATAAACACAGAATTTTACAGCTTATAAATGCATCCGCCCAGCTTCCAACTGCTTATTCAGTAGAGGGTGATGCAGAGCCTGGGGTCTATCCCAGATAGCAGGAACTTTTACGCAATACTCCATATGCTCATTGTAATGCTGTTTTTATTTATTTATTTATTTTGTTTGTTGTTTAATAGCATTACTGTAGAGTTCACTGGAATAGCAATGAATATGACACAAGCAGCATTTGATGGTAAACGGGAGGAATTTCGCTTTGTATGTAATCAGCTTTGCATTCAGCTACTCATCACTAGTAATAAATACAGTTCTATTATGACTGCGAATGTAACAGCTTTAAATAAACACCAGAAGTCAACACTGTAGGGCCTGTAAGGGAGACAATTAAGTGACTTTCACAAGCAGTTTTATTTTCTTAATTGGTGTCCTTTATTTTTTTTAAGTGCCTTTTTAATCATTTTAGCCATTAATATGGCATCTAACCACCAAACTCTTGGCATTTCTTTGTAAAAAATTGCTTCCATTGTCTGACTTTGCCCATATATGTATAATTAAGTACAAAAGTATAAATAAATATGTTAAACAGATGCAGGTATTTAACGGGAGGCTTAAATTTTTTTTGCAGTGAGCACAGAACACAAAATGCATCTTCTGGGACTAACATGGGTGGTGAACAGTCATTTCCAACGTTAAGTGGAAAAGTGTGCTTCTCTGTCAGCTTGAAGCATCATTCCTTTCAAAGAATAACATTGTCAGGCCCGAAACAGCAGGATGTGATTTATGCTGACTTTAGCAAATAAATAATGTGATTTATGAAGGCTGAAGGTGCTTCCATCGTGTTGACTCTCTTTCCTCTTTAATGGTTTGAAAAAGTGTGTGACTTTAATAAACCCATCTGCGATTCCATCTTAGATGCCCCGTGTGTATGTTTGTATATATTAAAAAAAGTGCTGGATCATAGTTGCACTATCTTTGGACGGTCGTATTTTAAAAGTAAAAAAAATTTGAATCGTAAAAATTTTGAAAGCACAAAGTAAAAGTGCAAACACATCACTAGCACTGGCAGTTCCTGTATATTCAGCAGTTCCTGTGTGTCCAGCAGGACTGCAAGCTGGTTTGAGCAGCCCCTAATATGTTAGCTACTCTGTGTTGTTACTTCGTGTCTGATTGCTTTGTTTTACTTTGTGTCTAATTGCTTTGCTTTGTTTGCACAAATCAGAAATGCATCATATGCTGGAGAAATCCTGAAACCTAGTAACTACTAGCCAGGCTTTATAGGGGATTTATGTACTTTTTTACACTTTTGCATGACTGAAATTGCATGCTTTACTAAGTCTGAATGCTTCATGGGGGAGACATCTCAGCATATTTAAACCTATTTAAAACATCATAGTCTGCATTTATGAGATATTCTTTTATAAACCTTATTGTGGGAGTTAAAAAGTGACATTCCACCATTATGGACTGTGAGGGTGTCCAGGCTGTCACTGTCATCGCTGTTGCCTAAAGTACATATGCATGACACACATCTTCTATAGTAGCAATATTTAACTTAACACGTAATCTGCATGAGCATCCTTAGTAAAGCTGCACATCACCTGTAAAGCTGCACATTGCCCCAGCAACTCTGATCACATTCCTGGCTCTAGTTCCAAGCACTGCTGCTCTCCAGTGTATATTTTAGTTTATTGGTTTATTGGGTATTACAATCTGCTGAAGTTTGCAATAATCTACCTTTATTAAGGCTATCACAAAAAACCTGTAGGACTCTGGCTCTGGCTACTGTCTTCCCAGGAAAGTCTTCTAAGTACTGCACAGCATATAAAGAAGGACAGCTATTAAAGGACATCATTCCGGAGACGAGGAAAAGGGGATCTAAAGGTTTGGAGCGTAAGTAAACCATTTAACTGACTTTCAAAAACACTTTATAAATCCAATGAGGCTGAGACTTGTCATAGATGTTTCCATAGAGCATCTGAGTCACAGGGACCTTCTTTTGCCTGTCCATTGTCCTCTAAGTACAGTTTATGATTGTCGTTTTTAAAGTGAAAGTTACAAGGACGAATTATAAAAACACTACCCACTAGAATGTTAAATGTCAGAGATGTGAAAAAGAGTATCTTGTGATTAGGCTGACAGTAAAAGAAATATGTATGTATATATATATATATATATATATACACACACATACATAGTGAGCGAGTAGCTCCATCAAGGTTTTCTCTGGCCCTTGTTCATTACTTTCACAGGCCTGTGCAGATAAGTGTCCTTGAGATAATTTGTCTCCAGTTAACTGTTCAGCATATATATTGCTTCAGATGAATTCATAGTCATCCATTAGCCTCACTTCACATGGGAGTGGTGTGTGGGATATAATCAATGCACTAGAATGTGGGCACATGTTTTGGAGTCTTAATTCGACTTCTTAAACAGGGAGATGCTCGGTCCTCACCCAGAGCTCAGAGGAATTGCCATTGCTGCGGATGTGGAGATTGAGTGCGGGATTTCGGTGTGGATTTTACACTTTTCTCTGCTGCTGTTTTCCCCTGCCTGCTCTCGCTGGTTGGCTGCCTCACGGATCTCCGTGCGAATCGATATGGCATGATAATGACTACCGCAAAAGCTCCACACTCAAATGGCTCTCTGGGGACTTGAGGGGAAGATGGAGTGTTCTCGCTTGGTTAATTAACAGCCAGCTGAGTCTGATGATTCCCAACACATCAGCCATGACACAAACATGCTCAACTCACATGTACATCACTGGGTTTTCTCAGTGGGGAATCAGGGTTATTACATAGTCGGACTCACAATGTAATGCGTGTCAGATCATCGCAATCAAAGTATTGACAAAATATATAACATTAATAACTATAACAATAATACCTGAGCAGATGGCTTGTATACTTTTGCGTAATCGAAGAATGTTACTTTTGAGCTTGGTTAAATGTATGATTTCAATATGTTATTACTAATGGCTGTTCGAGAAATAATCAAATAAAACATCCAATAAGCTAATAATGAAAAAATGCAATTCAGCACCTGAAATAAGATTCTATTCAGCATCATCAGTCTGCTTCATGGCACTTGGATACTAAGCCCACAATCCATTAAGCTCGCTGATACAGTGGTAAGTGACCCAAACAAAGCTTATTTATTTAGTCAACACACCTTAAGTTAAGAGCCACAGGAATAGAGATGTCTACCACACTTCACTAACAGTGAAAAACTATTACAGATTTCAAATTGTCCGCTGTCACTTCAGCTTGAAGTCAAAAGCTAATTTGCTTCACTAGCTTGACATAAAATCAATACATTTTAATGAAAAAACTTTATATTGCAACAATACAATCGCGCCTAATATAGGATGCAGAGAGCATATAAACAAAAGCATAATACATGGCTGCTGCGATGTGGGTTATAAGGACGTTATTTTCTGTCACTGCACAATGCCGGAATTCGCAAAAACAGCTAGTCAATTTTTAAGTTGTTGTAGAATCATGCAACAGACCAGCATTTTATTTATACAGATGGCATGAAATGAATATGGCATGGTATGAAATGAAAGTAGTCTGTCACTGTCCATTATAATAGAGCAATGTACCAATTACTCTGACGATTCATCGAGTAATCATTTATTATATAATATAATATAATATAATATATACATTGCATTTGGCACAAGGCCGGAGCCTACCAACTATTACAGGGTCACTCATATGGTCGATTTAAGTTGCATATTTCTGGATGGTGGAAGGAAACGGGAGACTCTGCCAAAAAGCCCACACGGGGTGTAGAGTCAAACTCCACACACACAAAGCGACAGTGTACAGAAACAGTGCAAACAGCCAGTAACAGGCTTGCACAACGTGTGATGTTAATATCGATGTGGCATTTGATGCACATGCCATTGTCACATCACAGGATCAAGGATCACAGCAGTCTGCTGGGTTCACACCATCAATACATTGCATGAAAATATATTTGGTCAGGAAACAAAATCTAGTAAGCTCTGCAATTCTAACAATGGTTCCTATTCAAAATGATCTAGTATAACAGTATAAAATTTGGCATGCACGCTCGGAGACAACCATAAACATTCTGATCCTTGCTGTTTGACTCAGTCACAAACCATGCAGTGCATTCATGAGAAATCAAACAAAATGAGAGAAGATCAGGAAAGCAAACAACAACTGTTCACAAAGAGACATTTGTCTTCTCATGTATGGAAATATTTTTAATTTCATCATAGAGACAATTTTGAGCAAAAGAAAGTGATTGTCAGCACTGCTTTCTACCTGTTGGCACAGCTAACAGCAATACCACCAACTTCTTTGACAGACTTTGTTGGTAGATTAGTTATATTTAACTGTATAATTCATTTTCAACTCTTAAGTGTTGCAAAAACATCAAATATCGTTCAGACCTACTCAAAATACTCACAAAATTTATTCACAAAAAATATTTTATATAATGATTAATATGCACAATATTATGCAAGATGATGATGGTTTTCAGTTTTTATTTTCACCTTCGCTATACGGCATCTCCCTTCCAACATACTGCAGAGTGATTGAGAAGGAACATTTTAATTGATACTTTTTTGAAATCTAGTAATCAAGTTTAATCGAGTAATTGTTACAGCTCTAGAAAATACATTAATGAATATATCAAATCAAAAACATCTGTTTAAACATATATTGTGGTTGTTTTTATCATGCCTGCTCCTGATTAGTGTAAGTGGGTGTCACCGGACCCACCGGTTTAGGGGCCTGCGTACGCTGGCAAGCCCGCACCACATCACCCCAAGCAGAGATGGTCACCCTGGCTACAACAAGAGAAAGCTGGACCACAGGGTAAGGGATGAACTCTTGCCTGAACTACCCTAGGTGTTTTGACTGCTGCTTGGCTCAGATGAGTTGAGATCAGTTTGTTGCATGCAACATTGCAGCCTCTGAGTCGTCCACTACTCTCCAGGAACTTGTGCAACGGCCCAAGGAATGGTAAATAGTGGCTGAGCTTCTGAGGCGTTATACGAATTGCCAGGTCCAATTGGCCGTCTAAGCTGACATTGTGTTAGGATAGCAATCTCTCAACCTCCATCTGAAACCAGACCTAGCAGATTCTGTGGATCACCTTATCGGCCAACAAATTAAGTATTGGTAAGGAAAGCCCAGAAGTAATCTCAATAACAGAAATGTCATGACTAAATAAATAAGATTGTAAATAAGTCTTTAATTAACTTGGAGTCAGATTTGGGTAGATTTTGCTTTAAAGGGTAAGTGATTTTCCAGGTGTGCTTGGAAAGACCTACATGCATTCAGGGGCTTTGGCTGCCTAACTGGATTCCGTCGTTGGGCCACTGGGCGGCTTTCTACATTAGTAATTGGGTAATTGAGCCTGCTCTGTGTCCTTTCCAGTGGCAATTGATCTGAACCTTATTGAAACAGAGCAATGAGCATTGATCACTGCACAATCATCATTATTCCTCTTAGCATCTAGGGTTCAGAGTAGTGTTTATATCAGAGGCTTGTTTGTGCGGCCTGGTGTGGTTGATTCCGCTTTCTCCTGTGTTTTTGTCAGTTTTCAGCCTGATTCCTGGCTTTGTGGTTTTCAGTTTCAGCATCATATTTTGGGGTACATGGTTCTTGTTGACTGACATTTTGTTTGGAGTTTTTGGTCTTGGTTAACTCATGTCCTAGTTCTGATTTCATGGTCCTGATTAGTCAGAGTGCTGTGCAACTCCTGTCTGGTCTTTGGACTTCTTGCCAGTGTTCAGGTACACTAGTCCATTTCCTTCCTGTGCACCTCATCTGGGATCCATACATCCAGTCAGGAGCCCCCAAGTCACATTGGTTTCCTGTTTCCTCCAGTGAGTCTTGTGGCTATAAGTGAAATAGCTGGCATGATGGATGGATGGGTGGTTGGATGGCGCAGGTTGGGCTGCTTTGTTTCAGACCATGTGCATGAAGGCCAACAAATGTGTTTTTACCTGAAAGTTGTAAGTCTGCTGACCCAGCTCAAACTGTTGAGAGGTAAATAGATTCTCCTTTTCTCTTTGTCGCCAAGTCAAACGCTAAGGGACTGGCCCACCTGATCTTCTGCCGGCCGGCCCACGCCATGATTTCTGACTCCACTATTGGTGTTCAGTAATATGTTACGGGGAATTAAGAGACGCCAATTAGCCTAAATGTCTTGGACTCCTGGAGGAGTCCTGCACACTATAAAGAGAATGTGCAAAGTCCACACACAGAGCGCAGACCTTTAGGGCTAAGCCACTGCTTCACTCTGAGTAAGCTTCCAGTAACTTATTATTTTGCGCTTGGTTGGTCGCTTAATGTTACTGATGAAAAAAGTAGAGGCCTGTAGGGGAGACAAGACAGCCACACATGTAAAGGCTTTAGAAGAAATAAAAAATAATTACTGTTTATCCTTAGGATAAATGGGACTGTGGTTTCAAATTCCTCCACCGCCTCTTGACTGAGCTTTAAGTTCTTTTGTCTGAATTTCTGTGAAGGTGAAGGGCCCGTAGCTTTTATGGGAAGAAACGGGGCAGTCTCCAGTGGGGTGGGTATGTGTGTTGCCATGGTGAATATAGAAGAGGCAAATGACAATAGGGGAAATGAGAAAGGGAGAAAGTGGACACATGACCATGATGTCTTGCCCGAGTGAGTGCTAGCCATGAATTTGCCAATATTTTGGCCTCCCAGCATCATCTGATGCTTTGCTCTGGTGAGGTGACGTTCATTATTTCAAACAGGAAAAGCAAATATTTCAAATAGGAAAAGACACACATTTGGCGTGTCGCAGTTGATGTCAGGTTTATGTTTACATTTAATTATTTATTGGATGTTTGTTATTCCAAGTGCAAGCGATGGAGGTAATCAGCATGGATGTGTCAAGGAGATAACTTATGGAGAAGTGCTGCTAGACTTGAGCTTCCAATGAATGACCAGTAACGAGTGCAAGATAGTATTAGAACAAAAGCTACACAAGGCACAGTAGAATAAAGGAAAAGCTATTCAAATAACACCAAGAGAGTCGCGTATGAACTAATAATGCTGTTCTTTATTAAAGGCTGTCATGCTTTTTTTTAAATGATCTTAAATTATATGATCATCCAGTAGTGATTCCCTGGCTCTGTGCAGTTAGATGAACTGGCATCTTTAAATCACACAATCACAGTGCATTCCACAAGAAGCTGTGAACGGTGCTCCCGGGAATGGGCTCCAGCTTCATTGTAACCGTATCTGGGCCAAGCACTTATTGGTAAATATTTTGTGTCACTTTGATTACAGTGAGATGACACAATTTAACTTATATTGGGGGCACTGATGGATAAAAACATTTCTGCTTTTATTTGCAGTACATGAATGAAATGGATAGATAACATGAAGAGCACTGACAATAGTTGTAAATAGGTGAAGATGCACATTGCCACAATGACAGAGAATTCAGTTCTCTCAACTATTTTCTCACACTGTATTTTCAAATTAGGGTGGATTAGTCTACTGGAGCTAGACTCTAGAAGTAAAAAAACAGTTTTAATATCTCCCTGTTTTTGGGCTGCTCTGACCACCAGAAACAAGCCAGAAAGAGGATGTAAAGGAGCGGCCTTCATGAGAGGAGAGCTGAAAATGCAAAGCACTGGAACGGAATCTGACAAAATTGACAAGGGGCAGCAGCCTTTCTGCCGGGTGACGGGGATGAGGCATCATCCTGGGAGTGAACATTAAACTCACAAAGAAGGATACGCTGGGAAAAGTTCACATCCTTAATGAGGCAGCCAGGGAGGAGTGCAGATGGAGCAGAACACAGACATGGTAGAAGAATTGTGATCTTACTGCACGGGGTGCAAGGAGTGCCTGGAGCACAGGACACAAGGTCAGGACACCCTGGATGGGATCCCAGTCCATCACAGGATAAAGGCTGCAGTACACCATAGAGATGCCAGTTGATTGCTGGGAACATACTCACACAGAATAGGCAATTTCCCACTGCAAGAATCTTTTCAGGAATCAGGAAGTTCCACGACTCACCTACTTTTTTGAGGGAACAGTGCTGCCCACTGAGCCACACCTTATTTTTTAGCTATTTATAACCTTTACATGAGGTCAAAAATAGAATAACGACACTCCTCACATATAGCAAAGGTTTTGTTTCTTAAATTGTTTGTTGTTGTTGTTGTTATTACACTAGTGTTTAGTTCAGTTCCTGTATTCCACTTTTCCATGAAACTGGCAAGACACACTCCTTAAGATGCTGATATGTGTATGTCTTTCCATTTATGGAATAGAATTCCAATAGTCTTTAATCAATTTCCATTTTCATTTTCCATGAGAGAATTCTTTTAACATCACACCTGCCAGATGTCCAGATGTTTTTTTTTTTATTGCTTTGCAGTCCTTCTGGATATGATGTCACAGCATCCATTCCTAGCTGTACTACTAAACTTGTAAGCATTATAATTTTTTGTTATATCTGTTGTTTGATGACAGGTCTTCTGCCACAAGTGACTTCATAAACCATATTGCAGTGCCTGTCACTGGGAGTACTCACTTTAACAGTGATTTCGTCTGAACTGTCAGTACTCAATCAGCTATTGTGCTATTTGTAAATTTGTTCTTCTTGAGTGGCTCAGTATCAGTCTGTTAATTCCAGGGCAGAGAATTGAAGATCTTTGTCCTTCCTAGTGGTTCAAGCCAACCCTAAGAAATTAAATAAACTGTACAATCACCATGAAAATTTGAGTGGGTGGCTATTTTTAGCATGCCTCACTGTTACGTGTCTTCCTATTTATCAAAACAGTCTAATTTGATGTATGGACTCTTTCTAAATGGGACTTAAATCCCCTAATGCATTAAAATGCTTACATTTCCCAACTGAAAGAATTCACACGATCAACATAATCAAGTTGCCAAGTGAATAATTCAATTTTCTTGCATGAGTAATTTGTGTAGCAGCCCTCATAAATTAAGAATTTATAATGGTTTTGATCACAGGAAGTGAAAACCATAAATTAATCTCTCCAAAAAAGCATCAAGTGAGCTAATGGGAAAATACATTTCTTATCCATTAAAACGTTGGTGGAAACTCAATACACGACAGTGAAACATCTTTACCTAATTGCAGGAACTGCATGGGGAAATACTTTTTAAAAGATTCAAAATTGGTTTCAGCACGGAAAGCAGAGCAGCGATTATTAGGGATGCCAAGCTGGCTTTTATTTACTGGTCGATTCGACTGTCAGGGTTCAAAGGGACCAGCTAAGCAGAGAAGAGAAGACAGAGGGGCAGAAGGAAGCATGTATGTTTTGACAGGTAATCTGTAGTAGAGTTACTGTTAACTATTGTCTATGATACGCTCAACTTACATTTCTTATTTTTTGCATGCATTTATTTAAGAGATTGATTTGATGTTATGATCAACATGTCCTGCTATTTGAGGCCACCTCTCCTTACACCCACCCACACATTTTATACGTCAACAACATCACAGGAGCCAAATGAACAGCAATATGACATTAAAATAGCTTATATTAGAAGGTAATACATGAGGTTGCCCGCTGTGTCAAAAATACTGGTAAGCTGCCATGCACATATGAGTATCACAGGCTTATCGTAAAAAATAAAAAAAATATATAAACAAGTCAGTGTGACATGGAAATAGTAAATAATAAAATATTGCTCCTTTTGTCGACTTGGAAAAATGGAATGACTGTCAAGCTGTGAAATAAACAGCTGCATTCCTAGCGGAATTGTGTCATGGTTATTTCAGAACTGACACCCGTTCACAGAATGTTTGTTTCATGGATTTTTAAAACATGGGTGCAATTCCTCTAAATACAAGTAAAATAGGGTATTGTTTCATACTGTTAGCCACATAACAGCAGTACTGCTTATCTATTTGAAATGACTCTTTGTAAATAAATTGTGAATGACTATTCGTAAGTAAAATCTGGATTCTGTGAGGTGTATTACTCCTAGTACAGTTTTATTTAATGATAAATGATGTCCAATTTTATGTATAGCTTTAATAGGTGGAATATTTCCAAACCTAAAAAATCACTAGAGAAAACCCAAAAAATTACCACTGAGTAATTGAAAGTTCCTTTGAAAGTAGGCTTAAATACAGAATGTTATCAGCATTTCTCCATGATTATGTTGCATTTATTCCACTGATAAATCACCCATCCAGAGACCAGAAAATTGTGCAAGGTCCAATAAAGTTGTGTGTTGTATGTTGTGGATTATGAAAAGCACACATAAATAACATAATATTGAAAGAAGTACAACCGATGGAAAATATCTCACTTGCATGAGAAGAAAGACATGCTTCTTACAGTGGCATATGGGATATTTTATAGGAAATCATGGCAATGGTAAGAATATGTAATAGAGTCATAATGACATAGCTACCCGATATTGCCCAATATGTCAAAAGACAAATCTACAGCACTTAGAGACTCATTCAGTGCATGGCTACATATGTACAAAAGGTAATGTGTCTCTTTTAAAAGCTGTGAATAAGAAGCAGATTAATCAGCACACAGAGGTTCGGAGTAGCTAATGGACAGGCTAATCAAATACAAAATGAATAGGTGGGAGTCTGTGTGACTCGGCCATATAAGAATGCTGTATATACTGATGTAATGGTGTATACAGGGGGTGTTTGGCCTCAGTACATGTCTTCGCGGGAGGCTGGTGCTTCTCCATCAGCAGTTCCCATAATGAAACCGAAGCTCTGTGACACCTGCACTCGTTAATATTCCTAGCACATGCTACCTGGAAATCTTTAGCTATGGTTCTTTTGCTTTTGATGAATGGACATACAGGCATGGCAGAAGGCACTCTATAGAGGCAGTGGAGTAGGTCCGGGCCCGGCATTATTCAACGTCCCATTGATGTAAATCAGTCACTTCCCCCGGCTGAACACCACACATCCCATATCTGCATCGAAAGAACCCAAGTATTAAAGCGTCCCTGAGAGCGGAGCTGAAGCAGCTGTCATCCATTTCTCCCAGGACTCATCACCTCATCACCCCCCCCCCATGTACGCGGTGAGACAGATTACCATGGCGGCATGCTTTCCGGGCTGTGAGGAGACTCCGCTTGCTGGTACCCTCCATTCCCAGGTACCCTTTACAGCCACTTTACTGGCTGTCCGCTCCTCTCACATCCTCTGCCGTTATTCTTTTGGTCACGCCGTTTATCTGCTATCCCCTGCATGCTGCAGTTTGTCAGCATCATGAGTTTCCTGAGGTTTACGATGGGTGGTTTGCTAAAGGTGCCTGAGGGAAACCAGCACACAATTATCTCATGGGCTCAATAATATTATGGGGTAATACAATGCGGGAGGAAACTGATACCTAAAAATAACCAACCATGGAAAGGTGGAAAATTTCCAGAAAATTTGAATGCAACCGTTTCTTCACAAATGGAATTCCATGTGCCGTTGACACCAGGGAACACACACACACACAAACTTTTGGCATTTTCAGGTTTTTGATTGTTGTCAAAAAATTATAACCCTCCATGTTATAAAAATTAGTTTCCCTTGTGGGGATTGAAAAAATAGGCCCCACAAGGTGAAAATAACAGAGTTTTATCTCATTGTGGGGTACTGTCACCACAATGAAACATATACTTAAACCCCCCCCCACACACACACACACACACGCACACATAAACATGGATTTATAATTACATATCTTACATTTTTCAAGGCTACATGTGAACTTGCTGTCTCACAATAAATGTGGGCATCTAAAGATCATTACTGATATGATGCCTTAAAGAAGTGCAATAATACATACAGAGGTAATAGAAGTACATGTTAGAAAATATTGTGATATTTTATTAAAAATGCTGCAGAAAAATTTTATACAGGTGTTCAGCCAGAAATACCATCTATTGTTTAAGGCAAAACTGCAAACAATATTAGACAAACAATATATATTTTGACACCTTTTGTTAAAACCCTGCGTTTATTTAAATTTGAAGGACAAAAGGCTATGATGGGCACCTTTGCTCACATCTAAAAATTAAATATAGTCATTTCTTTCCAGTGACAGTTTTCTGCTTGTCTCCAAATTGGATGCATAATTAGAATAATCTGTGTTAAATTGTATTGTTATAAATGATGTTAACACTATTATTTTTTAGAATCATTCTCTTTCTTTTAACGCAAAATATTAGAAGCCTGGCACGATGCTTTACATATTGCTAGCGATGGACAATTTTAAATATATAACATATATCTTTACAAACATTTCCAACTTATATTGATCAAAATCCACTGCCGTTTTCAAAATGATACAGTGCTGGTCACTCCTTCAGCTGAAGCAGTGTTTAAGTTGCTAGAAAAAAAAGTGAAATGGTGATAAAACCATGGAACGCATCACAAGATAAAAATAAGTTCAGTAAGCGATACTTAAACATGCAACGAGATCCTGCAGAAATGATAGGCAACACTAACAAATGAGTTATGTGGCATATGCTTCCAAATAAACATTATCCGATGATTTCTTTTTTTTTTCCACTGAAGACAGTTACACTGCTTGAATTTTAAAAAACATATGACCATTATATTTACATACATCTCAACTCAGAGAAAAGGTCCCTAAAAGCTATATTTAATCTCAAAACAACAATAAAAGTTTGTCTGTATGTTTGTATGTTTTGTTATGTATTTGTTTTACTCACAATTATTTACATGTCATTTTTTTTTTACAAAGTTTCATAAATACAGTTGGGACCGGGGAATTTTTGCCTTGGTCTCCACCATCTCGTGGCGCAGGCCGGAAGTCCTTTCAGTCTGAAAACTGGACTAACATGAAAATCCTTGTAGGTTGTTACTAGTGTACTATACAACGTATGGCACATACAAATCTTTGAGTTATCCTTGATATCACTTGCTACACACAGAAATATACTTTATTTTAATTCTATACCGGTGTGTTGAAGCATTTAAGGTTAATTTTCGAGGTCTTGCTTCCTTGGTTTGATCCAACCGATGTTCCGGTCTGAAGACAGTGTCACTGTAGTAAAATTTTATTACATCTGACCTATAGTGATCCTTTCCATATTTTTCAGTTTGCAGCCAATATATTCTATGAAGGCTACTGTATATAACAAAATAATATTTTATGATTTGTGAGCAGTTCCACTATCCCTCTGCAAAGAGCTATACCCGTGTGGTGGAGTGTCCGTGGGGCAGGTTTGTACTGTTCTGGCTGCCACCGTAGCTAGTGAAGGTGTGCAAGGACTGCATTCCGGCCAAAGTGTTGGAGAAGACGTTTATGGTGTTGGGCGTCATGAGTGGGATGTCATCCGGGGAGCGACGCATTGTCAGCGCATAGTCCGGTGGGCACGTTAGCCGGAGCGTGTCGTGCACCTGGAGAGACTCGCACTCGTGGTCGTGCTCCAGCTGTTTCATCTGCATGGGAGTGATCTCCTCGTTCTGGATGTGGGCGATGTCATTGGCTGCGTTCCGCTGCGGGCTGGGCCGCCGGTTGGACTCGTGCCGACGCTTGTCCTTCTTGTAGTAGAGGGCAGCAAAGGCCAGGATGTTCAGGAAGAGCAGGGAGGCCCCCACCGCTATGGTCACGCTCAGCTCCGTGGAGTAGTCACGCTTGTTCTCTGTGATGACCAGCGACTCGTCGGGGTCCCCCGTTTTCCGTTGGTCAGTCACCTGCTTTGTGTTAGCGGGTGGGATGGCGGGGTGCCGAGTGGTAGATGGCCACGTTTTTCCAGACAGGCGTTTGGTGTACGGGAAAGGAGTTGTGTCCTGGGGAGGGATCTTAGTTGTTGTCGAAATGTACGGAAACAGCTCATTTATGTTGTGCAAGTGTGGCACGAGTTCCAACCAAAAGGCGACCTTGGTGGCTCGGTAGTGGTCCCTGACCCGCGGCTTGAGGCCGATGTGCAGGTAGAGCTGGTCCTTGGGGTTGTATTTGGACCAGGCCACTTCTTCGAATCGGTTTGGTTTTGTATGGATGAACTTGGTATCCTGGGGCACTGGCTGGTTTGGATCTCTGAAATAAAATGATAATAATTTTTAGAAATAAAGCCTAAACATTTACATATGTCTTATATATAATTAAAAATTACTCGCGTAAGTCAGAATGAGTGTAAGGGAAAAGCTGGAGCAATGAATGTGATTTTTTATGGCGCGTCATAGCACTGCTATTTTCTCAGGAAACACATCTCTCTGACTAATCGTATAGTAAAAACGAAATCCATGCAAGAAAACAGGAAGAATCATTTAATGGCTAAAGCAGAGCATTATGCAATCTCTTCATATTATTGCTGATATCATGAAGAGTCAATGAGAGAGGGTAAGATAGCCTCATATTTGAGTCACTCAGTCTTGGCAAAGTTGTGGCGCTGCAAAACAAAAATAACTCGTCTTAAACTTCAACTAGTGGAGGACGTAGGTTCTAAAAATAACCTTGCACTGGATGGGAGCATTGCAGAAATCACTTTGATTTGTCCAATGGAATTCATGGCTATAAGATTCAATGTCTTTTATTCTATGTTGCCTACACTCTGCTGGGGTAAGGCATAGTGAAATAAAGTGCTCCTCTTTTGATTGCAACACACTGCAGTATTACCGGGTGACCCCCGCCACTGGATAACATAGATAGATTGCTTGGAGATGTAGGGGAGGCAAGGAGAATCAGCACAGACTGTGCTGTAAGAATGCAGACCCCTAATGCACACATCGATGTTCCCCCAACAACAAACGGGCTGTTTGGAGAGATCTCACAACAATTGGCAATCAAATCAGCAGTCTTTAAAAACAGGAACACTTTGTTAAGAAATAATTGGCTTCACTCGGAAGGCTGCTTTCCTTTGTGACTGCTGTTTTTAAGCAGACTGTTTAATGTGCTCAACGCGTGAATCATGGTGCACTTGTTATGCATAATTCTGCCCGGGTCTCAACTCAGCTGAAGTCCTGTGTTGGCAGGAAATCGTAAATTTATCTATGAAGTGTCATTTATGTCTTTCATATGCTTATGCGCTACTCTGTTGTAAAAAAAATTGCGGCATCTTCTAGTTCGGGCAATTTTCCTTATTAAAAGTCTATTGTCAGTCATCTGCTCCTGTTAATTTTGCTACTTTTTATATAATGCCTTGCCTGTCTTCTGTATTTATTTAGAAACAGCACACAGGCAAATAAGTTTTTAGAACAATCCATGCAATTAATGAGGTTTATGTCATATCTCATGTCCTTATCACCATTAAACCATGCATTAAACCATACCATCCTATGGAATTAGCCTTGCATTGTTTTTGGACTGCTTACCATGGAAATGCTGTTGACTAATGCATTGTAAAAAAGCTAAGTAATATCATATTTCTAAAAGGACTGTCTTAAATACACATTAAAAGAATATGGTTGTGTTTCATATATCCTGTTTTGACCTGAGCTAGAGTTTAAAGTACACTAAACCTGCTCTCTTTACTCAAAAATGCTGGGAGCAAGGTGGTTTGTCAGCTGCCCTACTGTCCTACTGTTGTCCTGCGTCATTAGACCATTCCAGCTGCCTTCGGTGAGCTTAGGATGCCTTACAACATCAGAACAAGACCTATGACAGCTGCTGTCTGAGCCCCTGTGGTCTGACAATGTACACATTTCATGCACAATTAGAAGATGTAGATCAGCTCATTTCCCAAGGAAGAGCGTAAACTTAATATAAGGGCTAGTATAAGGCTGGAGTCTTATACATGAAGTGAAACAAATCCAGGTTAGGCTAAATTCTTATCAACCCGAAGGAGGATATGTGAGGACCGAGGGCCAACCAGCCTTCAGACACAAGTGATAATTGCGCTCTTCAGGGCTTACTGGCTCTTGCCAGAGGTAACCCAAGAACAGAGCCAAAGAGAGAAGCTGACGAACGATGAGAGCCGATAAACAACCACTTTGGAGAGAGTTCATGTCTCACTTTCAACAACAGGGGGCTCACAACACACACCTTCCATGCATCAGAGAGCAGGAATGAAGAGCAAAGATATAGTCAAGCTTAATGCTAAAAATGCTAAATTTAACTAAACTTATTTACACATGTAATGTATTTATGTAATTTTTCCTTGTGACAGAATAAGATAGAATAAAATGTCATTTTGTATATAAATGCAACACACGTCTATGAAACAGTAACGTGAGCTGCTTAACTTACTGGCTGCAAAACAACTGAAGTTTCAATTTGTTTCCATCATTAAATTATTAATATTATTGCATTTATAGATTTACTGTGCAGCCTCTCTCATGACATTATGATAATATGTCGTTGCCACATTTTAATATATCATAAGCAGTTAATAAAATGTGGCCACCATTTAACTAAAATGAGGGAACAAATTAATAAAACGTGCCCACCATTTAAGTAAAACGAGAGAATGGATTAGTTCGGTAAAGCACCCTGGCTCTCAATATTCGACATAAGTGCCTAAGCAAGTGCCTAATAACAATTCCTTGCAATGCAAGACTTTAAAGATGGTATTTGTAGGCCATATAAACTATGGTTTCCACTTCCAATCAGAAGAAATACGGGACTTCCCTCACAATAAAATATGCCAATGTGTAGAGGGGAGCAATAATCATATACTGTATTGGTCAAAGATAGGATGCAGCACATGGTGACTAACCCTAATCCTATAAAATACGGGGCGGGTGGCAACTCTGTTCCAACCTTAAAATAAAACTCAGTTAATCTATCCCTGTCCATACCAGCAGATACGAATGTCTAGTGGCCTAAATGTAAGTGGTGCATTAGGCAATAAGCAGGCTATGTAGTAAATTGTGCCCTACATTTTAATATATCGTGTGAACGAATTATGACCACGATTTAACTAAAACAAGGGAATGAATTAGTAAAACATGCCCATGATATATATAAATTTTATCGTTATGTCACAAGCAATTCACTAGTGTACGACGTATCTGACAAGTATCTTAACATGACCTGATGATATTTAATTTGAAGAATAAATATTCAATGAAGGCTTGGTATTTCTGAGGGTTATCTGCAAACCACAGACACCAAACTCTTTATTTATTGGTTTGTTAATTATAATTAAACCTACCCTGTTTTGGCAAAGTTGGTCCAGTAAGTCATGACGACAGCACTGAGCATGACGTCATTCTTAGAAAAGTTGCAGTTGAAGAGGTCAGTGGGTCCGATCATCGGGATTCCGAAGACGTACGGGACCTCGTCGCCATGTGCTGAGTCTGCCCAGCTGGGCTTCATGTCACTTTGGCAGTGGTGGTAGAAGGCATAGAAGTATGTAGGTGAGCCATACTGAGCATGCAGGTCCGCGGTGGCCACAGCTGGTGCCACCCACTGGTGATCGGTGAATAGTGCAACCAGTGTCTTCCTACGCGTCTCGGGGTTCTCTTTGTCTGCCCAGTCTGTGTACATGAATTTGATTGTTTCCCGAAGTGTGTCCTTCCCCTCCGGATAACCGTAGAGGTGATCGACAAAATCAGACACTGCGAAATCAAAGTCATTGGCCGACACGCCATCCTCGCTGTCCACGATTCCATCCACGAATTTGAAGCCCTCTCCCTGATTGACCCCCAGCATGATGTCATAATTCAGGAACTCCCCCTGCTCCATCAGGATCTGAGGATCATCCGGGATGACGTCTCCATCGATGACAGGCCCAAAGGCGATGTGATACTTCGCAGGAGTGATGTACTGCTCTATGAGCTCCTTATAGCTCTTACTCTGTAGGCACTCCACCAAGGCTATTGTGTCAAGCATGTTGCAGCCAACCTTCTCTGCCAACATCCGGGTGTATTTGGCAGGCTGGTAGTTCACCGCCCAGCTGGACAAAGCCGTTCCGCTCTGGATGATAGCTTTCTGGAAAAGATCTGTGAGACAAAGTGACTGTTAAAACCTTAATCATAACAATTAATAACCCTGTTCTTCTACGGGTTTTCTTTATAATTTTGTTTAAATATTTTGCTCTGAATTCTCAAAAATGCAAACAGACACATTTTGTTATAAGACACCCAATGGAATGAGCAGAGGTGGATAGTTTGGGTCCAGAAAGTAAAAATCCAAGATTTTGCTTCAACTGAGCAAACCTTCACAGTACTCAACTTTGAAGATCTTGTGTTCATGGTAATACCCTGGCTTTAATGCATCCCATAAGAATACGGAGCTCTGACAATGTAACAAATAAATTATAATACTCATGGGATGCTCTGATAGGCATACTTTGTAGTGTCAGGTCTGACAAAAGGACATAATGAAAGCAAAGAGTCATATATCATGCAGGCTGCTCTGTAATTAATATTTCCTACTGGTATGAACCTACTATCACAACCAGATACAACAAACACACTCCTGCTACAGAAGATGGGGCGTCTGTGGGCTGTTATGCCAAGAAACAGGATCCCTCACCCTGCACCTTAAAAACGTTTCATTGCATCACAGAAACCTTTCCAGTAATTTCTGGGTGCATGTCCTCCATTCCTCCTTTAAAACTGCTCCGCTGCCTTGCTCCTGCCCTAATTCAGCCCTCCGTTTCATCCCAGAGGTGTTAAGTCAGGTTTGGTTTGGGGCTGCTGCCATGTTACCGTGTAATTCTCTGCAAAGCGTGCATTCGCGATCCATCCTCAAAAAGAACGCTTCTGTGCAATTAGTGCTCTTTATGTACCTTTCGGTACGCGATTGTAAAACCGAGAGGCAAATCCACAATATAGCCGCATAACGAGCTTACAGAGGGCAGAATTGTTTTCCAGAACACTACACAGCGGGAGCTAAGGTGAAAACGAGGCTCCCGCACAATAAAACCTGCCATATAATGAAAGCAGCATATTGTATTAATAGAAGTTGGCTGCATTAAGTTAATGTGGCAGTGGCTGTATACACTCATCCACATTTTATCACATGCATCGTGTGCTGGGTGCGGTTGGGCCAAGTGACATTGAGCATGCTGCCTGTAATAGAATCGTATGACCTTTAGATCCACAAAAGCGGCTCTTGATAAAAAATACAGCAAGCCTAAATGGGACTATAAAGTACCCTCTTCTCTCTGTGACCACACTTGAGTCATGCAGCTGAAAATCCAGGTACTGTAATATTTTTTCATGCTCTGATAAACTAACATACAGATTCCGATTGTATCTCTTCGAACAGAGTGTTCAGTGTATGTTGTGCTGAATTCTGACACAATTCTTTGGTGGCTCTTTATGCTAAAACACAGTTCCTACTTCCTACCACTGCCCATTGTGTCTATAAAGGCCAGCTGGTCAAATTTATTTTCTTTCTGCAAAATTGTTTTATCAGACCAATTTTAATGAAGCCAGAATGATTCTGTGCATTCTGTAAATATAACAAATACTACAATTCTGTTAATATATAACATGTATGTACGACGTTTATACTGAGAAATAACACCTGGCACTTTAAAAAACATGTTTCATGTTTTGTTTACACAGAACTACCTTCATCCATTTCCCATAATTGGTCATCCAGTACAGGGTCAGGGGGCAACTGGAGTCAATCCCAGGAGGCACAAGGCTTCTGGTAGGGTACAGGTAGCCAGTCTGGTGCAGGACATACCTTCTGAGTAGTGAGACAGTGTCAGCAGGCTTACACAAGACGCTCCAGCACCAGATCCAAAGATCGTAACCCTCTTCGGATCGCCTTTGAAAGCTTGGATGTTTTCCTTAATCCACCTCAGTGCTTGGATTTGATCGAGTAATCCATAGTTTCCTTTTGCGGCTTGATCCCCCGTGCTTAAAAACCCTGCAAAATAAATTAATAAAATATATCACACAGATATCCATGCTCTGTCGAAGACCTGCCAAAATCAAAAAGCCTAATGACTTTGTTCTGATTATGCTAAACACATCGGTTTTGTATAATTCCATATTGGCCCCTGTAGTAATTGTCATTTTAATGGGTAAAATTTTGCATAGAAAAAGCCAGAAAATCTTTAGTCTTTAAATATTTTTTAAATATTAAAATTTTAAATATTTTTCAATATTCTTTTCAAATGAACACGTGTAACATTATCACACTTTATCAGAAAAGTCACAGTGTCCCATTCATACACGTTTCAATCAATTCATTCAGCTATCAAATCACTTGTCCTGGGTCATGGCAAGTCTTTTTAAATAAATGTTTGATGACTTAAAAAGTTGTAGTTAACATAAAAATGGAAAAAATGTAAAGGGAAAAATATAGTAATATATAAAATATACTATCATAATGAATATATTTACATACACAATTTTCTAAAAGTAATGCCTCTTGTTTCTAAAAGAACATAAATACTTTAATGAGCTTTTCAACTGGATGATAAGAAGCTTATCATGCTGTTTTATCATTGTATTTGACTGTAAATTATACATTATCACTGCAGTCACAGCAGCTAAACGGGAATTGTTTTATAAGCAATGCGATGAGTGGTGCTTAAAATTTCAGGGACTGCGGTAAAAAGTTAATCATTATTATTTAGTTTACAGTGCATTTGATTTCATATACAGTGGAACTGGTGATAATGCCCTAAACGGTAGGCTACCTTTTAATAAATAGAGCAAATATATAAAATGTAGTCCAAATGTGTACAAATTAAGTCCAATGATAAGGTTCCTAGATAATGCTTAAATCCTAGGCACTATGCTCTTTTCGTCATGCACCAGAGACGGGCATAAAACACAGAATGTGCCCTTTTCTGTTTCTCTAACCCCTTGTAGCACTATGTATACTGCCATGTATTCTAAAGGAACTCAAGAGACTTCCTTTAGCTAACAGCAAATATATGTTCTTACAGCGAATCACCAAAGATTTATGATCAACAAGGCAAAAGATATACTGTTTACATTATTATTACACCACTAATGGCTGCCAGAGGCCGTCGGCTGCATAAGACCTACAGGAGGAGAGATCTACACAATAACTACGTCTGGAGTCTCACACCATTCGCTTTAATTGGTGCTGTCAGTAATAATACTGCTATAAATTCAGCTACAAACATACCTAGCATTTGGTTGTGTGGGAATAAAGCAATATGTATTCCAAAGTGCTTAAAATTGTAAATATATATTGTTTGAATCTTTAGATCCTCTAGGAGTCACACGGTATTAGATAAATATTGTACTATTGTATTACTGGATCGGTTATGTGGGCAAGCTTGGTTTTTTTCCTTTTATCTGCGGCTTTGGCATTTACTTTGCCTAAGGTACATATATGTGGTTTTGATAGAAAAAGGGTGATTCAACATGAGACTAAGAGGGAGAATTCATTATCTCTTTTTGGGAGTATAATTTTAGGGCAATATCTGTACCCCACGGTGGCACCAATTTCAGTGTGAAAGATATCACCATAAATCAAAGGCGTTTTGACAGAACTAGCGGGAAGTAGAGAGATTGTGCAGTTCCTGACCTTTCAAATGAGCCACGTATGACTAAAGCCACAAAGGAGGAGGTGAAAATATCTCGGCTTGTTTAATGTCTGTAACAAATTACTTGCAATTTCTACTCAGCGTGAAATATATAAATCCATGCAATCGTGATTGCGGAGATGTTAAGCAAATTATGTTTGCAGGAGAATAGGGCTTCTGGCCTGTTGAGTAAAATAGGTGGAGATGATTCCAAGATAGTGTCCGCTCACACAAAATATGCTATAAGTATATTATTTTGGTTTTAATGTCAGCTAAAGAAATAAAAACCTTCATCAAATATTTTTCCAGATAAAGTATGCAATATTATTTTCAAGGTCATCCATTACTTAGTTAAAATACAATTTAAATACAATTTCAATGCAATTTCCTTGAATTTATACAGAACATATATAATAAACCAAAGGATGAGATAAAAAGGTCATTTGAAATTGCACAGGCTGTTGCTGTGGCAACCATTTAAATCCTTCAAAATGACATAAGATTCAATAATAAAATAAAACATACATTGTTTGCAGAAGTATTAGGCAAGGGTATTTTCAGTCCAAATGAATCTCTATTTAAGAAGGAACTGTTAAGAACAGAGCATGTTCAGTATTTGGTTTGAGTACTTTCTCTTTATGAAAAACAGGACAACATGGATACTTTCCTGTGCAGAATTATTATGAAATTTTTTACTAAAAAAACTAATTACTAATTAATACCAAGGAAGAACCTTGCAGAGAGCAGAAAAAAAGAAAAAGAACAGTTGCGTGCCAGTCACAGGTGTACAAAACAATCAATTGTGCTGTCAAGTGTTTTGTGGCCAACAGCCAAAGTGGTCAGAAGAAGCATGTTGAGAGATACAAATTAATTGCCAATGATAGCAACTTCGATTCGATTCGCTTCGCTTTTAGTTCATACGTGGTTCAGGCGGGAGATCTTTTGGTAAGTAGCAGTAAAATTATCGGATTAAAATTCTTGAATA
>JAODKM010000001.1:36165313-36180415 GCA_026780845.1 Petrocephalus sullivani
GCCCCTCCCATGCAGCATTCCATGAGTATTCCAGAAATTGCCCAAGAAAGGCTTGAAAGGTGATTGAATTATGAGCCACCCCCCCCCCCCCACCCCTCATCACCAGGCCTTACTGAAGTATGAGATTTACCAAGGTAGCGAGTAGTATACTTTTCAGAGCAGTTTCTGGGAGGCGGTCCTAGCTGTCTCAGCTAATGTAGGACATGATCAAATCAAAAACTTGACTGACAGGCTCATGGTGGCTATTAAGAAGAAAGGTGGCTATAGAGGACGCTAAACTAGGTAAAGTGAGCTGTTCCTTATATTGATTGAATAATTAAAACATCCACTTAGTTTCTGATTGCCTAATAATTGTGGTCACTGATAATCAAGTGCTTTTCTTTTATTTTTCTTTGTGAAAGCCTAATGTATCATTTTCACTCTAAATAAATTTACAAAAGAATTAGCAAAATTCTAGCAAATTAGCAAAAAAAAACATCTGAATTCACTTTTATACGTCTGCCCAACTTTTGCTAAAAATTATCTCCAGGCATAGTACTTCCCTAAAAATCCTGCACACAGTGTAAAAACTGAAGGATTTTTAAAGAAGGAACCTCTTTTCAATACAAAATAAGTGCTGAATATTGAAGACAGAAAATCCTGAAATGGAAAGGTTAAAGGAGGACTTTGTTCACTGCAAGGCTTTTCTGTGAGAGGGAGCTGACGGTCTTGGCACATTAGCCTTATATGGAAATCCTGGCTTGCTTTCCCCTGACTGGTTCAATTCTCACAAAGCAGCTATGAATCCTTTTCAGTTTAATTCAATTGCAGCTAGAAACTGAATTATTTTTTTACCTAAAATATGTTTCTTAGTCTTATTAGATTAATTCATATTAATCCGTATACTCTCTGTTCATACTATAGCTCCAGCATGCGATAACTTAACTTACATAACTTACATAAATATACACATAAAATTATTACTTCAGATCTTCCCACATCATTTGCATTAGGTTGGGAACTTTGACATATAAATCTGAGATGTCATTTTGTTCTCTTACTCTTAATAAGTTGTCTTGTTTAGGACCGCACTCAGTATTAGATTCAGGGTCTGGTACAGGGATGAGAAGGGGAATGTTAATATATTATGGTCATCATTTTTGGTAAAACAAACTCAAAAAAAGGTTTGACATCCTCCTTCTGACTATTTCAGCATAGTTATTTGAAGGACGGTAACTTGCCCAGGTCAACAGGTAGAATGAGCAGCTCCAAACCGTGAAGCCATTCGTCACATCGGTAACATTATTTGGCAGCAGTACTGGGAATCTTTTTCTGGCTGTAGCAAGGAAGTCAATTTTTTTCAGAACGTTCTTCTGAAAAATGGCTCTGGCAAGAATGTGTGTTTTTTTTTTTTTGTTTTTTGCTCATAGAAGAATTAGAGCACTGTATATAAGCACAGTGCATTGATGTGTAATCACTGAGCCACTTTGCAGGGTATTGACCTTTAATTTCACTTATCTATGTGTGTATTTCAAATTCTCACATATACAATTATACTCAATTATAGTACCAGGTACTTCCTGGAATCTGACAGAAGCGCTCAGATTTAGGAGGATGATGAATAATGTGGCCTGTGGCTGTTACAACTAGCAGATTTGGTTTGTCACACGAATGCACAGGAGACAGCTGGACAGCCCTCTGTGCTTTCTTGCTCGGTGGATGTAGAGGTATGTAGGCCCCTGGCTGCAGGTCGGATGCCTCCTTCCACTAGGCATCTCAGACATGTCGGCCCCTGGCTGCAGGTCGGATGCCTCCTTCCACTGGGCACTCAGACATGTCGGCCCCTGGCTGCAGGGCGAATGCCTCCTTCCACTGGGCACTCAGACATGTCGGCCTCTGGCTACAGGGAGGATGCCTCCTTCCACTGGGCACTCAGACATGTCGGCCTCTGGCTACAGGGAGGATGCCTCCTTCCACTGGGCACTCAGACATGTCGGCCCCTGGCTGCAGGTCGAATGACTGTTTTCACTGGGCACTCAGACATGTCGGCCCCTGGCTGCAGGTCGGATGCCTCCTTCCAATGGGCACTCATAAATGTCGGCCCCTGGCTGCAGGTCGGATGCCTCCTTCCACTGGGCACTCAAAAATGTCGGCCCCTGGCTGCAGTTCGGATGCCTCCTTCCACTGGGCACTCAGACATGTCGGCCCCTGGCTGCAGGGCGAGTGCCTCCCCCCACTGGGCACTCAGACATGTCGGCCCCTGGCTGCAGGGCGGATGCCTCCTTCCACTGGGCACTCAGACATGTCGGCCCCTGGCTGCAGGGCGAATGCCTCCTTTGGGCACTCAGACATGTCGGCCCCTGGAAGCAGCTCGAAGGTGCTGAGAATAGTGCCAGCCAGACTAACCAGGCATCAATGGGGATGACGCAAACATAGTACTCCACAAAAATAAACTGTTCATGTTTGGTTCCTTTGACAAACGTATTCATTACCTTTTGACTAATGTACAAAGGTGGGACACTTTGCATCATCTGTAGTGCTGGAGATCGAGAAATTGAGAAGTCGTTATGCACATTTTCTGTTATAAGACTAAAAAAGATTGGCAGCATCATAAAAACAGACATCATAATCTCTTCCAGAGGTATTTTATCATGTATATTGCTACAAATGTACTTAATGATGAATTTCCAATGAAACTGCAGTTTGATTCTCAAGGCAAAAATGTAACATTACAGATTTCAGGCATTGCACGTTGACACACAGATACTGAAACAAACACATCATTTCTGTTTTTTACAAATCGTCGCAGATTTAAAATGACACCCGGGTGATTAGTCACACTCAGATGGCAGTGTGATGCGAGGGGGGAAAGCATTCGCTGTTTCCGTATTCCACGTGTAATTGCGCGACATTATTATTGCTGTTAAAAAATAGAAATTCTAATGATTAAGTTTTAACAATGGATAATATATCGGCAAATTAAAAGATGCCCCAGGACGCAAAAGAGAATGTTGCTAAAAAAGAAACAAAAACTGTTTTCTGCTGTTATGTATAAATATCTGACGGTTGCCTGAGAGCCAAACAAAGTTAATTATTAATTACCTCCGAAATAGTAACATACGCAACGTTTTTTAAGCTATGTAGCATCCAGGCACTGTTATGCAACACAATTACTTCAACCTTGTTTGCTTCTTTTATTTTAATTAATGAATAATGCAAATCATTTGTTTCCATATTACAACATTAAAGACCTTGCCTCCAGCCTCCGCGAATTACAGAAAACAGGTTTAAAAAAGAGTCAGTAATTTAGCTGTTGCCAGCCCGGTGGTCGCTTCTGGGCTTGGGGTGACTTCTCAGATCAGGGCTTGGCTGGAGATTCACAGCGCGAGTAAGAAAAGAATCTTAGCGGGAATATGGAGCCAAGGTTAAAACATATCAGGCATTTTCTCATTCTTGGAAGCGAGGGAGGATGACTGAGTCTGAAATCGGTGGCACAGTACAGGGGGAAATATAGCGACAAACTGATCTGCATGTCTGCCCACGAGAAGCTATTTTTGGTTTAATGTGTTTTTTAAGAGTTGAGGCGATGAAATATAGGATGAACTGGGGTTGTTCATTATGGCACCTAAGATCTTGTTTTGTCTGTTATACACAGTGGTCAAGAGGTCAGATCTCCGGGGGGGGGGGGGTACCCACGATCAAATTTGCAGTTCCAGTTAAGTTCCCCTAATATAGTTGGTACTTTTACCTTTCTGTGAATGAGTCTGCACAGAAAAATACAGGGGGGTGGCGAGGGGGGAAGGTATATTTTCATAGTCTTTGTCATTCTCCTGTCTGGGGGGTCTAGGCATCCATGTGTATGTCATGCCGTTTGGGCCCTGGCTATACATGCATGCAGAGACAGCAGCCCTCTTAGCTTTCTGGGCGCTTGCCACGTATTTAACACCAGCTTGCACTGAGACAGTCCCCAAGTTTGCTTTTCCTCTGGCATGTATTTTCCATCACATTTGACAGCCTGCTATAGGAGAGCAGATAATGGCAAAACAGCATGTCCACACAAGTCTACCTCTGCACGCTTAACTTTTGTATTTATTACGAACAAACATGGCTACCTGCAGACTGTTTTAACAAGTGTCAAGGTAGCTCTGCTGTCCTGAAAATATGTGAGAGAAATATTTCCATTGAGGAAGGAACCTGTTTTTTTTTTTTTTACAGGAAATAGGTGCTGCTATTCCTTAAGATATAGTTAATAAAAGCTTTAAATTAGCCATAAGGCTTCCCATGGTAAATTAGTTCTGAAGTTCACATCTATTTCTCTGCGGGGAAGCAGACATGCAGTAAGCGGAGTTGTCCTGCCTAGATTTAATGATTCATTGCAGAATCTGTTAGGTCATGTCCCTCATTCCTTCCCATAGCAACCAAGAGCCCCTTCTGCTCATGTATCAGAAATAACAGGTAGTAGCTGAGAGCATCGGAATGCTCTGATGCAGAGACATGATGGCCAGAGCAGGGTACATTTTGATTGTCATGCATTGATGAGACAAATGGATAAATTAATTCAAATGACAGGTTCATGTTAAGGCTTCATTAAACAGTGGAACTGAAAGGTTCAATCACTTTAGTGTTAAGCTTCATAATGAAAAACACCTATAAGGATAAAACATATATCAATAAGCATACCTATATCATATCATAAGTAATGGACTTCCACGTGCTTCCCTTCTGCTGGGCTCCAAAGAGTCGTACTAGTCACATGACCTCACAGACTCCTAAGGTAAAATTACTTCATCAAAGTCAGTTGAATGAGTTGTTATCCATTTTTCTAAAATACCCCCTAGGGGTATTTATAACTGCAGAAAGAGATCGTCTATCTTTACCTGCTCCAGAGCAGGCTTATGAGTTTTAGTCAGTGATTAAAAGCATGTCTCCCCAAGCGGTCAATCCTGCAGAAAATTACAGAACCCCTCTTAGGAGACTGAATTGAGAGACAGAGAGAGAGCGAGAGAGAGAGAGCGAGAGGCCAGTCATTGAATGACATAACTATATATAGTTATCAGGTGACTTTTTAAAGTTAAGTTAGCTTTGTTCAGTTTACCTGAGTTCAGCTTCTATAACTCGAAGCTGAGTAAATTGAAAATCAGCACACACTCGCTACTTATTGAAGAAACTGGCAGAAGAACAAATCACTACTAAAGAATGAACAGTTTAATATGTACTTTTCCAGCAACTGGCTAGCAATTACCACATCATCCCTCAATAGGAAAGTCCAATATTTAGCTCTGCTAAAATACTGAAAATACTAATCTGGAAATGTCATATTGGACACGTACTGTAACTTACTTTCATTAAATTATTTAAGGGAAAGGGTGTATACACCTACTGTATTTAAATGTATTCCTTTTCAGTATATAGATGTGCTTGAAATGGCTTTAAATAACAAAATAAAAAAGCCAATCACCAGCATTAGAGTCACTGCTTTGGAAAGATGTCCTTGGAAGGAAAGAGCAGGATTTACGTTAAAAATGAAGACAGGCTACCCATCTGAAAAGCTGCATCCGGCTCACTCTGATACTCTATATACCCTTTACATATAGGAGACAAAGTAATTTTATGAGGTCTCTGTCTATTTATTCTGGATTTCCACCTATAGTACAATTGTGTTCCTTTAATCTATTGATCTATTGATTGACAATTCCTCGTGGATCCTCCTTGATATGGAATGCAGGACAGTGGTCTGACAGCAGGGAGAAGAACACTGAACATTGGATTTTTATTACGTTTTTGCACCTTATAAGCAAAGCCCACAAGAACATGCTCCAATTGGATTCAAAGCACATTTGTGTGTGAGAGAGCAGCCTGGCATAGATGACTCTCAGACAAGGCCAGCATGTGATTCACTGGTGAACAGCGTCACACAGACACTCATAGCATATATAGCACTTTATTCTACTACCCCACTCTTCGCTTTGGGCCCATAAATTATTTTTCATGTACTATTGTCCCAGTCTTTTTTGGCTTTTTGTTCCTGGTTATTTTAATATCATAATTGTTTGTGTTTTTGTTCACAGAATTATAGGTTTGAAGCACAACATGTTTACAGAAGAGGAGGCTTTTATAAAGGATGTGCAAACTTCACCTGTGACTGCTCGATCCATTACAGTTCCCATTAAAACATCACCATATTAACATACAAGTGCTTCCCCGTTTTCCCCTTCTGGCAACAGATGGAATACCCTTCTCTTTTTTTTTGCTCCATCTCCTGGCCCATTGGGTGTGTATGTTGATGGACAACATTCTTCCCTGAACAGAGACCCTGTGGGCTCTGCGCTGACCCGCTCTTTAAGACGTGCACATGTGATCCACTGCGTCTGACACTGTTCCTTCAGCAGACGGTGCCCCCGCGCAGTGCTTTCTCCTTTTTTTTTCATACTCCTCTGAAATAAAGCCTCCATTATATCTTCCGAGGCAAAGAATGGCCATCAAGCAGGTCTGGGCGAAAGGCCTCTGTCTCCCACAAATGGCCCCCCTTCTAAGGCGCTGCCTCCTCAGCGGTGACTTCATGTTCATGGTTAGAAACCCAAGTCAGTCACAGGAGGAGATGTGGGCTGCTGCAGTTACACTCATCCTGTCAAGGACACTTGAATCCACCTAGGGTGGCCCATGTTAGTATCTGAATGCTAATTAAGTTCTTAATTTATTCCCTTGTCGATGCTTAATGATAAGTCTAAAAGAAGCTAAAAAACATCTAATATAGCACCTCATCCAGGGTCAGCCATCTTTATAAGCCAATAAACCAATCTTACCAACAATGACTTTTGATACCAAAAATACCATCAGTCCTTAATTGTTTCTGTTTTTTCTTTGCTCTATATATTGACATTGTATTGCTGATATGTCAGATTTCTATATCATTATGTTGAACTAAAATTTCCTCAAGCATTAATAAAAAGCAGTGAAGCAGTGTCATGGCAACGATTCGAAAATAAGCACTGATGTTTGACACTTTCAGCAACAGAGAAACACACGTGCCAAAATATTGGGTGTTAATACTGCCTGGAGGTGACTTAACTTATGTGTGAAAAAATCATGTTTATGCGCGTATACACAATATGTACTTGTATATACTTGAACGTATATAATTACACAAATATTGACATAAAAGTAAAAATAAATTTTTAGGGTTGTACAGATGCATTATTCCTTCTAGGATTTTAAGCCATGAAACCCTGAACAGCACGTCAGCGCCATATCCCTCAGTGTGCATCCATACAGCTTTGACCTACTGACATTAATGCGGTTACATAACGCTGAACACGGCCGCCAACAACAGCAGCGTAGCGGATGGCGTGCAGGGATTCCAGAGTCTTCTCTGAGAGTCAGGTACTCTCTCTCCTAGCTTGGAGGAGATTCCTCGAACTTCCAAGGCCTTTCACTAAGGCAGGATATCCCACTATTTGTGGATCCCGTCATATGGTTTAGTGTGATATGGCTGAAAAGCACAAGGTCAGTTATTAAACACAAAACCGACCTCATGCTAACACTGACCCTCACTGGCTCCCTGTTCTCATTGAGCTCCCAGCACTAGCAGATACTCTGCTCTTGTGGTCACACTTAGTCATAGTTCCTATTGGATAATTTGCTGTTATTTGCCCCGGAATCAGCCCAAGTCAACAAATGAACAAATCCACATAAATTACTGTTAATACCATAATAATTGACATATTGCTAAGTTGATGAGTGTTTGAAATGTCTCAAATTAGAAATTATTTGCAAATTAAAAAGAGGAAACCTGTTACTTTCATGTTTTAATTTGTTTTCAATTTAACTTGATTTATCCATAAAACGTGTCTTAGCCTCTTGTTGTTAAAGAGAAAACAAACATTCAAATTATTAGTTTTCCTTGCAGCCATGACCAGGGTAACTGGCCGGAAGATGGATGGATGGAAGGATGAATTGACAGGTAGACTGATAGATGGATGGGTGGATATCCTTGGCATCTGTCTGACCTAATAGGGCAGCTTTATTCACACAAAATACCACTGTACACATATGGGACCCATAATGTTAGTTCATGTTCCTTAAAACCCAGACGAGAGTGTAGAGAAGCAGCCACAACCCCCTGCTGTGGGGACAGACATGAGCAGAAGTCCCAGTAACATTACAGGCCGTGCTGAGAGCTCCATGCCTGAGCTTATTGATAAATTAATCAGCCAAGAACAAGCAGCCAGACAAAATTAGGTCTCTGTGACCTTCACCCACGGAGCAGGAGCCACCTCACATAGACCAGGTCTCTGATAAAGGTTAATTGAAATCAGCTGCCTTCATATCTGACTTTCATTCAGCAATTTATCATGGAGAGTCATGAACACAATGCCGCTTTTCTCTAATGAGGCACTGATCTGGATGGAGAGCCATGTGACTCGTTGGGTAATACTGCTCCTCCTATGCTGTTCCTACTATCTCAGTCCAGAGTTTTGTGTAAAAAAATAAAAGAAAAGAAGAAAAAAAAATTCATGCTATCTTTGCCGATAACCATGCTATCGTTGTCCTCATAATCGTGATTTTTACGGTCATGCATGATGCTTAACATCTTTAAAAAATATATGTAATTAACATTTTCCACGGCCATAAGGCTGGCTTTATGCTACTGTGTTTTGTAATTAATTAAAGGAAATGTAAACAAGGGAACATTTCAAGGGGTGACTTAATGACACGAGACCATCTTAAGCAAAGCCAATGCCACATGTCCGTCACACTTGGCATACTGCTGCATACCGTTATTTTGTTACTGTGATCCGAACAGGGGACAAAACATGGAAAAAGGGTACTGTTGTTTACAGTATTTGTACTGTATGTTTTTTTATTATTATTATTATTTGCTTTGTTTAATAACCATTGGTCACCTGTGTGTTTTGTTAGTTTTGCTTCTATAAATAGTCTCATTTTGGCTGTACTCCCTCACTTAAATTGATCAGCCCTAGAAGGGCAGTTAAAATGATTAGATAATCTCTTAGCAACGGCTCTTGAAAGCTGTGCTATGCTAAATTTTTGTGTCCATAACACTTAAATCTGAGCAGTTCAATGTCTGATTTTGGTGTTTCGGATTATTTCCTGATAAAAACATTCACATCACCGCCAGATAAAATATCTGCTTTGAGGTCAAGAAGAAAACCATTTTAGAGAAGCCACTAATATAATAACCATACAATAAGCATGCTGTGGCCGGACTAACAGATGAAATAATAGAAGCTGTCTTTAAATATCAATAGTAAATACTTGGTTTTAGTAGTATTTAAAAAATGAAAATAATAAAGCTGCAATTGATAATATTTTTAAGTGCCTTTGAGGGAGAATGGCTGAGTGTAGGGAACATTACATTTTTGTTCATATATAACAGTTAAATGTTAATTTATTGTCAAGCTGTGGGACTACTGGACGAATATTGTTCAAGTACTGAGTGTCAAACCGTAAATTTAAAGGTTTTCATGCTGCTCTGCATTAAGAGGTGGCAGAAACATCTAAGGAACCCTGAGGTCCAATTCTCAGAGCTGCTTAGGTGCACTGCAGCATGGCCCAGACTGCATGAGAGAGCACAGTAAATCACTCCAATAAGCCTGCATTGGCACCACAGCTCCGCGGAGTCACAACAACTCACTGTTTTCACAATATTTTTTATCATAAAAATACATCTGAAACAAAAAAGGGTTACTTAAAAGACATACACAACCTGTTTTCTTGTTCAGTTGTTCTAGTTGATGTTCTAGTGATTTCTGATGTCATGCAAAATAGTGTGGATGTGCGAAATAATTCCTGGTTATGTACACAGATTAGGATAATAGGTTAAGTTCTCTCAGGCGAAGTCTATCGATTTTGTTCTACTTGTGTTGTTCTACTGAAGATTTTTGTATATACATGCATTTCATGACTTGAATATTTGTCAGGATATCAAAGATATTCCATCATACTCACTAAGCCTTTTTTCTCATCTCAGTTATGGTGCTATGCTATTAGCCATTGTGGTGTTTTTACGAAACTGGCTCAGAAGTACAAATTAAAAAGCAAAGCGACCAGAACGTGCAATTGTTTTGACATGCTGGCATTTTGCACAGCAACCTTTTCTTAATTCACTACAACCTTACTGAGGTTAATTAGTAGCCATATTTCAAATATAACTGTCCAAAACACACTGTGTAATAGACATGCTAAATCAGTTTCTACTACTGTTTTTTAAGAAGTACTTTATTGTTGTTTGAGAATAATGCAGGTGTGTTGTCCTGTACACACTGTGACTAGCTGGATAGATAGACAGATGGACGACAGACACAGATAGATAGATAGATAGATAGATAAAGTCCTTATTATAGCTGAGTTTTTTCCATTGTCCATTGGATAGAGGTTGCGGCATTTGCTGTTATATTGCTCCGAAAGCGATATTAAGCGGAGCGCAGTGGACTGTCACCCTCTGCCCCTAGCAGTTGCACCTGAGTGGTGTCTTGTTAGTCCCTATCATGCTCTGATGTGGGCAGCCAACCAAGCATTCAAGGTCTGCCCCGAGCAGAAGGGGAGGGGCCCGAGGCACAGGCTGTCCATTGGCTCCGCTGGTGGTGACTATTCACCTGAATAATGTGGCTAAAGAAAACAACATCCTCTGACATCGCTGTGGGTTTGCCACAGCTTGTCGTGAACATGGTTAATAAAGTTGGTAAACAGGGAGTGCTTAGAGTAACAAACAAACTTTACAAAATCCTCTGAGATACGGAGATGTGTCTTTTGGCTAAAAAATCTGAGGTTGCTGATAAATGCCTTCTAATAAACATTCAGTGATGATTTGCTATTTTCTTGCCCCTTTTTTTAAAGTAAAACCAGTTTGTTTAATATTTGCTATGGACTGAGGTCTTTAAAAATAGTAATTGTATTGAAACAATTGTATTGAAACACCCAAGCACGTCCGCAGGTGAGGAACTTTGGTCTTTGTCCCAGTAAAACCATCTGCTTTGCTGACCACAGGAGTTGTCTTAGGCCCACAGCACACTACAGTGTGTGGGCACAGGGCCACCACCAGGGGGCAGGTAGCATGAACCAAAACCTTTCTAAAAGCATGACATACCAAGGGAAGAAGGCATGCTTCATTACCTGTTGGTTAAAGGTCCCCAAGAATTGCTTTCAGCCCTTGTAAGAAAATCACATCTCAGCTAATTTACATAATTATTTGTGCTGAAACAAATTAATAATTTGAACACTAATTTCTCACATGTCCTAATGGTATAATGTATCATAATATTATCCTATGTATATATTTATACTGTTACACACCAACTGTTAAAGGCAGAAAGACCCTTAAATGTGTCATTCAAAGCTTTTGGTTTATTATCAAAATTTTTACCTTGTTAATAATTAAAATAATTTTAATGATTTTCCATAGTTCAATATTTCTGTAAGTATGACACACATGTAGTTAATGTACTAATATCTTGCAAAAAACGTACTAAAAGTAATAGTGTGTGTCAAAAAAATGGCATCTCACATATATACTGTTTAAGTGCATTTGTTGCTACAAAATGAGAACCAGATATTCTTTCCAGCAAAGGGTTTGAAGCGTAATACATTTTGCATTTACATCATTTTTTTTTATCTGTATTGCAATATGAATTGTAAGACCATGTCAGAGGACCTACATGACTTTAATCATTACTTGGCATTTAGTTGATATTATGTTTTTGCATTCTTAATTTCTGCTTTATCTAAGGGAATTTTGTGTCTTCATGCAAGTGGAGATGTGACTTGTGTCTTGTGTCTTATGCGACTGGGTAGTATGCGGCTGAGCCTCTGTTCCTGTGGCTGGTACGTCACTGGTTTGAGCCCAGCCTTGGCAGTATAGCCACATCTGTGGGCCCTTAAGTAACACCCAGCTCCATGGCCACTGCTACTGGTGGCTGGCCTTTGCTGTCTGACCTACATGTGTGTCATGGTTGGGGTAGTTAAAAACAAAATTTCCCCCCAGGGATTTTTTAACACCCATTCAACCATAACACAATAATTTTTTTTTTATTATTTTGTGTGTGTCTTCTGTGTAACTATGGTAGATTCATCCAATAACATGGAGACTAAAGGCAGGTTTTGACTGCAGAGCCATTCCTGTCCTGCACCATAAATCACTGTTAATAAAGATATAATTAATCTGTTGCTTAGCACTTTGACAGCTACCTGGCGTAATGTCAAAGAGGCTGCACCACTCTGAAAGCCGGACTGTAAGCTATTTCCTAAGCACCCCTAGGAGCACTCGGCCACTGCGACAGCAATTGGAGCCGATATGAATGAAGGTCCACAGCAGAGGGTCTGAATTCCACCCAGATCCATAATAGCCATCATCGCGAGTGAACGTGAGCAGCGGCATAGCCAGTCACAGACTGAAGTGCGCCCAAGGCGGCACGCTCACCCAGCACGCCCAGCCTGTAGTTTATGGTAACCACGATGACGTTGCCGTAGCTTGCCAGGATGCTGCCGTCGATCATGTTGCCCGTGCCCTCCATGTAGGATCCGCCGTGGATGTAGACCATAACGGGCTTTAAGCCATTCTCGTCATGTATATCTGTAAATGAAAACACAAGATCAGTGAAAAAATCCCCCACAGCTCTTTTAAACCGGGCCTTATCTGGGTAGCAGTCATTTCCTCATTATCTGCCAGTAACACACCAATTTTGTCTGATGCCTGGGTTCTTCCTGGATGATATTTGCATAGAAAAGGAAACGCAGAAGTGTTTCTTTCTTTTCCTGTTTCCCTGGATAATTCGCCCATCTATGATGCTATGATTTCTATGTATGACTGTTACCAACAAAATCAGATGCTAATCATCTGAGAAGACAATAAGTTTTATGTCTTCTGAAAACGTGAATACCTTCATTTATATAGGCATTTTGTTAATCAAAACATTTATCCGCAGTATTACAGCATTACCTAAGGACCGTAAAACCCACAGCAGATTGAATGCGCATGCATATTTGGTATGGAGTTCCACATTTAAATGTTTGTTCTGCTATGCAGTCAAACTTAATTTTGCACTGATTCGTGTAACCCCTTTAAAGTGAAGTGGGGGTGTGGCTTCACAACTGCATCACCTTAAACTTCATTTTAGCAGAATGTATTCATCAGTGTCAAGTGCCGATTCGCGGAAAGAGACACGATTAAGTCGATTGCGGGCCATTTCTGGATTCATCAGCATTGTAAGGAAGCCCGTTTAGCTTGCTGATTAGTCGACGTGTATGTGGTGACTGTAGATTATCGGAGGAATATTAGCATGAGAGAGGATCTGCAGCGCTGAGCGAAACAAATGAATGCGGAGGGGAATGCACGCTCAGCGAAACGGCTGTTTACACTCTCTCACGAGCGTGTGATCTTTCTGGTGACGCTCGTGCTTGTTTGTTTGTTTACCTTCGGGCGGTTATTGTTCCCAGACCCCATTTCACCTGAAACCCACCCAACGGCTCCCTCGCGAATTTGTCATTTGGAAGAGGCTAGGAATTTTTAGCTCGACAGGCTTTCCTGGTAAATGCAACCTCTACACCAGCGGTTCGCAACCTTCATCTTAATCCAAGGACCCCCTTTGTCCAGCAGAACATTGTCCCCCCCCCACACACACATTGATATTGTTCCTCTTGTATGTATTCTGCAGTTATGATAAACATTGTCATAAAAAAACATTTTAATTTGGTTACACTGCCAAAAAATGTAATTTCTTTGGAACATGACTCAAACACGGTTCCACTGCAATTTGTCCACCAACACTTTGTTTTTCTCAGTTTACGATATTGCTCTCAAAACAGAAGGTGAATGTTTATGAACAAAATAACAAAATCAGAAACCGGTTTGGAAAATGGATTCAAAATCAAAAGCCTGACAACTGTTAAGTTTGAACGTAATAACTGAAGACCCACATTTTAAGGTATTAGCCTTCAGTAAAATAAAACAAATACTGCAAATCATGATATGTGCAACAATGCTTTAAAACGTAATGAACCATGTAAGAATGATTCCTTGCCCCTCCCGTCCATCAGCTTCCCTGTGAGACACTAACTGAATGGTCTGATTTTAGCTGTGAATCCTGGGATTCTGAGTAATGTCACGTTGGAAACTTCTGTGCTGTTTTCAACCAGGAAGGAATACTATTGGTTTCTATTAGCAATGTCGAATGTTTTTTCTAAGCTTTTCAAATAAATTGTGTGCCCCCCCCCCCTCCAGTCCTTCCTGAGCCCCCCTAGTGGACCCCTGGTTGAGAAACACTGCTCTGTTCTTATGTGCAGGGCATGGTAAAATAAAGCGCATATATATATATATATATATATATATTTAATTAACAATACATGTATTCAAAAGTATTGAAATAAAAAATGAGTCATCTTAATTTAAACCAATAATAATATTAATTTAATATATTCAATTCAGTATATTTTTATATAGTGTCTTTTACAACAGAGTCACCCCAAGGGTGTGTGGCAGTATATTATTATTGCCATCGATAATAACATTTAATGAACATTGGAAATGACACAACAGCGCGTTTGTTGGTTTGCTTATCTGTCCGTTGTCATAGCCCTTGTCCAGTACCGGGTTGCAGGTTATTCATTTATTATTTTATCCCTCTGGTCCCTTTATGAATTTGTATGCTTCCTTGTGTGTGCCTTGGTTATTCCGGGTACGGGTCGGTCCTAACGCAGTGGCAGAGGTTAACTGCCGCGGTCTGTTCAGGGCGCGGTGTAATAGGGATGCCGCCGAGGCGGGACCGCACTCAGGTCACTGCGGTGCCGGTGTGATAGGTGGCCCGGCTTCACTGGCGGTCACGCTGCGGAAGCTGGCGCAGCTCGGCCCAGGGTGCGCGGTGCTGCCAGACATGGCCATTAGCGCTCTCAGCAAAAGCCTCGGCGACAGGTGATTAATCACCACGGAGGTCTTGGGGGCAAGAGGGCCGAGTATAAGTGCCTGAGATCGTTATGAGGTGCAGTCTTGTGGGGGGGGGGGGGGGGGGATTTGAGCCCTGGCCGCAGCCCCTTCTCAGTCCGAGGCCGTTTTAACTGGGTTTGCGGGGAGCATTTAATCCAGCCCCCTCCGCTTTTGTGTCTATGAGTGGG
>JAODKM010000001.1:36270704-36298607 GCA_026780845.1 Petrocephalus sullivani
ACTGCCATGTGATTGGTTGATTAGATAATTGCATTAATGAGAGATTGAACAGGTGTTCCTAATAATCCTTTAGGTGAGTGTATGTATCACCACGAATTTCAATATAAAAAATGTTTAATACACATTTAAATAATTCACATATACAAAAATGATGTCACAACTGGCGGTAGCAATGGCAGTCATCGGACACTTATTACATCAAATTTCTAAAGCACCAATAGCATAAACAGGGACAGGTTGCATACTGTATGTTTATAATTTGCTGTATTGACACCTTCAAAAACAGTACTGTACCTTATGTATCCATAGATTCATTCATTTTGTTTAAAATTCTTAGAATGTATTTGTGTCATGAAAGAAAAGTCTGCCTCTTTCCTGTGTGTGTGCTCTGCTAGTTTTTCTGCATTATGTTCATTTAATGTGCTATAAAGTTGGCAATCTCAGAACTCATATGAACAGGATTTTGAGCTCAGTCAGAAGTCATGATACATGGCTCTTGCCTCTTTTTGTGTGTCTGCAGGTGACAGATTACGTCCGTCTACTGGAGGAAACCTACACCCTCCCCAACCATGATGCATTCCTGGTCACATGGGTCACTCAGAGGCAAATGGAGAAGTTGCACGTTCATTTTAAACCTGTGGTCACCTACAACGCCTTTCCTGATGACGCGTCTCTGACTGAAGGAGAAATGGTAGGAAAACAAGCTATACCACCTTAACAGCGCATTTTACTTAGAGTACGTCTACGTTTTTAATGTTGAATGTCCTGCTTTTTTAATGATGTTTTCCAAAGTGCCATAGTCTAATGCACCTGTCTCTCTACATAGTGTCCTACTACTTAGTATAAGGTCTTTAGTATTAGTTTGCGGTTAGCTCTTTGTTATTTTATTTATTATCAAGAGAGCAAAGCAGTCTAATCAAAAATACTATGCATGTCATTGTGCATTTGCAACATTTCATTTGACTCCTATTAATGCCTCCTATTAAAGAATACTTAACTTTATTAATATATACCAAAGAATGTAAATCAATGAACTCAGACTAATCAATTATGATTTTGGAATTTGTATTGATCAGACATAATATATTTTACTACTGGTTAATATTCACAACAATCTGATATTTTTCTGTCAAATCCGTTACCATAAGAGAAGTATAATCTTTGCTTGCACAGAGATACTCATAATTTTAAATGTGATATCTCTGATGTGCCAAAAAAAAAAGTTTATTGCATCCTATCGCGTTGCAAGGGGAGGACGACCCAAAATGCAGTCTATCAGGCAAAACCCCTTACAGGGCGTTTATTCGCAGGCAGGGAAACACCGGAACCAAAATAACAGACATCATAAACAATCACGAGGGATCACGAGACTGAGACATACTTATAAAGGGAGCTAATCAAGGAGCAAACACTAGGCAATGGTGATCAGTTAACAAGGGGGTAGGAACACAAGGCAAGACTAACAAAGCTCAGGTGTGGCTGATTAGGAGTCACCCCTGAGGGGAACTCGGGGAGTAGATACACAGGGTGGGGCTGATCGTGACACATCCCCATACATGTAGAGATCATAGGTTTCATCACGTCACTAGAGTGACAATGGGATACAGGCAGACTTTTTCAGGGAAACTGTGGCCACCTAACAGTATTTTTGTCTTATTTGAAGTCAGGTGTGGAGATCACTTGCCCATTGGCAGAGCATGTGATCAGAAATTTAGGGTGAAATCCCTCCGTGCATCACATGTGTCACAAAAACATACATCGTCCATCTGATTGAGTCAGTTTCTAGTCAGCAGGATTATGTGTTCATGTCTTACAAAGTGAGCTCAGAGATTTTACAAGAAACTATTTCCAGGGGTGTAGCCAAAGATCTCTTCTATCTTCAAGACCGTAACTCATTTCTGCATTGTTGAACCAGTACCTATTTATCTAGGAAGCAGTGAAGTCTGTGAAGGAATTATTTGCTAAACATATATCTGATTTGTTTGAATACTGTAGGTGAGGATGCAGTATGCACAAGTAAAATGGTGATAATTTCAAGTAGGTTAATTGAACATGTTTTATATTCTTATTTTCTTATATTTTCTTATATTCTTATTCTTATTCTATTTCCTTTTATGTTTTGTGCAATTAGTACAAGCCAGCTGCTCTACCCCCACTGCTTATCACAAGAAGTCCTCTCTGATACATTAAGCCCTTCATCGCCGAGCCTTTCAAGTTCACGGTGTTCTGCGCCATGTCACTCTCTTGCTCCAATTTCTTCCCGTTGTGCATGGCTTGAAATTGCAAAGTGCCTTCAGATTTAATGCCATCTCATATTAAGACAGTTACTGCAAATAAACAGACCATCACCAACAGATCGAAGGCAGCCACAATGCAATGCAAAGATGATGCCAACTTACCAAGAGCAGTGTGAGGTTGTGGACCAAAATATCACTGAGAAGTATCTAAAGATGATGTGATGAGGGAGAATGAAGAGACCAGAGAGGCATGCTTGTAGAAACACCACACTCTCCAGTATCATCATACTGACTACTGGTGCCCCCCATGGCTACCTATTGCAATCACATCAACAACTTCACATATGACACTACAATGGTTGGCCTGGCATATAGAAATTATGAACAGCTTACAGAGAGGAAGTGGAGCAACTGGCAGCATGAAGCTAAAACAACAACTTGGCCCTCCCCATGGATTTGAGGAAAGTCTAGCCAGTACACCTCACTATACATTAATGTATCCAGAGTGGAGGTCATCAAGAGCACCAGGTCCCTCGGAGTGCACATTGCCAAAGATGTCTGATGAACCCTCAACACCACCGTGGCAAAGAACGCCCAACAGCACCTCCGCTTTCTCAGTCAACTGAGAAGAGCAAGCCTTCCTCCCATATTTCTCATGAGATTCTACAGCACCACAGTGGAGAGTGTCCTGACCATCTGCAACATTGTCTGGAATGGAAGCCGCAAAGCCTCAGAACACAGTACCCTGCAGAAAGTAATGAGAATAGCCCAGAACATTGATGGGACCTCTCTGCCCTCCATCCAAGAAGGCTTTGATAAACATTGTATCCGTAAGGCCACAGGCATACTCAGCAGCCTTTCTCATGGCCCTTTAAAGCCCCCCTATCTGGAAGGAGATTCTGCAATGGCTTCTTTCCTCATGTCACCACACTTTAGCCTCCTGCCTGGAATTCCACTGAACCATCCATCTATCCATTTTCTGAAACCGCTTATCCTTCCAGGTCGGGCGGGGGCTCCAGAGCCAGCCACGGGCACGAGGCGGGAAACAACCCAGGACAGGGGGCCTGCCCTTCGCAGGGCACACTCACACACCAGACACTCATACAGGCACACCCATGGGGAACTTGGTGACTTCCACTGAACCACTTAACTGATAACTGAATAGCAGCCATCTGCACCTGTCACTTTATGCATCAGCCACACATGAAAATGGAATAACTTCCTTACACAGTGTACATTATACACTAACTGTTCTTTCATTGTAAGCTTTATCTCAGATTAGAATTGTAAATGTGCTATATAATCAAACCTACTGTTCTAGTTCTAGTCAATGTAGAAAAATGCACTGGTTATCTTAGCTACCAACAACACTATTCACAGTTTATTTTTAAAAATGGATTAATAATTTTCTTGTGCTTTCACTTTATCATGTTTTGTGTAAAGCTGTTTAAAGGTCTATCTCTGCACTCTATATATGCTATGTGCTGTACACCAGTCTGCCATAACATTCAAACCACCTGCCTGATATTGTGTAATTCCCTCCTCGTGCCACCAAAAAAGTTGATCTGTTGATTTTTCCAGCACATTTCACAGATGCTCAATCGGACTGAGATTTGGGGAATTTGGATGCTTGAACTCAACCCATTCCTGAACAATTTTTGCAGTTTGGCAGGGTGCATTTTCCTGCTGAAAGAGGCCACTGCCATTGGGGAAGTACCATTGCCATGAAGGGGCAAGTTTGGCCTTCGACATTGTTGAAGAATGTGGTAAGTGTCAAGGCAACATCCATATGAATGACAGGACCCAGAGATTCCCAGCTCAACATTGCACAGGGCATCACACTGCCTTTGAAAGTTAGCAGTTTTCCAACAGTGAAGTAGTTCTCAACCAGGGAGCCGCTGCCCACTATGGGGCCCCAGCGAGGACCAATGGGGAGCCACACAATTAATTTGAAAAATACAACATTGCAAAAGCTAGGGCTGGGTGGTAGCCTATATAAAGTTTTTATATAAAGTTATGATAACTTGATATTTTTTCAAAAGGAGATATAGGATGACACAATACCATTTAAATTGATTTACTTTAATTAAATTGCTTTAAAATTAGAGCTTTATTAACAGCAAACCAATAGTACTCCTTCCTGGTCGTAAACAGCAGAAGGACTTTGGTTGTGACATTACTCAGAATCCCAGGATTCACAGCTAAACTCAAACCATTCAGTTAGTGTCTCACAGGGAAGCTGATGAACGGGAGATTTTTGTTCAGGGCTAGAGTTCTGATTGTGGAGCCATTTGCCAAATTTAGTTTAACCATACTGCAAACTTGCATACTGGTGCCATCTCTTTCTCAGGTAACCACTGCCATAGTGCATACTGGTGCCATCTCTTTCTCAGATAACCACTGCCATAGTGCATACTGGTGCCATCTCTTTCTCAGGTGACCCGTGTAGCCTAGCATTGCCGTACGGTGTGCTGGATATGATTGTTGTAAGAGTGAAATTCTTCTTGACTTGACTACATGAGGAGCATACCATGTTTGGAGAGAAAGCTCCCTGGTCCCATCCATCCTGTTACTCTTGATTGCTCACTTGTAATATAATAAAGAGTCCTTTTTTTGGATGCAGTAATAAGCAGTAGCATAAGATTTCATCCATCTTTGAGTTTAACCTCTAGATCGCTATTCCATTTGACATATAAATTAGGTTACTTTTCTCCTTTTTATGATTTGTGTCACGGGGCAGGGACTGCAGCGGAGGGATTGCATCGCCAGATTCTGTCTTTCTCGCTATTTACTCAGATATTGTCTATGGAAGGTTGTGCATTAGAATCCCATGGCCAGCAGCGTAATTATAACACCACTGGGAACTTCAGAAACTGCTCCTGGGCTGCAGGACAGTGAGCCAGGATCTGCTACTACACAGTTTATTAATGTGTCTGTCTTGTGGAGAGCAAAATGAAGTGTGTGAATTAAATATAGGGATCAATAAAATACTTCTCTTACCTTCCTTTTCTTTTACCAACCTCTTTTGATGTCACTGTCCGTACATCTTTCACTCCCTCATTCTACCTTTCCTTGACTTTCCACTTTCCCTGCACATTCACTCTCTTTTTTATCACACTACCTACCTGTTGTTTTTTATCATTTCCCTCCTTCCCTCCCTCCTCTGTACAGTTTCAAGTTTGTACCGTGTTCCTTGGGACACAGTGAAATTCCTATGCTCGGTTGCTGGGTAGGGCAACGAGGAATAGGACAAACAGTACTGCAAAAAGACAAGACAGAGCAGGACGAACAATGCTGGTCAACCCATTAGGTCACATAGGCAGCCACTTACAGAACTATTATCTGAGAGGGCGCCAACTTAACTAGCCAGTTTCCTTTGTTTCAGAACGCTTGAACTCTTGTTATGAGTGGAGAGTGAATAAACTGAAGCTTTTATAAAGATTTTGCGGGAAGAAGAATGAAAAGAAAATTACAGGAGTCAATACGAAACGTAACGAAAGCATGAACCACAGTTTGTGTATTATTACTAGTGAGAAATGGCCGAAGGCAAGCAAAATTACAGAGGTGGACCGAAAGCTTTGCTGATTGCATAACGTTCGTAGCTAGCTAGCTGACCTTGCCAGGTCGAAATGATGTCATAATATAAGAACATACAAACGAGAGGAGGCCATTATTCACCTCTATATGTCTCTTCAAATTAGAGGCCAAGGCAAAGCTGACATGACATGATGATGGAATTGCCCTGCTTGGCTTTGACTTTAAAAAGCTCTTACAGGTGCGACCATGGATGTACTAGTCCTGTAGTCGAGGCAGCTCCCGCCACATGCTCCATGATTATCAGTGGCTGCTTGATTAACTTTTTAGTTAATCAACCTGCTGCAAGAATGCAATGATTTAAAGCAGGCGTTTTTACATCTAAAGCTCGGTTTCTCGGGTCCGAATCAGTAGATGTGTTTGTAAGCATGTAGCGTTTTCCCCTCAGTTCGGTTTGCTCTCACACGGAGAAAAATCTAAGCAAAGTTCAATACACCACTACAAACAACGTGAGAAGGTTCATTCTACTTATTGGTCAGATGTGTCTGTGGCGGGAATAAGAAAGTCAATACAGGAAGTGGGTCCTGTGTCCTGGGCTATGCAGTTGAACATCAATACAATTTCAACTGTATGTATTGTTGTCTCAATTGTTTTTTTTTTTTTTTACTTTCACACAGCACTATTCAGTTGACCGGTCAAATTCTCTCTCCTTCAGCCATTTACTGAACATTTTGAAAGTTTTTATTGTTTGTTTTTCTGAGCATGTAGTCATCTGCCCAGATTTCATGAAGGCAATGTACCTTGCTGCTAGACCAAGTAAGATCTCAGTCAATGTGTTCTTCTCCACTTAGCTGCTGATACTGGTTCACATGCTCTGCTGCATTCCAGAATGCAAAGCACACCTGGCTATGGGTGGCGTTTAGTGCAAACTTGTGGAGTACACCTGGAACTTGGGTCGGATTTAGGTTGGATCATGTTCACACAACGAGACCACCTCCTCTCAGGGGTCTCGGCTCGGTTATTTTCCTCCGCACCTGAGTGTGATTACTGTGTTCACACTTGTCCAAACAAATCGCACCAAGGGAAAATCTAACCAGAGTCAGTTTTAACTGGAGTAAGAAGGTGTGAAAACACCGTTAAAGTTAACCAAAAAGTGGGCCAAGAGAAAAAAAACTCAGTTCTTCATAGATTCGCCTTGTGAGTGAATTTGAAAGTGTACTCAGTTCTCTCTCACTTCAACTCTGATGCGGTCTCAGTCCTCTTTTGGTTCATCCTGCATTGAATTATGGGTAGTCAGTGCAATAGCATGTGATCTGTCTGCAGCAAGCCTAGAGGGCTAAAATACAGTGGCAAAAGGTTTCAGAGGGGTCAGAATTCATTTGGAGTGTTCACATATGTGCGAAAAATGCTGACCAATCACTCAGAGTTTGTTTTGAGGGCTGAAGGGACCAAGTGTGGAAAAAACCCTTAAAGTTGACACCCATCCTGTACTGAAAAATATAATGCTGTGTCCTACTGTGAAGTAGACCGAGATGTGATTTGTCCCATTTTTTCCCCATTTTTTCATGCAAGGTTAATTATTGTTCGGGATCCCCCGGTTAACAACTTCGTTGACTTAATTTGGTTATTGCAACATAAAATAACCTTACATAGTTACAGCAGTCAACATAAAAACCTGGTACCTTTATAAAATGCCAATTACTCATTTATTACGTAACATGTTTTCTTAAAACTAATATTTTTGCAACATTCATACATTTACAAAATGACATGTAATTTGTTTTGGAACAAGAGGTTTAAATAAGTAAGGGACTGTTTTCAGAAATAAGCATCTGATTTGGTTTATTCTAATACTCCATTACACTAGCATTAAACTGATTAGATGTTAGATGAAAATGATAGCAAAGTATTTTTTCCCTCCTCTATTTGAAACAAATTTACAGCATAAAGTTTGTCAGCTCTCCAAAATGAAGAACTAGCTAATTAAAGTGAGCTCATTTATATGAGCATGATGCTGATTGCAGCACCAGTGGCAGATTTTCTTGATTTTTTAATTACAAGCCACCTTTACCTAAATGATATGTAGATGGTGGAGGTGATTAGGGAACTCCAATGGTGCACTGAGATCCTGGAGGTAGACTCTCGAAGCGGGTGTGAGTAATTATCCCCTCAGGATCTCAGGAAAATGGACAACTAAGATGGTCAAACATGCAAACGTTGACCTGACGGCCTAACAAAGTGGTCCATGTACTCTTAACCTTAAAAAGCTCTAAAGATGCTGAATGGCATCAAAATGGACATGCAGGCGATCCAGCAAGTAACTTGCACATTTTTACTCAGCCTGACTGTAGTCAGTGGTAATATCATGTAATATGTAATATGTAATATCATGGCACAGTAATAACTGCATTGTGACACAACTGTTTTTGACCCTTAAGTAAAGTGGAGTTACACTTTGCAATTTATAAGATTGACATAAATCCCTATGTAATGCCATGAGAGATTGCATTAGACTTTCGTGTTGCCCATCACTTTGACTGACAGGATCGTAGAAATTCTGTCATAATCTATTATTAGCCATCATTTTAATGTAAAATTTTAATAAGACATATTTAATTGCATTTCATCTTCATAATTAATATACAGAACATAATTATTCACTATGCATTTATAAGTGCATGGAGAGAGAAGATGAGCAACGACACGTTTCATGTCAACACCACACCAAGCAGATGAATGATTTTTCTTATTTTTATTTTTTCCCCCACAGTGACAGTGGAACATATGTTGCCTCCTGACATTACCTGCAGCTGGTTGATAAATGTTAAGGAACCTGGTTCCGAACTCCTGGGCCGTCTAGACGGGGAACGTCTGGATAGGGTTACAACCTAATCCATGTCAGAATTGACACTTGGGGCTACTTTGGCTTTTACAAACTACTTGGCTAAATAGTTCAGTTCTTCTTGTGCTTTGACTGGTCTGTTTCCTTGATTGAAAGGCTCAAAAAGCTCACAGGTTAAACTCCACACATTTCATACAAAGCTATATTATATTTTGTTAGTTATTTGTTAGTTAATGGGGGATCGATCGCGATCTGAATGGAAGACAGCCTTTTATCTATATTTAATTTATACAACCTGCAACATTTGTATAAATAATTATTAAATCTGTGCAGCAGATCGATCTTTTGTTTCCCCGTCAGCATCAGTGGTATTAGACTGAAGTATATTGGTTACTTTTTCCAGTACGCAAGCAAAAACATTTTCATTAATGCATTAAATTTAAGTACAAAAAATTCCATCTGCTATTTATATGTATTATAATCTTTTATGTCACTTGAATGAAAAAGTGTCATAACACAACTTAATGTCAGCATAAACTTATGACCATCAGCATATGTAATACACTATATTGCCAAAAGTATTGGGACACCTGCCTTTACTCACACATAAACTTTAATTGCATCCCATTCTTAATACATAGGCTTTAATATGGAGTTGGCCCACCCTTCGTAGCTATAACAGCTCCTATAACAGCTATAACTCCTCTGGGAATGCTTTCCACAAGGTTTAGGAGAGTGTTTATGGGAACTTTTGAACATTTGTGAGGACATGCACTAATGTTGGACGAGAAGGCCTGGCTTGCAGTCTCCACTCTAATTCATCCCAAAGGTGTTCTATCAGGTTGAGGTCGGGGACTCTGTGCAGGCCAGTCAAGTTCCTCCAGACCAAACTTCCTCATCCATGTCTTTACAGACCTTGCTTTGTGTACTGGTGCACAGTCATGTTGGAACAATTAGGGGCCATCCCTAAAATGTTACCACAAAGGGATAAAGCCCAACCACTAAAAAACAACCCCACACCATAATCTCCTTTCCACCAAACTTTACACTTGGCATATTGGAGTCAGGTAAGTACCATTCTCCTCACAACCACCAAACCAAGACTCATTCATCGGACTGCCAGATGAAGTGTGATTTGTCACTCCTGAGGACACATCTCCACTGATCTCCAGTCCAGTGGCGGTGTGCTTTACACCAGTGCATCTGACGTTTTGCTTTGCACATGGTGATGTAAGTGTTGGATGCAGATGCTCGGCCATGGAAACCCATTCCATGAAGCTTTCTACGCGCTGTTCTTGAGTTAATCTGAAAGCCACATGAAGTTTGGAGGTCTGTAGCTATTTGACTCTGTAGAAAGTTTCTGACTTCTGTACACTGCATCTCAGCATGCGCTGTCCCTGCTCTGTGATTTTACATGGCCTACCACTTCCTGTCTGAGTTGCTGTTTTTCCCAATTGCTTATACTTTTTTTATAGCATAACTAACAGTTGACCGTGGAATATGCAGTATCGAGGAAATTTCATGAATGGACTTATTGCACAGGTGGCATCCTATCACGGTTCCACGCTTGAATTGACTGAGCTCCTGGGAGCGACCTACTCTTTCACACATGTTTGTAGAAGCAGTCTGCATGCCTAAGTGTATGATTTTATACACCTGTGGCCATGGAAGTGATTGGAACACCTGAATTCAATGACTGGGAGGGCTGTCTCAGTACTTTTGGCAATATAGTGTATGTCAATGGCATAGCAGTAGCTACAAAAGAACGAACCCTTTTAAATGCTTTTGTTGAGATATGTCGGCTGTCATGAAGGGCTGATGTTGGTGTCATGTAGCCTTATAAAGCTTACCCTTAAATAAGGTTACCATATTTTTTATTAGCTAGGTGGGTCATGCTCTGTGTCTCTAGCTGGAATTCTCTGCTGAATAATGTTCCAGGTTACACAGACACCTAAGGGGATTTACACTTCTAGTATCTCCAGGTACTGGAAAGATTGATTATTTCCTGCAGTAACCAGTGCTGCAACAGCTAAGGAATAATGATGACAGTGAATGGCAAGGAAGGTAAATTGATTACATGTCAGGAACCAGTACCTCTACCGTTATGTTATTTTAATTATTTATTAATGATTTGATAAATATGCAATAGCAGGTCATTAAGCAGTTCCTGGTTCTCATTGATCCTCAGTACACATTTAGTTAATGTTTTCTTACCATTTGCTCCTGCCGTCAGATAACAGAAATAACCTTTAATTAAAGGAAACTCCGGCTTCAATGTGACTAGGCAGGGATTCTACAAGTTGTTGGATCTCTTTTGGATGCACGCGATGCCATACTTACAAGGAATGCCTTGATTTGACTGGATAATGGTGTAATATGCTCCCTTGAGCACCACTCCAGAAGCAGGGTTCATTGGGGTTAAAATCTGGTGAATAGGGTAAGGACATCTTTTCATGATAGCCAAATGAGTGACCACTTCTAGCTGCTGTAGATTGGCTGTCGTAATCTTGGAAGACCACACTCCCATCAAAATGGAAATCTAAATGGGCTTCCTCTGAAGTCTTTACTAGACTGCTCTTGAAGAAGTAAAGTCACCTGATTGTGCCATTTTCAGTTAAATGATGTGCTTTGCATGCAGAGTCTACGCACATCTGTCAGTGTGGAGGAACTGGGCTTTCATCCTGCCTTCCGGTGATGGGCGGAATTCCACGCCAACCTCACCTTGTAAAACATCAAAAAGCTGAGCATTCTGTCACTCTAGCTGCTGCCAAATGTGTATCGAAACTGCACCTGTCCACTTAGGGTTAATTGCTTATCTAACTCAAGAATCAGTCACACGCAAAGGCACCTGTTCCCAATATACTTTCTTAAATCCCTAATTTATCCAGTAATTTCCTTTGTTTTTGTAGTTACCTGTAGATTTGCCTCTAAGCAATATTCTATCACTGGTAGCAATGGTAGTGCATTATAAATCCCATGTATTTTGTGCCCATTCGGCAAACAAACTTAAAAATAATAATGAAGTTGATTTTAAATCCAATTGGCCTCTTCCCTTCTTGGGAAAAGTTTCAGGTCACTAATAACTGCAAAGCTGTAAGAGAGAAAAACAAGAGATTTATAGTGAATGGCCAGTCTGTATTAGCTATTTATTCCGGGGATGTGGAAACTTGGATTTCTCTCTTGCAAAATTCACAGTCACACCAAATTATATCCGTAGACATCTGAAACATTAGGCACTCTCTTTGATTCCTCGTTCCCCTAATTAAGTCAACAGTCATAGATATGATTATTTATCAAATGCAGGAGGAATGTAATTTCAGATTTCTAATATTGACAATGTCAGAATGAAACATCATAGCCATACTGTTTTAGGTCTTGTTGACAAGCTTCAAATTCAAGTAACCAGTCCCCAATGTTTTCCTGGAGTGTAATTAGGCCCTTCATTTTTTTTCAGACTGTAAGTCTGCATGCCAGAGAAGTTCACAAATTAGCCTACTCTTATAAAGCAGCCTACCCTTATTCTTAAAGATTTGGTGCTCTTCTGCTTATTCTGGCTCCAAGTCACTTTGTTTAGGGTAGTACAGAAGTTGTCAAGGTCAAAATCCACCTCAGATCAACACTGAACAACTCAAGTCCTTGCACATCACGGGTTCTTCCACAAAGAGGCAGAAGTTCCTGCAAAGACATTAAATTAACCGAACGCCAGTAATACTTTTTTGGCCCAAGAGGTGATCTGGCACATCCGCCTTATCTCCCTCCACCTCCGCCAAGTGCTTAGATGTTTGTTCTAAGGGGATGCAGCCTTTTCGACAGGCAGTAGGGGAAACTGAAGCACCTTTCAGCAGCATGTGAAACTCTCCCGAATTAGATGAAATTTAATCTGTCTTTTGAGAGTTACGGGACTGTCTCCCGCCGAGGCTCACAGTGCTTCTGGAGTGATTGCTGGCCCACGTGGAAAGGAAGCACAGGAAGGGTTGTGATAGGAGCATGTGTCTGCAGGAGCTGGACCGGCCGGCTTGATTGGCTTCTGTTGTTATTCCAAATAATTGCCGGTCCTGCACCCGCAGGCACCTTGCTTTGTGAAGGTCAGCTGGCTCTAATAACACTAGAATGCACATTGACTAGAGAGAGAAAAATTGAGGCAACTAGGGGGTATGAGAAGGGAAAAGCACATTCATCGCTACAAACATGGGGACTTGTTCTTACAGTATCTATCTGGGGTGTATCTTATGGTTGCTTTTTTTTTATTTAGGGAGGTTTTATTTTGCTTGTATTTGTGGTCTTTTAATTTCAGAAGCTGTGGGCCAGATTTATTTGCCATCTGTTGCATAGTCGTAGTCGGTTGGTAAGATTATCATGAATTATTGTCACGTTGGTGTCATTTCCCTGCTAGTTTTTAAATTATAGCTGTTCCTTCAGCCCAGCGGGACGTTTGCAAGATAATACTTTTCAGACTGATTTAGTTCATGCGACTTTCTAACTAAAAACTATTGATATTATAAACCAACAAATCTGTACCTGACAGAGGCATATTGCTGCTTAGGTAGTTTAACATTTTTAATCACATTGATTGCAGTTTCCTTAAAAAAAATTCATTTTGTATTTACTGTGGGTGCGATGGTTGGCACTGTCCCCTCACACCTCTGTGACCTGGGTTCCAGTCTTATTTGGATTTGCCTAGGTGTGCTTGTGTCAGTTAATGGTGTGCGAGTGTGCCCTGCAATGTGTTGGAACCCCATCCTGGCTTGTTCCTTGCCTTGTGCCTCTGGGATAGGGGAATTGTTTTACAACAGCATCTGTGCAGAGATGTTTTTATGTAAAAAATATAAACACTATCACACAAAATGCAACCTTTTCGTGTTTGTCATTTTAGGATGCATGAGGCTGTCCATGGTTAAGTTCTCCACAGGGTGACATGGAACCTCCCTGGATGTCTGTTTGAGAGTATCTCTGCAATCTCTGCATACAGTTGCGCATGCTTACCTCATTGCATGATGCTAGATTTTCCCACACCTAAGTTAATACGCTTAGCTCTTAGCCAGCCCCAAACAGCATGGGGTGTTACATTTATTTACCTTAAAATTTCTTGCTGCAACACTGCCCACTATTTCTCTTTTCTCATTACCTATTTATTAACTTTAATTCTCATCTTTATTATGAACTTTTATGATGAACAATTACCTTGCGACAAATGGAAAAAAAATATGTACATCTGCCCATCCCCAACCACTTATTCTGAGCAAGGTTACAGAGAGCATAAAGCTTGTCATGGGTAACACAAGGCACAAGTCAATCTATGGAATATTGACAGCTTCATATGAATATTACGTTAAATGCAATTAATACAGTATTACAACATCGCTGATAATGTATATCAAGGAGATCGTTTTTTTTTGGAAAACATTGTATGAAAATTCATTTAATCAGTAAATACCTTTACATGTGTTAGTTCAGGTCTGGAGTAGAGTGGGATTTCAACTAATTTTGAATTATTAGTCTTACTCTTGTCCCTTTATAAGCTACGTTTAGTGTAAATATTTTAGTGCTAACTTGGTTGATAGATTTCTGCAGTAAAATTTGTTTTTATGTTTTTCCATAAACCATGCTGGCTTGTATTTATATACACTTTTCTTTTATTCTATAAATTTAATTGCTATGTGAGTGTGCTCTTCGATGGGTTGGCACCCCATCCTGCATTGTTCCCTGCCTTGCACCCGTAGCTTCTGGAATAGGCTCTGGACCCCCCGTGACCCTGAATAGGACAAGTGATGTGAGAAAATGGATGGATACATTTAAAGATGAAGGACTTGTGTATGTGAACAGCTGATTGGATGGGCTAATTACAGTAGAATGAAGAAAAACAGGTGAGAAACAGCAGCAATGGACTGCAGCGTCCAGATCATTTTTGCAAACACTGTACCTCAAATTTAATGGTTTCAGTTGCTGGTAAAACATCCATGTATACTTCTTATTTTTTGATTATTTTTTTGGAGTTTTGAACATTTTCTTAGGTGCATCTCAGAGATGTATATTTGGAAGGATATTAATGTTCATGTTAGAAATGTGTTGTTGATTAGAAAGGAGTTCTAATGATGGTGGGAAAAATACTTAATTTTCATAGTGTAAAGTGAAAGCACAGAACACCAGCATGTTAAACAAGTCATCCAGTCAAATACTAGTAAAAGGAAAAAGTACTAAGCACTTAAATAACATTAAAAAAAGTATTACAGATTCAAATCTACTGATCTGGCAAAAAGCAACCTTTTAAATTCACTCAAGATTTGACTACAGTGCATTACAATAAGGGTTATTCTTAAAACAAGATATTTGTAGGTAACTTGGTCACAGTTGGAGGCCACTGCACTGCTAATCACCACATCAGGCTAGCACTAGGCCTCTGTGATATGACGATATTATCAGTAATCATCGATATCAGACTGGTAACCCAATGCCAGTATCTAACAGTGACTAACCAGTGATTATCATTGTCAGGCAAGTAGGCTAAGGCTTCACACAAAGTACAATGAAAATTATATATAATTATATATGGGATTTGTAATTTGGCTTTCAGTTCAGCCTTTGACCAAACATTTCTGCACCCCCTGACAACATCTTTGTGAGCATAATACTTTCTCAGGTGGCACCTGGTATAAAAAGTTTGTGAACCACTGCTTTTAGATACCCCACAACATGTTTTTTAAATCATCAATCATTTTCTACAGAGACTAAGGAAAAATGAACACCGCTGATCAGCACCACCTATTGTTGTCCCTTTATTTAGCTTTATTGACGAAAAGCTCCCTTAAATGCAGGCAGGAAATATCCTCTGTCGTATCTTCTGAAGAGCAATCTAAAGAAGTACCAGGTGGGTTTAAGTCTGACACTGATCAGTGTTTCTCAAGCCAGTCCTAAGGGACCCCCAGACGATCCACACTTTTGCCCCCTCCTAATCCTGGTAGTTGGGAGGGAGCAAAAATGTGGACCGTCTGAGGGTCCCCGAGGACTGATTTGAAAAACACTGTCCTGTGCTCCATCTATGGTCCTGCTGAACATACTGTAAGTTATCGTGACTGGTGAGTGGTGGCCCGTGTCCACTCTCTCATATTGCATCCTCTTGCACTTTGTCATGTGACCCTTTTACATATGACCTTTTATTTTATTCTCTTCAATTAACACAGATTACAAAATAACAAAGTAGAATTCCTAAAATTAATTATACCTAAGTAAAAGTACTATTATTATATTAATAGTATTTTAAAATACCAAAAAAGTACAATTTCACAAAAACTACTTAGTTACAATAATGAAAGTAAATTTACTCTGTTACTTTCCACCCCTCTGTTCTAAGATGCATAATAAATCTACTGACTCATTCTTATGATTTCTGACTATTATGTGAAAGGTGGTTAATTGTCATTGTTGACACACCACAGCACACAGTGTGCAACAACAAAATGTGTCCTCTGCATTTAACCCATGTGTCATCGTGACACAGCAGTGGGCAGCTACGTGAGCACCTGGGGATAGTACCATGCTCAGGGTACCTCAGCGGTACTTGCGGGTCCGGGACTCGAACTGGCGATCTTTTGACATGGTCGCATCCCTAACAACAAAACCACCTGCCTGCCCCAGTTATTTTATTTAGCATTCAATTTATATCCCATTAGAATAACCTAATCTTAATGGGAATCACCAAAAAACCTGGTGATCACCATAATTTTTTAACTTTTTTGTGCATAACAAAAAGGTATTTGAGATGTTGGCTGAGCTGGGAACCAGTACTTCAGGCTCCTTTCTGAAGTGCCGCAGAAATGCTGTTGACGCTCACCCAAAAGCTGACATGCCATAGGTGTGGACTGCTCAGCAAGCTGTGCTGCAGAAATATAACATAATTTTGACTTTCTTTGCACATCATTTATTGCTTAAAGATTGGTTAGAGGCATTCTCATTCTTGCCGAGTGCCATGCTGACTTGCTGTTATTGCCTTTGTGGCACTAGCCAGGTGTCCCATTACCTCTGCAGTTGCTGAAAGTTTCTCACAATAGAACTGCAGAATAAATGCAGAAGTGAATTTGATTCAGTTTTTTCTGCTTTGTTTTCTATAAAGGATAGAAGGGATTGAACATGTCAAATAGGCTATTGTGTTTTTTTAATTTTATGCAATGTAATATTGTGAATGACCTTTTCATAAATTGTGGCTCATTTCAAACCTCAAGGTTAATACAGCAAATCATTTCCATGGTTTCCCATTGTCTTTACAAAGCCTGCCGTACCCGATAAACCCTATTTGAAATATCCTTAGGCCATTGTTTACATTTGCAATGGATTCCAAGACAAAACAAGAGTGAGAAATGAGATTTGGCCCTCAAATGTACATTGATCTATGTAAATGCATGTTATGTTACGTTTAAAACGTTTAAAATGTTTTACTCATAAAAATTTTTTAAATTAATTGTTCAGGTTTGCCGGTGTCCAAACGGTTGCAGGCTCAAGTGAAGTGAGATGTTAAGCGCTAAGCAAAAATTCACATGCATATACACTAACTAAGATTGTGGTTAAGGTAAAGGCATTTAAGAAAAAAAAACTGGTATTCTTTACAGGGAAACACATCATACAAAAATGTGTTTTGAAGAATGTAATTAAAATACCATATTTTAGTTTCTTCTGAAACAGCGTGGCCTCAAAACAGTTTGTCACTATATGCGTCCTTTTTGTGATTCTCACCTTCAGACTAAAGCTGTACAGGAACTGAATTGTTTGTTATTGTTATTGCATTTCTTACTTTCATTTGATAGAAATACAGCTTGATTTTCATTGATTGGGGAATGGCTCCACACATTATGGATCTATTCATCTTTTGTACTTTTGTAAAAGTGACTCTGGTAGGACTAGCAAACAGAAACATGTAACCAGAGACTTGGCAGCAGACGAAAGGCTTGCTTGGGAATTTTAGCTTTTCGGAAATAGACTGGGACATGGCCAGTGCCATATAAGCACATATAAACACATTAATACCGGAGATGGTTTGAAAAGGGGAAAATACGCCAATAGATAAAGGGTTTACCATCCGACATCATATTCATGAGAGACCAGTATCAATGATTTTGTTGGGATTACTGAGAACAAAACTCTACATATACATGAATATATATATATATATATATATATATATATATACACATATATACACCATATCACGTAAACATTAAACTTTCCACAATTTTAATTATATTTAAAGAGAGCTATCCAATGATAAAGTGTGATCATTCTTTCAAAGAAAAGCTTTATTTCAATATGCTATTTGTTCAATGGTCAGGATTATTTTAGTTGCTACACAGTCGAAAAATGTAAATGTGGCAAAAAGACAAATCCTTTTATTAAAGTATAGGATTATGGGATTAATGGCTACAAATGTTTGACAGAAATAAAATGACTCCATAAGTGTGTATATCCTTCTGACCAAGTGAAGAGCACAGAGAAGATTTTTCAAAGAAATTGATCTGATTAAAAGGGATTATTTTTGGTTAAAAGGGCTTAGCAAGTCAATATAACTGGCCGAGATAGCCATCATAGCTGTCATTCTATTTTACATATATATATATATATATACACACACACACACACACACACACAGTCAGGACACCCAATTAAATATTCAGTTCTTTATTAAGAAATGTTCACATTTCAATGTATAATCTTGTTTGTAACCATCTCTGGAGAAGAAAAAGCTTTAATTGCATTTAAACAACAAAAATGATCCTTGTCATTAAACAAAAGATAAACAAAAATGCATATTTTAACTGAGAAAAAGGTTAGGACACCCTACCCCCTAAAAGCTAGTGTTACCCTCTTTGGGTGAAATAACTGCAGTGAGACGCTTCTTGTAGCCATCTACCAGTAAATGCAGAATTCTTTCAGCGTTGGGATCTTTGAGGGGTTTCTCGCATGTACAGTCGGTTTCAAGTCACCCCACAGCATCTCAATGGGAGTAAGATCTGAGCTCGGCCATTCCAGGAATCTCCATTTCTTAGTTTTCAGCCAGTCTGCGGTGGATTTACTGGTATGTTTTGGGACATTGTTGTGTTGCTGGGTCCAGTTCCGCTTCTGCTTCAATTTTCTTACAGATGGTTTCACAAGTTCCTCAAGCACCCTCTGATAAACGGCAGAATTCATGGTGGATGCTATGATGGTTAGCTGGCCAGGTCCTGCTGCCGCAAAGCATCCCCAAACCATAACACTTCCACCTCCATGCTTCACAGTTGGTATGAGGTTCTTTTCCTGGAATATTGTATTTGGTTTACACCAAACATGTCCTATGTTCTGGTGTCACAATAATTCAGTTTTAGACTCATCTGTCTCATCTCACCTGTTCTTTGTCTACGTTCTCGCAAACTTCAGTCTGCCCTTAAAAGCAAATGTTTCCTCCCTGCTCACCTCCCATGCACGTTAAACATGTGAGGTCTCTTTCTGATTGTAGAGGCATGCACTTTCGCATCAACAGTGGCAAAAGCCTGCTGTAGGTCCTGTGATGACATTTTAGGGTTTTTGGAGACTTCTTTTAGCATCTTGTGGTCTGCTCTTGGAGTGAACTTGCTTGGACGGCCAGATCTGGGCATGTTGGGAGTTTTGAAAGTCCTCCACTTGTAGACTACTTTCCGGACAGTGGAATGGCTGATTTCAAATTCTTTTGATATCTTTTTAAATCCCTTACCAGACTCATAAGATGCTACAATCTTCTTTCTGAAGGCCTCAGACAGCTCTTTCGATCTCATCATGGTGTTCACTCTCACTTCAATAGTCAGGAGCACACCAAACTAAATGTCTGAGGTTTAAATAGGGCAGACCTCCTTCAAAATGCAGAGTAATGATGTTCTAATCATATGTACCTTTTTGTGATACACCTGAGTGTGATTTGAGCCATTTTAAGAGGGAATAAATGTGGGGGTGCCCTGATTTATTCCTCACCTGAAATTGCATATATACAGTATTATCCATCTTCAAAACCAATGTGGAGAGTTGACAAGCAGAACAAAATTCAGTCATCCCTGAATGGAAAATTCCCCTTACCTATGATGACTCAGATTAAGAGAACAGATTGTGTGCTTGTATATTTACTACAGACCTCTGAAAAGATAAGTTCAGCGTTAAGAGGCCATGAATGTTCTAATTTGTACGAACTTCCTGTAAGGCAATCCTTATATTTGAAGAACGCTTAAAAAGGCTTATGGCAGATTAGATTTGTTCTGCGCATAACAATTTCATCACAGCCTCCATTTGCATTGGTAATGATGTTCCTTGGCGCACCCGTGACCACAGGAAATCGGTTTGTCTTGCAGCTTAGGTGGCTCATGAAAATGAGGTATGCTACAAGTGACCTTTGTGTTTAAATACCCTCAGTGTTATTCTCTAATTGCATAATAGCCTTAGCTATTGTTGCCACATGAGCTTTCTGAAAAAAGGCATGCTCATTGCTCCTGCACATGGAGTTGAGTGGAGATGCATTGTACTAAAGTTAGATGCTAAATACCTTTTAGACATCTGCCCCTCTGTACATCAGTACATTCTGTACTGATGTACAATCTAGATACAGCATTATGACAATGGGTTTAGATTTTGACACTTAGCAAGACTTTTCATTTGAAACATCATCACTATAGCTTCTAACATTTTAGGTACATTTACATTGAACTTAGTTACACTGAATATGTAAGGTCCAATGGATGAGAGTGTAACATGAGTTGTCAGACTTTTATTTTGAAACTGACTTTAATTTTGAATGTGGAGCTTCGGGGTGCAGTAGAATAGAATTTGGGAGATGCATTTTCAGTCTCAGGAGGTTCTGCACTCAGTGGTGGTGGTGTAACTTGGCTGAACGGCGAAATAATAAAGTTCCCTTTAAATTTTCTCCGTAGTCTTGGTTATTTGATTACAGTGGGCCAACACCCGAAGAGACGAATATTAGTTGACTGTAAGGGGGTGACAGTCCTGGTCCAAATTTAGGATAACAAAGTTAAGATAGGTTAAGCTGAGTATGCCAAGTACTTGATGCTATCAGCCATTACAACAGCCAGAGACATTAAGAAACATGGATAGAAGTATAATTTTCAGAGAACAGGGTTCACAAAGACCAGTGGGATGCACCCCACCATCAGCTCTAAATTTGGATCCTCAGCCCCTGTTTTACCGTGGTGAAAATGCTAAGTGCACGAGTGCATTATGGGGATTCTTAATGAGGACAGCCTGCACTTAAAGACAGCAGCGCCATAATCTGCATCAGTCGCCGTGACAGGACAGCACCAGCATGTATAGCACAGATCCCCTGCCTGGCAAACAGCTTGACTTCACACATCTCCTCCTGCACGCGGACGTAGGTTAATTGTTTTGAATGATGCCCCCAGTGTCACAGCACAGCAACAATGAGTCTTGGGAGAAGCGTGTGGGCTAGCCGCTGATTAATAGGTCTGTAATCCAGGCTCTGAGGAGCTTGTTAGGTTCTGCCTTCCTATGAAAAATATGTTGCAGCATATGAGAAAAATCATAAAAAATCCATCAATTTTTCATCAAACAACCCTTTCCAGAAGCTGGCTGTTTCAAAATTTAAAAGTTACCAAATATAAAGCAAGTAATTATGGATGACTGTAGGATTTATTAGGGTGGAAAATACCATTTTGATTATCATTAAGCAACTCTTTCATTTTTTTCTCTGGTCCCCGGCAACTTAAATCCTCTCAGCTAAATAAGTTTGGCACTCCTGCATTATTGTACACCACATCACTGGGGGTGCTTATCTTCTAAAACATAGATTTACAAATAAATGATATAAATAAGAGTTGCTGGTTAAATTCACTTAAATTGCTATCTGCTTGTGCTTAATACTGTATGGCTGCAAAATTTAGCCTAAGGGCTTAGTGGAGAAAAGGGAGAAACTGAATCTTCACACCATCTCTCTCATCTTTATCCAGAACAGCATCACTGTCAATTTACGTCAGAGTAACCACCTATGTTCAGCTGTAAACCACTAAGACTAACCTTCAAGGGGTATAGAAGTGTGACATTTCCTTGAGACAGATGGGTCAAAAGTCACAAGGACCTGCAGATGAATGAGTATTCAAGCCATTTTCTCAACCTGTCCCAGCGAAACTGCATCCTGTTAATAGCAGCAGACAAATAATATCAAATATATGCAATAACACAGGCCACTGTGTACAGGTAATTATGGTTTAGATGAGGGAAACTGGTGGTTTAACCAGCTTGAAAATGAATAGCCCGCAGCTGTTTCTTATTGAGATAAACTGCACACTATTATGAATGAATCTGATGTTAAAATGAATGGGCAGTTTTATTTATAGTGCCCGGTCTGCAGCTGACAACCTTGGTATTTACTGTGCTTTTACATCACTTCGGGCACTCACAATTCAATGCATTACTAAGGCCGATTGTTTCACTGGCGCAGTTCAGATTAAGTACCATGCCCCCTGCAGGATTTCTCCAGCAGCTGCTGCCTTAGGAACTGTGTTGTGGAATTAAGATGGTGAAGTTGGGATGAGGTGGGGGGATTGATCGCTGTTATGGCTTAGCCAGACATTTCTAACTGTCACTTTGGTCCATGTTTCTATTGGACAGCCTTCAATTAATAGGCTGGAGAGATTAAGTACAGCCAATGACATTGGGGAAGCTCATAATTCTAAAGGGTGGAGACCTAGATACACCCCATGACCACTTTATTAGGTACACCTGGCTAGTACTAGGTGTGACACATTTTTGCCTCCGGAAACATTTCAAGGGCTGATGAAATTCAGAGAAGCCTTTCTGCCTACCACTGCTGTACTGATATGTTATTTTTGTACTTTTTAATTTAAACAGTCTGGCCATTCTCCTCTGACCTCTTGTTGCTGGTCAACAGAAATGCCTTTGACTGAATGTTTTTTTTTTATTATTTTATTTTTTTGCTCGGCACACCTTTCTCCGTAATCTTTAGATGTTGTAGTCAGTGAAAATATAAGAAAGCTGCTTGAGGGGCTGGGACCACCACGGGCGCCAGCAGCTGTACACCTGTACTCGCCTGTACCCCCCCCATTCGGTAAGTGGCTCACAGATTACCCCCCTCAATGTCCATAATATCAGAGAAAAATATACTGGTTGCTAAAATGGAACTGTCATAGTAACTTTGCGCAACTACTGATCTTTAACAAAAAATGAATTCCCAAAATGTACAAATACAGGAAATGATAAACTTCATGTGGTCTTCATTATAACACTTGTTTTTCTACATGATAGATCATACCGCGATAAAATCCTACAGGCACCCAACAATCACACCACGTTCAGAATCTCTTAGATCAGTCGTTCGCAACAGGTTTAGCCTCAGGACCGACATTATTCCACAGTCACAAAGTCATGACCCTAAGGTCAAGGACGGGGGACGTCTAATGGCTTATTTGCCATTTGCTCATTGAGTACCTTGGAATGCATTTCTCTGCATATCCCGTCTTCCTCTCCTTTGTGATATACACAATTGAGAGTGAAGCTTGGGGTCTGAATGCAGGATCAGACATTTTATCTGGAGCCCCTGAGCATTTCAAGGTGTTAAGGGCCTTGCTCAAGGGCCCAGTGGCGACGTGACTTTTCTGCAGAGGCCCGGACTCAACCGAGTGACCTTCCAATCACTGGCACAGACGCCTAGCACCCAGAGACACATCGCCCCCACATGGATGGATGGATGTACAGCAGTCACAGTATGTATATAATGAATCAAATAATCAGAAGTTATTGTTGGAGGTTGCAATGTATAGGTTATTTTGCAAAAAATGCCTTTCTTTGTTTTTCTTATTTGTTTTTTTTTGTATCTATTGCATGGCGCACCATTAAGACAGACCATTTCTACATAACTTTACACTGAAATTTGTTACACTGAATGTATAGGGTCCAAGAATGGATAGAAATATTTGTTACAAAGTTAGGTTGATTATTACATACTATGCATTTTATTATGTGTACATAAACACATAAATGTTTTATGTGTTTTTATTTTCTTTTTTACTGTCAGGCACCTGAATATATTGTCCAAGTTATAGGCGTTACAATATGAAGAGCTTTCCTCCTATAATATAGCGAGCAAGACGGTCATTAAAATGCAACCGATAATAAATAATGCAAATAAAATTAATGAGAATAGATGGAATTAATGAAATGCCAGAGATAAGCACAGCTCATCAAGCATTTCATTTTGAAGGTCACTCTAATATATCATAAAATTAGCTGAGAACGACTTGAAAGCTTAAATTATTTGGAGACAACATACAGCAGGTCAGATCCTGTCCTATGTGTGTCCTTCAAGCATTTAAATAGGATTTGGGGGACAGAACACAGAAGAAGAAATATTAACTTAACATTGATGGTATACTGTATATACAAAAAACTATAGAATCAAAAATGTATTAACAAAATCTCTGATTATTTATGATTACCTATGGATTCGGTACTGTACTACGCGGCGTTTTGACCATATATGACCAAATTTGTAACATGGTTCATGCTGACTTGGGGAACACAGCTAGAGTTAATTAGTTGCTTGCAATTGCAGACTTAGTGTCAAATGTAGTCATATAAGACTGAACTGGGAAACAATCTGAACTGGGAAACAATCAAATATATTAAAACTGCATTAGGGTAAAAATAATCCCAGTTGTAATGAACAACCTTCAGAAAATTGCATTAGGTGCAGGTACTGTTCAGTTGAATTTATGGCCTGAAAATACGAATTTTCATGTCTGGTGAGTCATCGTTACATACAAGAAATCACTGTTCCTGTGGCTTTTAGGATTTCGTTACTTTCTCTCTGATAACCTTAAGCTGGATACATGCCAAGCTTACTGTTTTTACGAGAGTATGAAAAAGCATACTCACTCCGTAATACTCCGTTTATAGCAAAGCAGGCACAGTCTCCACTATACTGGATCCTTAAGGGTGGAAATCTCCTTTTCTGCTTGTCAATAAAGCAGAACGGGCCACTGAAGCATACCCCAGCGATTTAGTGGGCTCAGAAGTAATTTTAAGACCCCCACCCTCATCCCTAGAAGGCACACACATACAGATGCACACAAGCATACACAACAGGTTCCATCTGCCAGTAATATCTGCCGGTTATACCAATGAGCATCTAGTCCTGTTTTAGCGACTGAAGCACACAAGCTTTTGAATTGAAGAGAAGATGTGTGTCTGTTTTAAAAGCAAGTGATAATTGATTGGGTACAGCTCTAGCAAACATTATGGATATCGACCCATGGGCTAATGCAGGCTAAGGTTCAGCAAGGGGTAAACGGTCATGTGTTAGGTAATACTTGTTACAATCCTGACGTAGCTGATCTACACTACACACGACCCACACTGTTCCCCCTGCTAGTGGTGGGCCCACAGGATGACGGACCCATGTTATTACTTTGGGCCGTGCCCGACTGGGCCCCATGGGTGGCGATCCGGCCACCAGGCACTCACCTACGAGCCTCCCCCTTCCGGCCTGGCTTCAGGGCATGGCCCCAGTCTCCCCGATCCCTCAGATGTCACTTGACTTAAACACTGTCACACTCCTGTAATGGATATCATAACATAGGCTGAGGAATACTTCAATAAACCTATGTGAGTTAACACCACTCAATGCTGCATCCACAGATGCAAGTTAATGCTTTACTATGGAAAGCAGGATGCATACATCAACACTGTCCATAAGTGGCGGGAAATACTCTGGGCTCACTCTCATCTGAGATGGTAAGTAGCATAGCAGAATCATGTTTTGTGGTTCAACAACTCAACATTTGAAATGGTTATTGTTCTATTGTTTTGTTCTCCGAGCCAAAGTGGAGAAAGACCATCCAAGCTGTTATCAATGCCAGGTCCAAAAGTCAGCATCTGCCATGATACTGGGTACATCAGTGCCCATGGCAGGGCTAAGTTGCATATCTGTGAGGGCACCAGTAATGCAGAACAATCTGTACAAATTTTTGAGCAACATATGCCACCATCCCAAAGCTAGGGACTTCCCTGCATTTTCAAGCAAAACGACGCCAAACCACATTCTGCCCAGATTACAAGAGCATGGCTGCATAAGCAGAACCAACCAGCTGAGTACTATGTCACTGGGATTCTTTATACTCAACTAGTAGGTTGAAACAAAATCCTGGCCTGGATTTTTACTTGCTGGACCTGAAAAGTCCGCCTCTGTCTCTGACTGAGAATGTGTGGTGCATTATGAACATGGCCATGAAGGCTATGTACAACTGCACAGTTGAAGACCTACATAATGGATGAATGGGAAAAAATCTGCTTGCTAAACTCAATAAACGGGTGTCTTCAGTGTCCAGACACTAAATAAGTGCTATTACAGTTTATCTCGATTGCTTTGGCACATTTTGTGAAACATACTTAACATTCCCATGACTATAAGAGCATTTCTCAAAACAGTTTATGAATATAGCACAACAGTATGGTTTAGATGCAAAAGCCTGTAACTTACCCATAAAGTGAACTCGTGTCTCAAAGCAAATCGTTATATCAATTAATTTGTCAGTGCCACCAAAATGAAAAATACAATCAGCATCGTTTTAACCATGAGAGTCAAAATGCTTAGATATATTGTCAGTATGTCGGTGTAAGTATGCTCCCGAGCTCCACCATTCTGAATGATAGTCGCTTTCAGCTTTCTCACTGTCACTGACTGATCATTTTTCTTTAGGAAACAGATACTTATTCATGTCAAAGACACCAGTTTCAACATTGCAAGGCTCTACTTTATAGTAAGTAAAGTTCACTGTCAAGAGAAAGTACTTGCATGCAAATTTACAGTTCTTCTCGGTTGCTTTGGCACATTTCATGAAATATTCTTAACATTCTCATTCTCAAAGCAATTCATGCATATGGCACTACACTATGGTTTAGCTGCAGAAGTGTGTATGTAACTCAAAACAATTAACACATGCCTCAAAAGCAAATGATTCCACCAATGAGCCAGTGCCACCAAAATGAAGAACCATAACAGTCAAAATGCTTAGATGTATTGTCAGTATGTCAGTTCAAGTATGCTCCTGAGCTCCAAGCATGTGAATGACTGGCAAGAGAATGCACTCACATGCACATGTAACGTCTTCAGATCTCAAGAGACAGTACAAGAGAAAAAAAAAGTCACATAGCACTGTATAACACAAACAGGAAACAAATCAAGTACTGTGTGAACCAAAAATACAACAATGCCATATTACTCCTGTTTATAGAATGTATTTTTTACAGTTGGGATTGACAATCTCAAATGACAATTAACATCTGCAAAACAAGCAGTGTAATCCCCACACCAATGTCACCTCTGCACAGCAGAACATCATTTCTCATTGCTTGACGAAGAGGATACAAGTACTGGGCTGGCCTGCCTGAAACGAAAAATGTGACAACGACAATTTCAAAATATATAGTAATTGTAAGTAAAACATTCATTCAAGTAGTAATGAAAGCTAAATTACAGTTCTAGGAGAGCTGTTCTGAGCTAAGAAGTTCATTGACAACCAGTCTTGTTGGGTGCTTTTTATTTAGTGGCACTTGTTCAATAACATGAAACATCAAAATTTGTACTTAGTATCCCTTTGGGAGCTAATGACGACAATTACAGCAAAGTGGCAAAAACAGAAGTGAATGAGTCAGACAAAAAAGTATGATACTTAGTGTGTACATTTAGGTATAGATGGTAGGAACATCTCTTTATCGATATTGTACAATTACCGTTGGTATTTGGGGGGGGGGGGGGTGTGCGGGGTTTGGGGCTGATTTGGTCCATATCAGTACTGAAACCAAACCGCCACCTTGGTAAGAGGATGTCTGTTCAGAAGATATGCAGATATGTTTGATGTATGATTTTTTTTTTTTTTACTAAAATAAAATAATAAATTAAGCAAGCAACCCAATTGAGCACTGTGTGTATGTGTGTGTGTATGCACTTTCGCGGCTCCACTCTATCACAGTTCAAATACAGTACTGCGCTCATTAATTAAAGTATATTCTGAATATTCTTTAAAAAGTTGACCGAGACAGTGAAAATGATACAGCGTGCGCTCGGTTATTTGAGTCAATTATATCCTCTTCCAATCTTGGCCACTGACCGGCTCAGCCTCACGCAACTTCGTTTCTCTCATACACGCTTCTGCATCGCTACGCATCGGAAGCATCTTTGTTCAAAATCTTATCTAGCTCTGATTTAAAGGAACCTAAGGATTCAGCTTGCACTATGTTATCAGGAAGACTATTCCATAC
>JAODKM010000001.1:36304145-36314469 GCA_026780845.1 Petrocephalus sullivani
CTTAGTACTAATTGATCATCGTTGCAACGCCACAGCCTACCTGAGTATTGTTGCTGACCATGTCCATCCCTTTATGAGCAACATATGCCATATATATATATATATATATATATATATATACACACACACACACATACTTATTTAATATGTTTTTCTTTTTTTCTGTTTTCTTTTTCTAGGTTAGCTCAGTGAGTAGTATTGTCCTCAGTGAGTGTTATTATCCTCCCGGGTTGTGGATCCAATTCCTCCCCCTGCTCTGTGTGTTTGCAGGTTCTCCTGCTGTTTGTAAGGGTTCCCTCCCATATACCAAAAACTTTGATTGGTTCCTTAAATTCCCCTGCAGTGTGTGAGTATATAGTGTGCCCTGTGATGGGCTGGTGTTCCCAGGCTGGTACCCTGTGCTTCGTGGGAGAGGCTGCAGGCTCACTGTGAACCCTGTGCTGGATAAGTAGTTGGGGGGGCTGTTTCTCTTCTTATATTAGGAATATGGAGTATAACAATGCTCGCATTAATATACATGCTCACAGTTGCATTAGTACTTTTTATCATTTTTAAATTAGTGCTTTAGGCACTATGATGAGTGTGAATCAGTTAATTAGTTTTTTTTTTGTACGAGGGACTTCAGAGGAAACCCTGCTTGTGTTCCACATTAATTAACTCCTCTGTCTTCTAGGCACCAATTTCATGTGAACAACTTTTAGATAATTTATCCCATAATCCAATCAGGCTTCTTTTTAGCTGAATAAAGTAGAGACCGGTCTTTCATTCTCTCCCCAGTCTTTTAAAGTCGTATTACATCTTTCTGAAAAGACTAATATCATTCATCAGGTCAATATTTATGTACTTTAGTCCTGAAAGAGCTTATAAAAGGTTGTTTCATAGGACAGCAAGGTCTGTTTTTAAAAATGCTAAATGTCTGCCCATGCAGCAGGGGGCGCTGTTCCCTTTTCCTGCTCTTTGTGCTCTGAGTTTATAATTTGGATAAATTGGGATAAATTCATTATAGATCTTGAAGCATTTAAAAGGAGAAAATTCAATTTAGTTTAGCAAATCCAAATGTTAACACTCATTATTATTTCTCAAGAAACAGTAACTATTTAAAACAACTAAAAAAACATTCTGGTTGGATGAATATATAGCTAATATGTAAATAAGAATACCCTTATTTATATCCTAAATTATAATGCAACATAAAAAATATATTGTTAGCCAAAAACAATGGGAAGAGGACAATTTAAATGCAACAGGAAGACCATATTTCTATTTTTTATAAATATTCATAACTGCTTGTGGCTTCTGCACACCTTATACATTAGAAAAGTAATGCATAAATTAAATATTCTTTTGTTGTATAAGGTTTCACATAACATTTTTAAACTGTAATTTATGCTTTCAGAAGAACACATCATTTAATCGTATTTTTCTGTGAAATATTTACGTTCACCTCAATAAGGAAATAGTGCATGACTCCATCGATCTTTCTGTTCATTTTATTTATGGGGAACAGTAGGACATGGTGCAAGGTGGAAGGACTGGGGGTGTGTGGATGGTGACAGATCTGTGCAGTCTGAGTTAACGTAATGGAAATACTTCTAAATGTAAAGCAACATCATTGACGTTTATCCCATTTTTTAATCACTGTCCAGCAAGGCCTATTGCTAGGATTGATTTTCCTCAGGGGTTTAGCGAGAGAAGCTGCTGCTAGCATGTTAGCTGAAGTACCTGCATGTAGCTAGTAATATCATCACCTATGTTAGTGTTTCTGCATCTCCATCAATGCAGAGAAATGGGCATTTTGGGGTTTGTATTTTAGGTTGAAAATGTAGTTTTATTAGTCTTTTACAAGATTATTTTTGCCTATACAGTCAATTGGAAGAATGGGAAATTTGCAATCAGATGCGTAAAATTCAGTTTCTTTAAAACTGCTCTTTGTGCTGCGTTATCTGCCTTGTCCGCCTTTGTGCATGTGTACCTTGAAATTTCACCCAAAATGATATTAGGATTATTTTTATCGTGATCGGTTCTGACTTTTTGTGGCTCCCAAGGTGGATAACACACATAAGCTCTTTTTAGCTGTTCCACAGAGAGCAAATCTTGAGGCCCCAAAGCCTGTCAAGATTGCACCACAAGGTAACGCACAGCGAAGATAGCCGGAAGGGTCCTGCTTACATCAGTGGGGTAAAATAATCCATGCAATTTATATTCACCTTTTTTAGGCTTCTAACTGAAAGTAAAAGGAAATGCACCCCCCCCCCCCCTCATTACTGCTGCACACAAATATTGTAAGTGCCTTATGTCACCACACAGAAGGAGCTCAACAATATTACAAAAAGTAATTCTCATATATTTAATTTCATCTAAGTTCTTTAATGTGTAGTTTTAATTAGAAATATGATTCATTCATAAATGGGAGATTCTAGAACATAAATAATAATAAAGTTTATGTCACTGCACTGAAACATACAGATCACAGGCCAAAGTAAACAGTACAGCGAGCCCTCGTTTATCGCGTTTAATCCATTCCAGACTATATCGCGAAAAGTGAATGTCAGCGAAGTAGGATTATTTATTTGTAAATAGAATATTTTCATAATTAGAGCATATAAAACCTGTTTACGACCTTCTAAATACGATTTTTAACATTATTAGAGCCCTCTAGACATGAAACAACACCATTTAGTCACCATTACACTCGTATTACCCAATATATTAGACAAAATAAAACAACTGACTGAAATGGTACAAGATCGGACAGCATGGAGAGAGCAAGCCCATAGAATCGCCAAGAGTCGGACACGACTGAATGGATAACATCATCATCATTAGACAAAATAAGAGAAAATAAGACTAGACGTTAGACGTTACAAATTATTATTATTGTACATTTAATTACACACACACAGTTCTTACAACGTGTAATTAGAAGAAGCAGCACATTTAGGAGCCATCGTGGGGCTTAGATAAAAGTTCTCAGAAATCGCAAACAAAGATGCTTACGATGCGTGGCGATGTAGTAGTGTGTATGAGAGACACGAACTTGCATGAGGCTAAGCCAGTCAGTGGCCAGGATAGGAAGAGCATATACTGTAACTGACTCAGACAACCGAGCGTGCGCTGTATCATTTTCACTGTCTCTATCAACTTTTTAATTAATATATAATTTAATATAAAGTACTGTATATAGTTTAATGAGCAAAGTACTGTACCCTATTTGAAAAAAATGCAATAGAGTGAAGCTACGATCGAAGTCGAAGCGCAAAGTGACGAGGGACGACTGTATATGATTTTAACTTAGTAGTAAAGTAGTGATTATATTGAACCTATATCCAAATGCATTATCATTCAAAATTCTTGAAGCAGGGCTGAAGAAACAGAATTAAGACAAAACAAATCAGAAGGACAACAACACTGAAACCAAGTATTACAAATGCCTTGGTAAAATAGAGCTTAAACGATTACTGTTGTACCATTAAAGGGGATTAATAAAAATGGGCCGCACAGACCACTCCAGGATAAGTATCATTAACAGAACCTGAGGGCAAAAGCAAGCATTAATAACAATGCATTTCATACAGACAAGGTGGGCCAGAATGTCTTTTTCACACAGCAAGCTATTAAGCAGTTTACTCGGTCTGCAAGTTATAGTCATACATGAAATTCATGTCACGTGACAGAAAAAAAATTCGAAGTTGAATAACGGTCATGTCTTTATGACCTGCTTTCAGACCTTTGTGTACTTATTTTTCTCTGGAACCATATTGACTTTTTAAATCTTTTTGAGGGCCATGCAGCAAAGCTAGTGGATCCATATTGAATTTGTACTGATTTTTATTATTATATTATTGTTGCACCACTTTCATAGGTTATTAATGTAAATCTCTGCAGACAAACTAACAAACCTTTAAAGTTTAAACCCAACCCTTTCTTTGCGTGTTTACTCAGTTAATAATGAGTTAACTCAGTTAACAGTGAGCTAGACAAAGCCCCGTCTCCATCTACATTCAACAGGACAGATGATCAATGTAAATACATTTTTAAGTATTTGTGCACTAAATCAACACATATGAGTTCTGTAAAGATGTTGCTGCTATTCAGTGATGTCCACAGTATGCAGTACACTTCTGGGAACAATAATTTCATGTTTCCATAAACAACTCTTGTGATGCATCTAGGATATTTCAGATTGCAGGTAATTACATATTGCCAAGAAGCAAGGTTAAACAGACCTATAAATTTCAGGTCCAGAAAGTAAAAATCTAGACCAAAATTTTGATTCCACTGAATAGTTCAGGACTCTGTGACTGTGACTCTTTATAAGCAACTGGTTGCTTGAAACAAAATCTTGGTTTGGATTTTTACTTGGACCTGATATTTACACCTAGGGTTCTTAAACGATCAGAAAGAGAATCAAATGATAGAAGCCTTAGATCACAGCTGGCCAGATCTTAGCCGTGCATCATCCTACTCATGATTTTGTCAGGAATTGTCACCCGGTTAGGGCTTCTATATTTTTGTGTAATATGTAAATATTTTATATACCAGTTTGTTCTTTGTGTGGAAATAAAAGCTCATATTGTTCAGGAGCAGGAGAGCATGTGGACATTGAAAGGTCAGTACTTTCAATAGTAGAAAGACTCTGATCTTCAAGACCATCATAATAACAGGAACATTATGCCACTATGCCTGAGATATTGCAGATCATTAAAACATGGCTGCTTTGTTGTAGTACCTCTAAAATTACCTCTTTCAGAAATTTCCATCATTGTATGTGTTTTTATTGTCCCAAGGAGTCGTGCTGCCCGTAACCTTCCCTTGTTCTACAGCCAGACAGCAATGGTAACATAAGGAACAGGCACTGTGAGGACACTGAGCAACCAATGAGATTCTAGCTTTTTATTCACAACTGTTGCTAGGGAACAGTTGCCTTACCTCTTTTCCCGTTTAACTTCTGCTGTGAGGAATTGCTTCTCTGAGATTACATTCTTGGGGAAAGTCTTCAATTTATTATCTGCATTGATCCTAGCTAAAATGGCAAGTACCTAGTGGTATTAGTTTCTTTTGTTTCACAAGATAATGTATTTCAAAACATCCTGTATTGTCTGCACTGCAGCCTTGTGCTTAAAGCTGCCCCAAACGCTGAAGATGTATGTATTCAAACAAGAATCATATCATATTAATTAAAACGAAATATGCCATCTGGATGATATTCATGTTCTCACGGGTCTTGGAAAGATGTATCAAAACAACATATTCCGTTTGTAGACAATCCATTGGAACAAGTATTGCCTGAAGAAAATGTACAAGCTATGCTTATATTTTATTTACTGTGAACAAGTGTGAAAGGCTTTGTCCAAACAGTTTTATGTATAGCCCATACCTGACCAAAACTTCTGTCGATGTTCAGAAATTAAGATTAGAAAATGGATAGAAGGTAAAAAAGAAATTTCTAGAACTGTCCATGAAGGAAAGTAAAAGAATTTGAAAGCTTGAACATAATCCCATCAGGATCATAGCATTGCAAAATCAGTAATCTGGTGTTTCTTGATATGGAAAGAAATCCCTGTTTTACTTAGCAGAAGGCAATGACCAGGTTCACCAAGGAAAATAACAGAAATAATTTGTCATTAAAATCATCGGCACCCTCCAGAGCATAGGTGTTTGTTTTCCACAGAAGACTTTAACAACAGAATGATAAAGACAGCAGCAACCCCTCATCTCCACCAGAAAGGCAAACAGCAGATTAGACTTTCCTAAAAAGTACAGGTATGACCCTGTGAAGCCCCAAGTCCTCTGGGCAGATGACACAGAGATAAATGCTTACCGAAGTGATGTGAAGGTGACAGAGTGATGACAAGGACAAAATGAAGACCATCCAGAGCGGACTACCCCGTGTGTGAAAGATGGCAAGGGTCATATGCTACCCCTGATAACACCTCAGTCTTCTTTATTGATGATATAAGTAATAAGAGCACCTGCAGAATGATTTCCGGATTATACAGAAATATACCATCTACCTGTATCCAAGATAAGTTCTCCAGGATCATCGAATGGCACTTCACCATGCGGCAAGACGAGGACTCAAAACTCACTGTTGGGGGAAGTCAGTGGAAAGTCTTAGGCTGGTCCAGTCAATCTCCGGGTTTTAAGTCCAATGGACCTTGAACTTCACTTATTGAAGTCAAAAATCCTTGAAAACAAACAAGAGCAGAGAATGTCTGCAGCACTTTTACTCCATAACTCAGCCTCGACTTCGTCTGAGGCGCAATAAAATGGCATGCTATTCTGAACTTATTAAGGCAGTGCGGTTTAATGAGAAACAATTCACTGAAGAAAATGTGCAGTGCTCATCTGTCATGTTATCAAATCTGCCTTACGACAGCCCATCATTCCTCAAATGCCCCATCAAGCTGGGGTTAGTAAAATGTTGTGATCAGAATTACCATAGTTCACTAAGCACTGCGTGCACATGATAATCAAGCCTGCATTTCAAGCCCAGGAACGTGGAGCCTGCTTCTTTGACGACCTTGATGACATAACATTGGGAGATCCAGAACTGCACAACCACAAGACCTGCACCACTTTTCCCACCGTTTTCTCAGTCTCACACATACTGACCTTGATTAATACTCTTACAGGTGCCTGTCCGCTGTGCTCACCCCCTCAAATTGAAACTACAAGTTTATGTTTAACAAAAAAGGGACCAAAATCTTGCATCATGCCCTTTTGATGCATACATCCATCTGCTTCCATAATCACTTATCCAGTTCAGCACCACCTGCAGTCTGGCGTCTATCCAAGGGAGCACAGGACACCCTGGACATAAAAGCCAAAAGTGCATATTGTAAAAGCATAGCATGAAAAATGGATAACACCCAGACATGTTAAGAATTGTCTCTGCTAGTGCAATTCTTATCAAAGAATTTACAGTAGCTAAAGCTTCTATCTTAGCTAGCATAGATAGTGTAGCAGTAAATAGCATGTAATCTGTGAGGCTCAAGGCCGGGAGGATGGAATGGAGACTTAATTGATGCTTTGGGGCTTTAGCAACAAAGGGTGTGAAATAAGAACAAAAGGCAGCCGTTCCAGTTTTAGCGGGGGAGAAGAATACAGAGGCACAAACCTGATGTAGCTTTTCGTGAAGTGTGTCAAGGTCTAGCTGTCAGGGGACAAGAGATGAAAGAGGAGACGGCTCCATAACCATAATACATGAAGGAAAGACTCATCACGTGGTTCCATCCTGCACTGGGACATCCATGCCCCACCCCTCAATCATGCAAATTCGAAATCTGTTTCATGGCATGAGTACCAATAGGTCATGGAGATATACCTGTGTGAATGACCTTACTTAAGTAAAACATCCAAGTGGTAAATATAATTAATATTAATATAATACAAACCGTTAATTGATAAAAAAAAGAATTAATGGAAATGTAGTAACAGTTTCTATAAAGTTGATATTCATAATACGTAATTGTTCTTTATAAAGTATTATAAACATGGCTATAACCATTTATGAAAATGATTAACACATTATAGTCATGTGTATTATGCATTATAAATGCTCTGAGAAGCCCTTATCTATAATGCGCTATTGACACCTTTATAATGCAGTACAAAGCATCCCTAATGCTTATATTGGCCATTAAAATGCATTATGAGGGTATAGTGCATTATAGATGAGACCTTCACAGAGCATTCATAATGCATGAGAAACATAGCTAGATGGTATGCCTTTTGATATAGATATAGATATATATATATATTGATGAATGCTTTAAGGATGCATTTTTGCTTGATATGAATGTGTAGTCATATACATTACTAAAAAAATGGCCTTAAGTAAAGTGTTACCGGAAACGTTTCTAAACCTGTTGTCAAAAGGTGAGTATCACAGCAGTGCCTTTCCTGCTACATTGTGAAGTTATTTTCTTGTAACCAGGATGGGCACATCACACTTTGCACTTAGTCTTTCATTCTTCTCAAGTGTCTCCTTCTGTAGAGCTTCAGCACAATCTGGAGGAAAGGAGAGTAAGAAGGGAGAACGGGAAACAATGCTTACGCACAAATGGCTGCTGCTCTTCAGCATCTTCATCTGCTGCTTTAATCCCTGCATTATGCAATGGACCTTCCTCTATTACTCAGTGCTTCTTACTAATATCTTTTTAAACCAGCACGTTCTGTTTTAAAAACAGCATCATCAACATTACAGCATCCAAGCATAAGCTATAAATCAGAGTGAAAATATATGTTTATTACATTAATGTAATGGTCTGTATCCAAACAAACTCACATAAAAAGTGCAAGGGTATTTTCAAAATACTCAGTTTCTTATTTGCTTTTTAAAAGGAAATGTATTTGAAATATATAGCTGATAATTGCAGAGTCATATGCTTTATAGAGCATAGGAATAAAATCAACACACATCGGATTGCAGTACTATGAGCAGTATTTAAATTGGAATGACCAAAATAATTAGAGTTTTGACATACAGTATACTAGCTCAAGTGTACCATCTACTGGAGATCCTATACAGTACAGTACTTGTTAAGGGGCTTTCTGGATGTGTGCCAAAACGAGCCTCACTGAGGATGAACTGAAATGATCATCTCCACCTGTAAACGATACCTTTGTATTTACTCTTTTTACCTTGTGTCAAAGCTGCTCTGAACTCCATGAATGCAGCTGTTAACCATTTTATAAGAACACGACTTCAGAATAAGGGCTTTCTACTCTCAGATGATGAACGTTTGAGTCTGTGAACTTTTCCTACAGACTATGTCACCTGTGTCAGAAGCAACCTCATTGTAGAGTAGTATCTTTTCATGTATGAACATAATTTATTTCTTATCTTACTTGAACTATGTAAGATCTAAGACCGCGCATAAAATGTACATAGACAATACAAAAGCGGAGAGCACACCGACAAGTGCCATCTCGGTAATTAAGGTGAGGGATTTCATTTGCATACACCAGGACTGGTATCGTCGTTCATGCGAAACGCACATGGCAAAGCAGTTGCCAGAGGATTCAGGCACAGATTCAAAGCTCTGCAAGGAAATAAGTGCTAGACATCAGTCAAACGAACGCACCATGTGCTCACAGACTCAGAGCGTGGTCTTGAATCATGCACATGTACAGCCTGAAACACTGAAAGTGAACAGCTAGGAATTGGTTAAACAATGTGTATGAAGTGAATCTGGCTGTGTTAGATAGAATGAATGAAATGAAAAAGTAACAGTGCTGGCTACATCAGCTTGATTTGTACAGTGATTTGATTCATGTCATATGCAGTAGACTATAAATAATCACTCCTATAGAGCATAGTGCTATGTTGAGAGAGGCTGTAGACTCAAATTCACCACACATGAGCTGCATGCAAGACTCACATCATCATGCACAACTCCAAACGTGTAAAATATGCTACCACTGGACCCTGGAGCAATAGAAACGTGTTATGTAGAGTGACGAATCACACTTCTCCATTTGGCGTTCTGATGGAAGAGACTGGATTTGGTGCATGCCAGGAGATCTTACCTGCCTGACTGCATTGTGCCAGATGTAAAGTTTGGTGGAGGAGGGATAATGGAATAGGGTTGTTTTTCAGGGATACAATACAATACAATACAATATATAGCATGGCAAACAGGAAATATTTAACCATATGGAATGAATCCTGATATATGCAGAATGAAATTATGAATGAAAAAAATGATATACATGTATATATACCCATACACAAACACATTTGTTGATGTATATATTAACAGATCTGGAAAATATTAAGAGGCCACCTTACATTGTTTTTTAAATCTGTATTTTTTAATCATGGTTCTGCTGGCAGAAGGCAGAAGTAGCAGGTTGCTTCCTGATTCAAAATTTCTAAGACAACAAATTTGTTCTAAGAACAAAGTAAAGCAGGAGACACTGGGAATGACCAGAAACTACCCAGGTAAAGGGCGGAAGTGACTTTCTACTGCCAGAGATGACTGTTAACTTATTCTTGTTAACAGATTCTCATGAATCAGAGGGTGATACCCGTGACCTTCAAATAGGAATGAGAAATATTAAGTGGTGTGAAGTGCACAGCTAGGACAGTTCATAACAGGCTCCTGGACTGAATTCCCTTGGCAAGGAAGAATCCCTTCATTAATGAGAAACAGAGAAGAACCAGGCAGCAACTTGCAATATATATATAACCTCACCTAAAGGATTATTAGGAACACCATACTTATACGGTGTTTGACCCCCTTTCAGAACTGCCTTAATTCTACGTGGCATTGATTCAACAAGGTGCTGAAAGCATTCTTTAGAAATGTTGGCCCAT
>JAODKM010000001.1:36328580-36339470 GCA_026780845.1 Petrocephalus sullivani
TCCTGAGTAGCTTCCTCAAAAAACTCCAGCAGCTTTGTTAAACAGGATCTACCTCTCCTAAATCCATGCTGGCTATCCCTGAAAATGTTATTTGAGTCCAGGTAATCTACCATTTTCTCTTTTATTATACATGTAGCCTCCATAACTTCTAACTACTTCTATCCCCTTTTTTGAATATGAGTGTTATGTTGGCATGCTTCCAATCAGATGGTGCCATACCAGCTGATAAGGATTTTTGGAATAGCAAAGTTAGAGGTCATCAAATGATATCCCTCATCTCTTTTAAAACTATAAGTAAAATGCCATCAGGGCCCGGCGATTTATTTATTTTAAGCTTGGCTAGGCTTCAGTTATACATACATCACAGCTTCAGTTATACATATATCATTCAAAGATGAAGCTGAATTAGGAATGATCGTTGGTAAGTTATCCATGATTTCTACAGTGAATACCCGTGCAAAACAACCGTTAAACTCATTTACAATATCGATTTCATTTCCAATTGTAAGGCCCTCACTATTCTGCAGATTACTCACTACAGGTTTTAGAACTCTTTTGGAGCTGAAATACTGGAAGGAACTTTTCACGTTATCCTTAGCCTCTATTGCCACCTTCCTCTCGGCCTTCCTCTCACTAAGTCTAATATTATTTTTCAACTCATCCTGTAGACTTAGATGCTCCGGTTTTGTTCCGACATCATTAGTTATTTTCCACTTGCGGCACAGAGCCTGTTTCCTCCTGACTTTATTCTTTAATTTAGTAGTAAACCGCCTTGGTTGCAGTTTCCTAGATGTATTTTTGCTGTATACTGGTATAAAGTCCCCTTGCACTTGTAGCAATGTGTTTTTTAACAAGTCCCATGCCTCTTCAAAGCTTTTGTCATTTAACTCCATCCAGTTAACTGTCTCTAGCTTGATTTTCATACCATTAAAGTCAGCCTTCCTAACATTGTATATCTTGATTTTGGACTTTGCTTTAAGGACACTAAAATTGACCTCCAGTTTAACAATGTTGTGATCACTACTGTCAACTGGATCTAAAACCTCAAGCTTTCCAAACCTATCATGATTGTTAGAGAGCACAAGATCAATTATGGCTTCTCCTATGGTAGGGGATTTAACGAACTGGGTAAAAAAGCAGTCCTGTACTAATTCCACCATCTCCAGTTCCTGTACAGTAGAGCCAGAGACTGTGTCCCACTGAATCCCAGGTAAATTAAAATCACCCATAACTACCACATAATTTTTATTACTCATTAGCCTGATGCCATTGTATAAAGTTCTTCTTTCCTAGTACATTAGGTGTTCTATAACAAACATATATAATTAGGCCATTTGAGCTTTTAGCCTCTAATTTTACCCATATTGCTTCTATAGCTGTACTTTTGTCAGTGAGCTCCCTAGCCTACAAATTCTCTTTTACATATACTGCAACACCACCCCCCTTCCTGCCTAACCGGTCCCTACAAAACAGCATGTAACCATCAATATCGTACTCCTTACCATCTTTATCACTCATCCATGTTTCTGTTACTCCTATAATATCGTAAGAGTAAGACAAGATTAAAGCCTCCAAATCATGGATTTTGTTTCTTTGTTTTTGTTTTGGCAGAATTGAAATCTGGAGTCAAATTAGAAGAGGTCAGTAAGCTATAGGAATGCAAGAAATGGTATCTAAGGCCTAAAATATGACTGACAATGACACCAAATCATAATCATCCGCCTATTTTTCTGTTTTCTCTTTTTTTAACAATAAAGCGTCTTTTGTTTATTGTATTTCATTTTTTGGTATGTGGATTACAGTCAACATCAGTCAGTTCTGTACTAACCCAATCTAGCATTGTGCCAGTTTGTTCACTTTCATAACCTTTAATCACTCCAGGATGGATTTTCAGTAAGCAATATAAATACATGTTTCTTTGGTTTTCCTTACAATGGAACTAGGTCCTAGCAAACACCAACAAAAATATAGAAGAGTAATAAAATAATAATAAATCTCTGGAAAATCCTACAGAGAATACAGGAGGTGTACTAAATTATCACGTGTGGAGTAAAAGGCACAGCACTTAATGTAAGGTTTATTTTAATTTCTTGTTTTAATTGCTTGCTTATAGACTTATGTATGTCTGGCATCATGCATGCAATCTGCAGCTAGCACTGTGCATATAAAAATAAATACCCACACATATATGTTCAGTGCAAGTATGCAAACAGTTTTCCCTCCCTGAGTATTTTTTTTCTCCAGTTATATTGTGAATCGATAAATTTGAAATGCTTTTCTGTGAAAAAATATGCCTTATTTATTCCAGCCGCCTACATGTAAGAACAACACAAAAAGTATTTTTCTGCACACTTTTATGTCACTGCCAGCAACTCAATTCTCTTACAATTCAAGTCTTTTTAAAAAAAAAAATCCAGTTCCGTTGTTGGTTTTGTTTATCCATGTTATTTCGGTTAATACTACAATTATTTTGGAATTATCTTCTCTCAATTCTGAATTGACATACTTACATTCAGTGACCACTTTATTGCAAACATCTAGCTAGTACCAGGTAAGACTGGCTTTTCCCCCCAGAACGACAAGTCGGGCTGTTCTGCACAGCACTGTCCATGGCCACTCTCCCACTTGTGGTCTTCCTTTTGGCTGTACCAAGTCTGGCCATTCTCCCCTAAACTCCCTCATTAGCCATATTATTTCACCCACAGAACTGCCACTGACAGGCACTGTCCATCACATCATTCTCTGTAAGCTCTAAGCACTGTAGTGTGTGAAAATCCCAAGAGGGTGGCCGTTTCTGAGATCCTGGAACCACCACATCTTACACCAACAACCATACCACATTCAGAATTACTCAGAGCAGGCAGTGCTTAGCCATTATAATGATTAGCCCAATAATAAGTGAACCGCTTGCCCCAGCCAAACTTTATTATCATTTCAAACTATGGAGGCTTACAGTGAAATGAAACCTTAAAGACAGAGTTTAAAAATGGCTTTACACACAAAAGAACATACGACACACTGAAAAATAATGAAAAAATAAGTACAAAGAGTGTAATTTTCAACCAAGGCTATGTGCTGGTTTTGACTGTAAAAAGCTTCCAGTGGAAGAACAGTTAATTTTGCAGGCTGCAGTCACATGATTCGCTGATCAGAATATCACTCAACTTGTGGTAACAACCAGGTGTGCCTAATAATATATTATAATACAATACAGTATCTAATACATTAGGAAATTATCCTAAACTACAGTGGCCCTATACTGGAAGATTTATGGATACCTTATACTGAATGTGCTGTATGTTTGGTATAATTAAAAAAAATATATCACTTAATTAACTAAATACTTGTTGCAACAGATTCCTGCGTACTCTGCTCTGAAGTAGTTTCTGCTGTACAACGGAATAAAATAAATACAGATGACAATAAACAGCATTAAATATGACGTTGTCTGTGGCCCTTTGGCCTCCGAGAATGGCTTCATCTTAACACCATGACACCGATGTCGATGAACTCTGTGGGTGACTAATTTATCACGTCTGCTAACATTCACATCAGATCCCATCCTCTCCCACTGAAGTCATCCTGGTGGTACCTCAACATCCTCTTTTTTCTCGCACTCTCTGAATTGCCTCTCCTTCTGATCTGCAGGAACCAACTGATATCATTTTGTAACCATATTCACCGTTGCCAAAGAAAAAAAACTTGTGAAAGCATAATTGGTTATCTCTATGTCAAGCACCCTTTAAACTTTAATTATATCTCTTAATAGGCTCACTAGGGCTATATTTATTAATTTGGTCTAAAACTAAAATTATACATTTGTGTGAAGCAGACTATGCTGGATTTTTCAAGCAAAAAAAAAATGCATCTGAGAGCAGTTTGCCAGAGGCAACACTTTTTAATTACCCTGTATGACTGTGCTTCAATTTGGCTGTTTCATTAGACTCATCTCAGACTACGATCAAAAATGCAAAAAAAAAAATGTAAATCACAGAGCGAGTGCAGAACAGAATAAGAGCTCTCTTTGAACTTTTTAACAAAAGAAGTCAATTTCATAAAATCAAACCACTGAGGGCCTCTCAAACCCATAGAAAACCTGTGTGACTGGATGATGAATACAAAAACAGTGAACAGAATACAAAAAGTATATGAAGAGAAGCAATGATAATGCACGGCAGACTGTGGATTGTGTGCTGCTATCACAGTAAGATGTGTATGCCATCCACGGGGGTTAGTGTGTAGCTCAGGGGACTAGGATGCCTTACTTGTGATTGCAAGGTTACTGGTTCAAATACCTGGGTTGACAGAGTGATTTCACCATTAGGCCCTCATTGCTTAAGGGACACGGCGACCTTGCTTTCCGATTTGTCCCTTACTTTGGATAAAAGTGTCTGCCAAATAAATGTTTAAAAAAATCTCACCACTCAGGAAAACAAGGCCAACATAAAGTGGATGGGCTTTTAGAGATCAGACATTGACTGAAAAAAGTGCAATCTCATTAGTGTTCATATGGAGTTAACATCAAAACATGGTTTCCATTTTTTTTCGTAATATTCAAAATGCACATTATTCTAACCCAACTGATAGAATTTATCCAGACTTATGCAGAACAACAGGGAAGGTTGTTTTCAGACGTCTCCAGAAAGAATAACTGACTGAAGAATCCCGATTATTCATTATTGTGATTCTTAAAAGAACAACTAAAGCTCATAGAGATGGCAACTTAAACACACTTGAAAGATCTCATTCTCATTGCCCTCAATTGGCTGCAAAGTGATGCTTGTGACGAATGCACTTGGACCCACACCTATCTGCTTATGTATTATGCTGAAATGTCAAGAACATAACTATAACTGGGGGGGGGGGGGTATTTTCAGAGGGAAAAAAAAAACATACATGCACCCAAATGGAGGCAGTAATTGGGAGTAATAACAAAAATATACACATAATTATATGTAATGAGAAGTACTGCTGGACGGAAGTTCCTGTAATGCATCATTTTGAGCCAGTTTTGACACTAGGTATCTTTCTATCAGGAAGCATATGTTAAGAAGTAAACCTAGGCCGACATGGTTATGTAGATACGATGCATGAAAAGCATTTACAAAGTTTTCTGTACACAACAAAGTAGATCGTTCAACTGTTTAGTCCACCATTAAGCAAGAGAAATGCACCTAACATATATCAACTAACCGTGACCCTTTTCTACAACTGGCTAACACCGGTCAAAACTGTCAAAATCAAGTTGCGTAGTTACATCAGGAAAATTCGGAAGCGGCTTTTTCCCACATCTACTTTAAAATTCATGGAGGAAAAATAAGGACATCGATCATCCACCCACTTACCCAGCACAAGGTCACAGGAAGCCAGGAGGCTACCCCAGGCAGCATGGGGAAACACTAAACACAGTGTCAGGCCATTGCATTGCAGGGCACACACACGATATGGGCAATTTGGAGGTGCAATTAGTGTAACTGCGCAACGTGACAGTGACACTGACCCACAAAGCACCCCCAGGTAATGTGTGTTTTTAAAATCTAAAAATCACACATGTCCTCTATAGACTTCTGCATTATCAACTAATTATTATAGGAACAATATACTCTTGCCCATTAGGTTTTTAAAAATACACCGGAAAGGAATGTACCATTAGCTGTTTGTTAGAGGGGGGATGCCTAGCAGACTGTTAGCTAATATTCTAAACAGGAGGAAGGTCCCTTTGGAACTAAATTCATGCAAATTAGCTGATATGATGAAGCCAAATTGAAAGCTGATTGAAATGTGTCACGTAGACATCATTAGCCTAATATGTAATTTGATTGTCTCCAGATATAGGATTGACATAATCACTGCATTGTAAATTAATCGAAATTTAAACTAAGCAGGTGGATCATTAAAACCTTTTAATGTAATTGTCACCCATGCAAAATTGAAGGTCAATAACCTTCAACAACAGTACTTCATCATAATAACTTGGTAAGCTGTGAGGACAGATTGTCCTCACAGTTCCATCAACACGATGTGAGAATCCCCTTGACGTGATAAACGAAAGACACTGGGTGCCCATTTTGAGTTTCCCAGGAATGCATAAGGTTGGGATCAGTAATTGTTTGTCAGCCTAAGAGGAACTGATTGGCCAGTGGGGTGCAGGACAGTGGGTACACAGACCTATTTCAGTAACAGCATCCAGCCATCTATTTCTCTAACTGCTTATTCAATACTGGGTCGAAGTCAACACAGGGCATTATTTATGGGGCAGCCTGGACTTGATGTCAGGCTGTTATATGAGTAATTTTGGTGACACCAGTTCGCTTAGTCACGTGTTCTTGAAATGTTGGTGGAAAACGTTGGGGGACGTTTTCATCAGATGATAATATAATTTGCTTCCTAAACGTACGAAATATTCAAACACGGGGACTTTTATTTTGACATATTTGACGCTACGGTGGATTCACTTCCGCGTCTGTGTGCGGGGGTTTTAGAGAAATGGCTCATGTTTCTCTAAATTTCAAATTATCCATATAAACGATGCTGTAATCGGAGACCTCGGCAGTCGCCCGACTTTTAAGACGACCATTTTCCGACAAGATTAAGGTGAAATCTGCTCTACCTTTCATCTATACTAAATGACCCAGCACTTTAAGTTCTGCGATAATTATACATACATTTTGTAAAAGGGGCGAAAAACACATCAGAAATCAGCTAAAGTTGTAAAGCTGCTTAAACCACGAAGAGCCGTGTATCTGATATCAAGCTAACTTGATAACTACTGCGGTTGCAAGTAACGTGCGATGGTTCCTGCCGAATCTGCAGTCATGGTGAACCACTACACTGGTGTTTGTCGTATTGCCTCCCCTGTCTTTTTAGCCATCCGTGAGTGAAAATCAATGTTTAAATTCTGAATTTGGCTTCAGTGCTTGCACCCAAACAGCCCTTGGAGTGCTTAAAAATGCCCACCGCAGAAAATGGTGCTATCCTACAATATTCCACGCCTCAGTACAAGCTGAAATAAATGTACATTTTGTGACCTCCTTTCTCCGTAGTTAAGATTTTGTTCAGCGAAACTTTTTTTATTGCTGCCTCTACAGACGGTGGACGATGGCAGTGCTGAGCCTGTCATTTGCAGCCTGTGGGTTCCTCGGGATTTACCATCTGGGAGTAGTGGAAGCTTTGCTCCAACGTGGGGGTAAACTGCTGAGCTCCGTAAAAGCCTGCACCGGCGCCTCTGCTGGGTCTCTCACGGCTGCTTTGCTGATCACCGCCCCTAACAAATTGGAGGTAATTTAGGTCAGGAGTGGCAGAGAAACCAGGAGGTTTAAGCTGTCGAGTTTTCGGTGGATTTCTGCTCCTGTCGATGGCGAAATGCCAGACTGTGAGGTCTGTAATTATGGCCTCCAGTATAGAATAAGACATCCTATTACATCATGTCACGCGGTGTACTTTATTTACAAATGCTTTTATTTGTATTTGGGATGATGATGTAGCCGTCCATAGTGATAAAACAGGACTTTGCAGCCTTGTCCTGGTCAGTCTTTAAAAAGACTATAATTTGACAAATTTAATCTCATTTACATCTCATCTCTGGCTTCTTGTTACTTTTAGCATGTGAGATATGTTCTTCAGTATCTGAATTATACAATTGCATGCTTTAACTTCCAACACCAGCTGACTCCTTATCAGAGGTGGGTAATTCAGGTCCAAAAAGTAAAAATCCAGACCATTATTTTGTTTCAACCAACTAGTTGAGCACTCTGTGACTGAGACTCTTAATACTCAACTGGTTGGTTGAAACTGTCTGTCTGTATTTTACTCTTTAGACCTGGATTACCCACCTCTGCACCTTATGGATCATTCAGGTCTTAAATATCTTCTTTTTTTTTTTGTCCTCGCCAAGTAGGACAGCAAAGATTTCATATACAGGTTTGCCAGTGAGGTCCGAAAGCAGAAGTTTGGAGCCTTGACTCCGGGATATGATTTCATGCTGACACTGAGGTGGTAGATTCTGATTTTCTCAAATGCTGGAATGAGGTTGGGGTGTGTCTGCCATATGGGTCATTGCATTGATGTTTGGTTGATTTGCATTGATGTTTGGTTGATTTGATTGATTGATTGAAAAATAAATACATGCATACATAAATGCTATTATAAAGGGTTTTAACATGCGCGTAATGAAAATTGCAGTAGGAGCATCTTGAGGTACTGGCCACAGCACGTCATGGGATGTGGGCTTTCTTGCTCTTATAGGATGACTTTGGTAAAGCGGAATTCATTGCATTGCTAGTTACCAGTGTGTTTCCGTGAGTAAACATCATCAACTGCCACATGCTTCTACCAGGAATGTGAAGTTAAAGCAGTGCCTTCTGGGCTGCTGTCCCCGTTGATAGCTGGAAAGTACTTCTTTGTAATTTTACCAACGCCATAGATGTGAACATACTGTAGCATTAATAACGTTTACCCACAATGGAAATCAGCCTGGGGGTCCTTCCAGCCCATCATTAGTGATAATGGTTTGTCTTGATAAGTACAAACAAACAAATTGACCTTTACACTGTGAACCATACAGCAAATGAACTTCCCTTATTCCACTAGGCAAAAACTAGTGACCCTAAGTGACCTTTGCTCTGTGTGCCCAGTAAAATGCCAGCTGTTTCATACTGCATCAGGGTATGATACTATACACAAACCTCGCCCACAGAGTATAATTCCATGGTACAGAGAGATGGTTGCTAATTAAACCTTTAAAGTTAGCATCTCTTGTACTTTTAGGAAGGGTCTGGAGATCATCCTTCCTCCCAATGCCCATGAGATTGCTGGCGATCATCTCTACGTTTCAATAACACACTCCAGGTCCGGAGAAAATTGCATGGTGTCTCGTTTTGACTCAAGGGAGAACCTTATCAAGGTAGTCAGATCTCACAAACTTTATATGCTGTTCAAGTCCAAAATGGTAAAAAAAAAGTCTCCATTAATTGAACATTTGATGTTGGAGTACCCGCTATCAAAAATTCAGATTAATCAGTCTATTGTTCACGAGTACTCCAACCCGAAGAATTTAATGTAATGTGTAATATATGTAGAATTTAACTGCCTTCATCTACTATATAAGTCTGTAAGGTAGATTGTTTATTACTAAATGAAAGACAATTGCTGTAGCCATGTTAGGGTATTAGGACGTTGTTAAACAGTTGCCTTCATTATTTTAATCATTAAATGCTCTCCCTAAATTCCAATATAAAATGTGATGCATTTAATATTTAGAGGATTGATCCCCATTTCTTTTATTTATTTGTTGTTGCCTTGTTGGCATTAATATTTATTCCTTTTCTTAATGGATTTGAAGGTCCTTCTTGCCAGTTGTTTTGTGCCTCTGTATGCTGGAGTGAAGGCAGTTGAGTACCAAGGAGAGGTGAGGAATTTTAACAAAATTAAAAACTGATAAAATGTCTCTCCAAGCCTTTTTGGAGGCTCATTTCAGGACAGCCGTTCTGGAGGAACACGCATGCCATGTGGAAGTCTCCATCATGTACAGCCCTTGAGAACTGTTTCTCATAAGAAGTCTTGATGAGGGATGGACATTGTGTTGTGGAATTAATGTAAAGCCCCCTGGCCTTGTCTTTGATAGAGCTCTAATAAACCTGTCCCCAATAAACTTGTTGTTCACAGCATGTGCGTCAACCTTGCCGTGATGGATGGCCACAGATATCTAGGTGCTGGCGAGGGTCACGTAAATGAGTCGTACTGCTATCCAGCAATGGCTGTGTGTCGGAGGGTGGAGAATGGAGTCGAGCTTCACATGGCGTGTTAAATTAACAACGTTATCTGTCAGCATTAATCTTCACTTATTTAGCTGTTTGAGGTGTTTAACTGCTTAAAGTCTCATTTACTCTCAAGTTTTCCATTAAATGCACTTTATGGGGTTTTGGATGGCTTTGGAGAGTAAATTTGTGCAGCTGCACTTCAAGGCCATTAAAGCGACCCTGAAAGATTAATTTTTACAAGTATTGCTTTTTTTTTATTTATGGCACTCTTAGGTTGACAGAGAGCCATTTTTAACATTTTTTCCATATTATATATATGATTATTATTTATGTTTGACAGGCTTTCACTATGCATTGTCTGTTTCTCTGTGCTGGATGTTGATTTGTTTTAGCTGAGTTTTACAACAATTCCAAGCAGTATCAAACCCTTTCAAATAGTCCCTTCTTGTCTTAAAAATTTGATTTGAATATTCAGTCTGCTTAATAGTTTGTTCCCCTCATAGAAATGGATCGACGGTGGATTCACAAACTGTCTCCCGGTTATGCCTGAAGGTCGTACTGTCACCATCTCCCCATTTAATGGTTTGCAGGACATCTGTCCCAAACACAGTGGGTTCACAAATATCCACATCAGCCTTGCCAAAATGGATGTCCTGGTGGGTCTTTCACCTTCAAACAAAGTCTTCTCAAAAGTCTTCTCAATGATTTTTATTAAATAATTGAAGCATTCCATATTTATCCACTTCCTTATTTTTGTTTTTTAATTGCAGTTTCATTTTCAACAGGTTTCTGTGGATAACATTGTAAGACTGAATCAAGCTCTATTTCCTCCAGCACACAGCATTATGAAAGAAATTCACCAAAGTGGTTATAAAGACGCATTACAGTTTTTAAGAAGAGAAAAGTGGATGGATTAGCTGATTTATAGATTATAGGTATCCCCCACTTTTCGGAAGTCCACTGTATGCCATTTCGCTTTCACCCACATCTGTACCTGTTTTTGCTAACCAAAAGAAATCCTTAAAGGGCCATTATAGAGGCACCCCCCCCTCCCTGCCCCCCCTTTCACCCCCCCCCGCCGTGCAAGCCGTCTGTCTCGTTGTGGGGGTATTTTTTTTTGTGTTTTGGTTTT
>JAODKM010000001.1:36354031-36367925 GCA_026780845.1 Petrocephalus sullivani
ATCCTCACAATTTTGGAATCCAGTCGCGGGCCGGATTGAACGGCTCAGCGGGCCGCCAGTTGATGATCACTGCTCTATAGTAACCATGTGGCGTTTTAACATCGTGGGGATATTCATTGCCAGTAGAGGGCAATGTTTCACCACACAGATACCTATCGTTTAAGTAGAGGGAGGCTTGAAATACTTTTAAAGAAAATAAGGGGAATGCGATACTCTCCCTAAATTAAGACTGCATATAATACATGATGTGAATAATAATAAAAATCTATTTTTCTTTTCATTAAACAAGTTTTTACAATAGTCTGCATTAGGCTAATAATTTTCCTTCCTGGATCTCATTCAGATTGTCCTGGGTGCAGGCAGAGAAATCATAGGTGATCTTCTTTTAATTCTGGGCCACAGACTCTCATGGTTGTTTCAGGTGCATGGCGGATTACAGGTGTGCCGTTCAGCGCTGTTGGACAGCTGGCTTCCTCAATCAGAATGCATCGGCACTGACTACCGCCATCACTCAAGGAAAGCAGTGCGTCCCAGTGTTGAAATGACAGCCAAACAGGCTTATGAGGAATACCAACAAATGCAGGACTAAGGCCATGGAACATACCTAATATATGCAGACGTTTATTATGGCTGAGATATGGAAACATATTGCTACCTCTCTCCTCCCATGTCAGAAACCAGACTGATCATATGCAGCATTACTTTTATGGATTATTCAACAGTGAAACATTTATCAGACATAACTCTTATTCAAAGCCTGATTTTCCAAATATTCTGAAAAAAAAATCTAAATACTTTGTGAAGGGTAACTGAGCAAGACTTTTAGGAAACAATATCTCTGATGAGTGTCTGTACAAATCACAGAGTAAAAGAAAGTACAGGTGGTACATGCAGGTGGTAAATATTCACATTATCGATTTCCACTGTATTTTTGTTAGTATTGTTTTTATTGAGGACAATGTGCTCTTCATAGTATGGGAGGAATTGTTGAAGACATATTCAAAAAATAGTTTAATGGTGAATATAGGAAAAGCACGTAGAGCTTATTCAACAAGATTGGATCCAACTTTGAGGAAGGAAGGAAGATCCATATAAATGACATACTAACTATCAAGCAGAGAGTCATTATTGGCTTTCGATATTAATGACTGTGAACAATGAGGGCATCGAGTTTGTCACATGACTTATGATTTATTCCATTCAAGTTTGCGTTCAGGAAGATGTTCAGAATAAAAATGGTTCCTTTAAAGTGCCGTATTGCTCAGGGGTCTAAAGAATAAGCTTAAGGGAATTTACTGTGAGAGGACCCAGTGCATTGTTGCTAGATGTTCTTCATACATGTTTCCTTGATGTGCTACTCAAGCAGATGCATCCAATACAATCTACAATCTCTTCCTGGAGCACCTGAACTAACCAAATCCTATCACTGACCCAACCTGGCTCTTTGTTTTCATTGACAGTTTTGTTGAAATGGTTTAATTTGGAATTACTGGATGCCCTGTTATATTTCGCACTTAGATTTTGGTCGTATTCAATCATCACAACATTGAACATGCCAATGAGAATCCTGAAGATCCATACAGGGACATGACATACCGGAGGAATGCCATTTTTATGGATGCCAGGAAATGACATCACTGATGGTACAATTCATGTACAGTTACACCCAAACTGGTGGTGATTAACGTATTTTACGTATCTTTTGAGGTCAGAAAAGACAGTAGGGCCTTGCAAAAGATCTTTGAATTCTATTCTGCAACCCATCAGTTTTCAAATTTCGAAAATTTAGTATAGAACTCTACTTTCTGCTTTTTCTTTTAAGGTGATGGATTTGTGCAGTTCATGTAAATTCAGATAATTAAATATGGCTGGCTGAAACAATGAAATATTTGCTACAGAAGTAAACCATTTACTATTTCGATCACTATTAGATGTCATTTTTAGACATGATGTAACCACCTGTTTTTAATTATTTGAATTCCTGGACCATCTGATAACAATTTTTTATTTTGTTATTATATTTTAATATTATATTATTTTACTTTGTATTATAAATGTACATCTTTAATTATGCAAAAGCACAAACTCCACAGGCAAATGGGATAATATCCAAAAATATTTCATAAATTGTTTTAAGATGCATGTCTTTGAAATATTTATTTATAAAGAATAAGGCCATTTTTAACCAGTATATCAGTTTTCTCTGGCCAAAGTTTATTCTTCTGTTAATGGACTGTAAAATGCACATTTGTTTAATGATACAGCTTACTGTAAAATAAACAAACAAAGTCAGCTCTCATAATTAATCATTAATCCCTACAGCTCTATGCCGTCATCCCACATCTCCGACTCGCCCCAGCTTCATAGGCAGCTCCCGCTCTCTCTGCCCCATCCCTCGACTTTCCATACTGCAGGAGGATGAGCATCAGCTCACATGTGTTCAGTATCGCTTGGCTCCAGTGCTGGAAAGTACAGGCCAGCTCCCCCAATCCCATTTTTATATGTGCTTGATTAGCATGCAGAGTTGTTTAAATTGCCTCCCTGGTAGGCAGTTTTGAACGGAACAATATCCTTTGGCTTTCGCCTCAGGGCCCATTGCTTCTCATTTATTTTTATGCTCACTTACGATCGAAACTTGGCTGACCACCACTCTTTCTCTGCCTTGAAACTTGGGTCAAAGAAAAGCCGATCCTGGAAGCCCATGATGAACCTTTTGATATCAGTATAAAAAAATACACGTGTGCCTTCTCTCAAACAAATGATGACAAGAAGAAATCCAGCGCCGTTGGATGTGAACATCATAGTCATCAAATCCATTCATCACTCCTTGTTCGGCGGCCATGAGTATGTAATTAAAGGCTCCCCTGCCTGATGACTTTTTTTTGGCCTGAGAAATATGTTTGTGCACTGGGTTGTGTGGTCAGAGCTCATGTTGCAAAGCCTGATGAGTGAAAAAAGTTATTAGCTACTTTTGTTTCCTCCTTTTGGGAAAGGCAGAAATGGTATGGATTGTTGACATACTAGCACATAATTTTGGTCTACATTGCGGTTCGTGGTCTGAAAGGTTTAACCACATCTGATATGCGATCCTGCTCGCTGTGAATACTATAACAGTTTGTAACATACTGCTAAGCCAGGAAGCACTTACCCTCATTCATTTTTAGTACAAAATATATAAGCATGTATAGATATATAAACTTTCGGAAACCATGTATATTGTTAGTAGGGCATTCTCAGGAAAATTAAAAGTCCACATTCTAACAAATTATAAAAAATTTCTGTTTTTTACTTTACTTGTAAAAATATATTTATTTTCGAATCCGTGTTAAATGGAATCCCACACATAAAATGGAATCCTCAGCTGGGTTGGGGGTGTAACTCTGCCCCACTGCCACAGATCCGATTTTGTGAGGAGATGGATAAAAAGGCCTTCTTAAGGTAACTGACCTTTTCTGAAACTAGAGAATGATTTTATTAACCGAGCTGTCCATGGTGAAAATGATTATTAGTCGACATGGATGTCTGTGAGTAGTTCTATTGTTTTTGAATTACACTCAAGTTATAAATACATATGTTGTATCTTCAAAGAAAACACACACACAATACAGGACCTCCAGGATGAACAAAGGACTGAGCTGTGGCCTTGCTCCCAGATAAACTAGCTTTGTGTTCACTGTTCGGTTGATCCTTTACATTCCGGCGCAGACTAAACCCAGTTACCATCACCCAAAACAATCTTTAATGTTCTTAGCTTTGATGTGAAGTCGACCCCTTTGTGCTTGTGCACATTCTTTGTTCTTTGAGAGTATTTCATATAGAGGACATTTACTGTAAACCTAAAAGAAAATAAATAAAATTCACTATACGACACTGGCAAATCCTTCAGCAAATCATCCCTGGTCTGCCCGTATTTTTACATTACTTGGGCAGTGAAATCTTAAAGCTTTCCACAATGTTCCTATTATGTTAGAATAAAAAAAGAAAGTATAATAGAAACGCTATAATAAAATAAATATAAATTGTGTTGCTTCAAAATCCCATATCCAAATAGCTTTTGGCAACAAGGACACATATTTATCTGACATGCTTTTTCTTGAATTAAAAATAAAATGAATTCAATTTAACATTGGAGGTACTTATTCTTGCATCTGGTTTGAGAATGGACTCGTTAATTTACAGATGAACAATGTATCATGACAGTAGAAATGCTGTTTTATTTCAGAGGGACATGTAGTCCTACTAATAAACATTTATATCCCTTGGAAATCAATAATGTCTTTTTTTACACTTTCCCTTATGCTTCACTATAAACAATCCTCTTTAGCCTGCTTTATGCACGGGCCAAAAAAGATTATCTCAACGTGAAAATTTCTTTTTGCGTTCACGCCAAAGTGTAATGCAACACAAAACAGAGGTTTTTTTTTCATATTTTAAGCTTTTGTAAGACTCAGTCCAATAGGCTTGATTTTAAAACAGAAAAAAAGAATAGTTGAATATTCATTTCTTCCTTCAAGACGGCCCACTATGCGTGAGAAAACCCAGTAAATTATTGTGTTTTTGTCATGTGTTTCTGAGAAAGCATACGTGTGAAGTGGCTGCCTGACAGCCGTGTTGCCTAACTCACATCTCCTTGAGGCTAGAATCTGAGCGAGGGCCCGAGATGCAGTGAACCCGACACCATACTCCGGCCACGGAAGAGAAACGTGGATCCTGTCATGTTCATCATGTTTCTTGATGAAAAGATGAAAGCTGTTCCAGAAAAGCCAATATTTATTTTTCATCTGGAAACATGATAGTCTAGATTTTGTGTTATCAACTCACTGTGGTTGTAAATGTAAATGTTGTGTAAATGTTTCTTTCAAGATTATTTTCTTAATTTTACTATGTTGACTTCTGCTCCTTTGTTCATATTTGTGGCTGATGAAGGGGACTCGTACTGCCCTTTGTTGAGTATACAGGTTGAACCTGGGTCATGGAGCGAGGGGGTGCTTACAGCCATCAGTATTCAGCAGCAGTACTCAGTACTACTTTAATTCCTTACAGTGTTTGGCCTCTTGTCATGGACTAGATTTTCGCCTGCCTGTAGTTATTCTCCAGCTAGTGCCTGGCGGTAATACAATGAAAACCACATCAGCTACAGCTGACTTTAAAAGTTAACAGGCATACATAGCTATAATGGCTGGAAAGAATGTGTGGGTGCGCTGGTAACGTGAGTCTCTGGGTAATTACACCCAGACCAGTATATTTACTGCTCCCGTTTTCACACCTACTGGCTGCAATATCTGCACCGCGTTCAGCCTCTGCCAATATTTTCTCTGGTCCACGAATACCAGGGCAAGGTTTTACTAGTTAAGTGAGGTGAAAATGTTTTCTTTGAAAATTATCTGTGTCATACTTAGAACTTCTTTTTTTAATCGTCCAGCCTGACCGAGGGAAATAAAAGATATATACTTAAATTTAAACAAACCTTCTTTAAGACCATTCCAGATCCGTCCCAGGACCCAAAGAACAGTTTGTGACATACACAGCTCCTGATAAGAAGCTTTGCTGGGAATCATGTCCCCTTCCGCTCACAGAGGTCACAGGATTCTTACACAATTTCTTGATGCTTTAGGGGCTTGAGGGCTGGAAAAATCCCCAGTGGCAGACTAATGTCACCCTAGGAGTCCTCGTTTTAATTACAATTTTAATAGGTCACACTAAGCGATATATTTAAGCCGGTGTTACCATGTTGCGGGCACGATAGAGTGCATGTTAACTAGTAGATCAACCCTTTGGGATGTGCGCTCAAAATTACTGCTGGGGCTCTGAGGGTCGGCTTTATTGTGTGTGCAGGCGTGAAAACATGAACAGGACATCTCTATCCATCCATAGAATGTCCATCCATGCTCCCATGTCTAGTACAGGGTTGGCTGGCTCCTTTTATGAAAGCATTCCAGTCAGAAATAAACAAGCATGTGGTACATATAATTGAAGTAATTTGGTGAAATAAAACTTGTTAGAGATTCAGAAAAGGTTCTTATCTACAGCGTTGTATTGCACTGTTTGCAATATAATTAACATAGCATGGCAAATTATGTGAAATATCTACTCTCTTCTGTGCCAGTTGGAGTACCTGTTTTATCTGCACTGTGATGCACTTAAGAATTTTCCTGCTCTGCTCACTTACTGTTACCACAGGCATTTTTCTGCTCTACAGATATGTCATGCTTTGAGAGTCCTATGTTGAATAATTCTGTTTTTTGATATACATCTTACAACAGTTCTGAGAGCACATGTGTAGTGTTTAGCAGTGTATCTATATGATTTCTGAATCTTTATTCTATTCTAGAAAGTCTGTTTACATACATATGTTCTGTTGGGCAGGCAGGGACTATGTTTGTAAAAGGTCATATTTTGTCGTTTGTCACTTCTAATCAAGGGATTTGTAACTTAGCATCAAGAGGATACTTCACTGAGGTCTCGGGATGCCGTTAGTGTGAGTTCGCCTGAGAGAGGGAAGTCAGAATCGTTTCGTACAGTGAGTGATGAGAATGTGCACAAATCAGCCTGTCTGTTCCTGTTATTTTAGGTTCACTGATTCACCCAAACAGCGCGTGTCTGGATTGTGGAAAGAAACAAGGGAACCTGGAGGAAAACTACAAAAACACTTCATGCACTCAGAGATTTATCTGGCATCCAACCCATAATTCCTGCTGTGTTAGGGGTCCACATTAAACGATGTGTGTGGGTGTGTGTGTTCATGTATAAATTACATTATGGGGATTAAATGTCCTGTTTCGGTCCCCACAAGGGGCAGGTTAACGTTATAAAAATCTGTGAATGCAATCAAAAAACTAAAAAGTCCTGTCTTTTGATTGGTTACTTATGGTTAAGGGTAGGGCTGGGTATGGGTGAAGGGTGTAACTGTTGGGATTAGGGACATGCATTCTGAAATGAATGGGGAGTCCCCACAAAGATGTGATTACAAACATATGTGATGTGTGAGTCTGTGTGTGGGGGGGGGGATGATGCACAAATCACATTTGGGGACCAAAATGTCCCCAGAGCGCGGTGACACCTGAAACTTTCTTACTTTTGGTGGACATTTTTTTTCAGGTCCCTGCTTGGAAAAGCTGAATTTTATAAAAAAAATCTGTGAATGCAATCAAAAAAGTAGAAATGCCAAAAGTCTTGTATTTGGGTTGGTTACTTATGGATCAAGTTAGTTTTGCCAAATAGCCTGAATGCATTTTTGCTGTGTTTCCCATAACTTTTTGAATTCCTTTAACCATAAGGGAAATGTCTGGGCTGTATCTAATTCTATATGATGTTGTCATATTTGCAGGCAGCACACTGGCAGAAGTGTACGATGTATGCTACAGTGTCACCTCCAGCCAGTGGCCACTCCAGCCAGTGTCACCTCCAGCCAGTGGCCACTGGGAACCTGACCGTTCTATCAGTCTGTTTAGGTTGCTCAGGAAAAACTCCTTTTCTGTATTCAGGCAGCTCCATCAGAGATGAATAATGAGTGATGCGGCTAAACGTGACAGGATCATGCATAAAATACTAGGCCACTGCTGCAATCTACCAAGGTCTTTTGGGCAATGTTACGGGAGCGTCTCCATTGCGCACTCATTATGGATTCTCTAGGAGAATACTATATGATACAGCTTTGAAGTTAAATGGATGCCTCAGGGAGATGACAGTCTGATTTAACAACCAGAAAAATGTGCTTCGCTTTCACACTTCAGACTTGAAATAAACAGAAAGGAATAAAGTGAGTGTTTGTTTGCTGGGACACATGACCCTGTTTTACCTTATTGATTGTGATTGTTTTTTATAAGTTTTTAGCCACATTGAGCTTCACTGATAGACACAGACATGGGCATCTCTCATATTCAGTCATTCTTTGCTTTGAGTTCATTGTTCCCTCTAATAGAATAGCTTTTGAAGTTCTATACTGCACTTATCATAAAAGATTATAGAATACGTATATAGGAAAAAATGTCTAATTTCACTTACAAATTTATTGTCAAATTTTCCAGATATTATATGGATTTCCTCAAAGTCAGAAAACACTTCGCTAAAAGTCAAGACAGGTCAGCACTGTTACATAAGGACATATGAGATGAAGGTCCGAGTCTTTAGAGTCCTCATGGTCCCTGTTTTGCAGTATGGCTGCTAGACATAGACGCGATCCAGTGACCTGAGACAAAGACTGGACTCCTTTGGTACTGTATCTCTTTGGAGAACCCTTAGGTACAGCTGGTTTGACTTTGTGTCAAACGAGACATTGCTCAGGGAGTCCCAAATGAGGCACATTGCCTACATCGTGAGGGAGTGTCAGTTATGGCACTATGGCCATGTGAGGGTGATTCAGCTCGTAGGATCCTCTTTGCTGAGGATCATAGCAGCTGGACCAGACCAAGGGGACACGGCATAATACCTGGCTGTGACAGATAGACAGCCATTTCCGGGGGGTGGGACTGGACTGGCTTAGGGGGTCGCCAACCAGAATGCCGAGGTGTTTCATTGTGCGGTGCGTGCGGCAACATACTGTATCAGTACATGGCCGCCAACCTGACCGGACCTGGCTGTTACACCCATCTGTAAGTCTTTCCAGCAAAATAAGAAAAAGAAATTTGGCAACACCTCATCCGGTAAAATGAGGTTTAGCATAGGAAACTATGTGGAGTGCTGGACTTTTCCTTCGCCAGTCATGCACTGAAACAGAATTACATGCATTGGCCTTTAAATCCCAGCCTTGATACATTTATTTTTTATAGTGAAGGCAGCCCATCGCTCTCGGTTGCCAGGGTCCTCGCAGAGTGCTTGCTTCATCTGGGCCATTTCCAGAGATTGTGTCAGCGATGGCCCAGAATAGCTTGCCAGCCAGGCACAGATGCTGGTGGTACGTTGTGCAAAGAGATCTGTGATATTTCCTCGCGCCCGATCAGAGCCGGATGCATGTTTGATGTTTGAACGGGTTTCCGGCAGCCAGATGGATCGTTTCACTGGTGGCCACAAAAGTGACAGCTGCCTCGTCCCGCTCATGTCTGGATCCAGGTGTCTGAAGGGCACGGGCAGCCAGCTTTATGGCCGCTCAATAGAGGAAGTTCTCTGGCTGGGGTAAAGATTTGTTTCAATCCGAAAAATCAACATTATGACGACTAAGCCTGAAATGTAAAACATATGCCAACCATGCTGATTCCTGAACGCTCATGATACTTGCTGTTTCCTTGTTTAAATTAAATGTATTTTTAACTCTAATTTAGAAATGTAATTGAGGTGTATTTTTATGATTCTTGGCTTGGTGAATTTATTTTAAAATAATTGCCGTGGCACTATTTTAATAACAGATGAACATTGAAAATAAACATAAACATACACATTAGCTGCAATGTGTAAGACAGTGGCGAAAGATTTGTGAATATATCTCATGTTTAATAAAAGAAAAGCCTCATTCACACCACAGTGAAAAATGTTTCTTTAGGTAGACTGCCTGACATTTTTTATCAATTTATTCCGTTCCTGAGTCGCCCGTGGCTGCTTCTTGTGGTGATGGATTGAGGAGGTGTCCAATGCAGCACTGAGTGATGTTTGTCAGGTCCCCTCTGCCCTGTCAGTAAATCTCATGCAGCTCTTTATGTCTGCATTTCATAAGCTGTGATTTAATATACAGCCCTACGGTGCATTACTCCACAGAAAGTGTTTGTCATTCATACTTGCGCTCACAAAGGAACGAGAATGACATCACATGATGCTAAATGTCACAAGCTTGGCGATAGGGGCAATGGACATTGAAAGAGGTAATATTTAATGAAATGATGCTATGAGGCACATTGTAATGTCGTCTCTGAATTATTTGTATATGTGAATTGCTGTTTAGCATGGTATGCAAGATGACCATTTTGGACTCTCAGGACTATATAACTGCAGCATTTCCAGCCAGCTTGTTCGTTATATAAAAAATGCTGCAATTATTAAAACATATAAGGATATATTTATTGTGTGTTCTTTACTTTTGGTTAGGTCAATCGAACCATTCAAGGTTATGCTGTATAGGTCAGTAATGCCTGCTCATTAGACGAAGCCCTCCATGTCAGTAGCCTCAGATGTGTGGAAATTGCTACGCGTGACCTTGTTTTGGAATAATGAGGATTGAGGTACGGCTGAAGACGGTGAGTGGTTAGAGCGGGGTGCTGAGGACTACTAAAAGCGACACACGGACATTTCCATTTCCTGGCCCACTGGTAATGTGCTTAATGAGAAACAGATTGAACTGCACCATCCTATTTCATTTTGAGGTGAGTAGAAGAGATTAATATTTGACTTCTCTGACGTGCGTTTGGGGGTGGCACTGTGGTTCAGAGGGTTAGCACTGACACCACACATCTCCTGGGGTGGGGGCTGTAATTTGGTCCCTATTCTGTTTGTATGTGTGTGTGTGTGGGGGGGTGTACCTTCACCCCAGGTACTGTGGGTTCCTCCAGAAGCAGGACATGCTCTTGGATGAACTGCCCCCTTCTCTTGCCCACAGGCAATCGGCCAGCATTAGCTGCTCCCCAGACTTACACCCTATTCTATCTGCCTGTTGTTAATAATTCTTAGACCTATTTAATGTTGCAATAAATATGTTCACAGAACATTTGTATGTTAATATCTGCAATTTTGGGTATGTCAAAGGGCCTCATTAAATTATTGCGCTATCATTCTTTAATTTTGACACATGAACATCCCCGTGTTTGAAGTCATGCACGACATGCGGGCTGAGAGTCAAAAACATGTCTAAAGGAATGTCATAATACAGGTCCAAGCTGTGAATTCTGGCTAATGCGCTTCCCAGATGTTCTCTCCCATATTTTATTTTACCCAACACCTCTTCAAGACAAAGTCCAAGCATGAAGTGGGGGGGAGGGGGGAACCAGGCGGAATCCGCTGCACGTCTTGGGCCGAAGCCTTGAGCTCGGTAATGAATTTTTATAGAATAGAAACAATTAGCTGTTTTGTGGATCCCCAGAGTAGCCGGCCGAGCATAAGGGAGGCAGGGGATCCCCTTTGCTCCCCCAGAGCCGGCCGCCTAATGCAGAGAGCGCACAAGGAGCAGGAAGTGTTCAGGAAGCGTGATGTTTTATGGGTGACTGGTGGGGCTGCTCCGCTCATGTTCCCCGTGTTGCCAAACTGTGTTAAACTCCAGTTGTGCCTCAGTCTTATTGTCCAAAATTTATGTTTGTCTTTCTGTTTCACATAAGAAAATACGATGCAAATTGACCGTATCGGTCATGAAAAGGCAAAATTTACTGACATTGCAAGTTCTTTCAACATTGTAGATTTAAAATGGGAATAGAAAGGCTAATTTGCTTTTATTTTATATATATATATCTTTACTTCCTCACTCAGCATTGGAAGAAACTTTGAAAAGAGTTTAGATTTTCTTATTGAAAGAAAATGCAGGAGGTGGCCAGAGAACGAGCCTGTGAACCTAGAGACAACTCTTCAGCCCTGCAAGTGAAAGTAAAATGTTGCACTTGGTGACATTTTACAGTAATAATCGGCATGTGCAAACTGACATGTCTTGATTGATCCCCGGGGCTGATGCCCGGGAGACTTTATTGAAACATTTCGACTCAGAGAGGGCTTTACTTTGATAGCTTTACTTTTCTTGGCAGCATCTTGGAAGCAGAGGAACATCTGGCCAAAGATACCAGTGCACAGAGCACTAATTTCAGATGTGTGCTGTATAAAGAGTAACGAGCACTCCATCAGTGACAAACAACGTCAGTCAGCACTTGGACTTAGGTGTCATCTAACTGCCAGGATTATATTCATTGTAATTTTTTCCTCTTAACTGCTCCATCAGTAAGTGCGTGTTTCACAATATAATATTACTATCATACCGATAATAATGCCCTATGGAGGATATACAGAGGTATACAGTGATACCAAATGGTATAGGTGATTAATTGTCATTGCTGACACACCACACCATATGTGACATGAAAGTGGGCAGCTAATCTCTGCTGCCCAGGGACCAGTACCTTGCTCAGGGTACCTCAATAGTACTTGCTAGTCCAGGATTCAAACCTGTAACTTTTTAATTAGTTTGCTTCCTTAACCGCCAAAAACAAAAGCAGTTACATTGTTTATCAAATCCACTTTATGTCTTCATGGTCTTTATGTCTAGTGTGAAAATTCCACAATATGACATTAATATCCATATACCTTTCTCTTTTAACTTTTCAGGAATAAAGCCATTGGAAATTTTGGAAGAACCTATCAAAGGTTCTGCAACAAAGCTTCTGAAAATTTGAGGAAGTCCCATCCATTAGTCTTCCAGATTAGAAGCAAATCTTCCATCACTGTTTATAAGAATTTTGCTGGTTTCGAGGACCCATCATCTGCTTTTGTCCTTAAAACTGAGCTTACTGAATAGGCCAGTGTCCAATAAGCAAAAAGCCTATTCTTTGTATATCTTTGTTTATATTTAGAGATCAAGATTTTCTGTAACATTTTCTATGAATGCCGTGCATTTCAGAATCTATGGACACATCGTAATTTGTAAATCATTCATTCATATGCATTTGTAAAGCATTATAATCGTGGCTATAAATATGTATTTATATTTATAAGAAGGCATACCACATTATAGCCATGTCTATTATGCAAAGCAGCCTTAATTTGTATACCGACTATTATATTGCATTATAGAAGTATCTGTAGTGCTTTATACATGAGGTCTTTATGGAAGCTTATGAAAAATCATCAGCATTATAATGCCTTACGACTGCCAGCAGAAGATGCTGTAATGCTTTAGTAATTTTTATGCCAAGCCCTCAATTAATCATTAGGACCAGCATCAGTATGTGAGTATAATGTGAACGAAGTGACGTAATGTAGCGTAATGTAATGCATGCGTGCAGTATGCATGTCTGTCCAGCAGCATTCTCACTAATCACTGTTTAACTTGGGAAGCTGGGGAAGGCCCAGTGAGCTGTACATTTTCACATAGCGGATACTAGTCAGGTAAAAGGCTGCCCCAGGCAGCCGATGTCTGGATCCCTCCTCAGGTGTTATTCCGACATGGGGAAGTGCTGCCTGTTGTTGTCTAGTGAATTCCTGGCACATAAAAAAGGCAAGAGAAGCCGCGGAGCAGAATATGAGCCGGGTGGGACTTGCTGGGGCCCACATCTGGATTTCCGAGGATGAGTTATGACAGGCGAGTCGCGGGTTCCGAGGCAGCCGTCGGGTTTCCTTGCGTGATTTGTGTCCAAGGGGCCCCACTGTCACCTCTAGCTACCTCAGGGACGTTGTATGGTTACGCTACACACAGCTGACAGGACACCGGCAGGTTCTGGTACCACTATGCCTTGGAACACGGGCCTCGCTCACGCTTACCATGGGGATCGTAAGTGTCAGCGATGGATGTTTATTGGATATGTGGTGTGTGCTCTGTGAATAGGATGAAACGGTATAAATTCTTTTCACAGTTTTAATGCTGAACGCAATAGTTCGACAATCTGAAATGGGGTGAATAGTTTGCCCTTTTTGGGCCAGTTCACATGGAGTCCATAACCATTCACAATAATGTAAAGGTTTTGGCTGGAATTTATAACCACACTACTAACACACTATTAACTTTTTCAGTCCTCACAAGGAATTTTTTCAGTCCTCACAACCTGAATTTTATAAAAATCAGTGAATGCAATCAAAAAACTAAAAAGTCTTGTATTTTATTTATTTTTTTTGCTTATGGTTAAGATTGTGGCTGAGTAGGGGTTAAAATCATCATAGTTGGGATAAGGGTTAGAGGAATATCATATGAGGAAAGGTTATCAGAGCTAAATCTGTTCAGCCTTGAGCAAAGGAGACTGAGGGGGGACATGATTCAGGTCTATAAGATTCTGACAGGCTT
>JAODKM010000001.1:36376725-36401562 GCA_026780845.1 Petrocephalus sullivani
TTATTACTGTAAATCATGCCCATTTTACTTCCCATCTGTGTGATATAGATATGCAAATGCAGCAATAATAGTTTAGTTAATTGTTTGGCCTGCAAATCAGGCCACATTACCAGCCACAGTATAATTTCTAATAGCATTAAGTGGACAGCATGTGCCTCAGTGGTTTAAGCTCTTGTGCCTGTGATTGGAAGGTTATTCATTCAAGCTTGGCCTTGCCATGTATGTGAGCCCTTGGGCAATGCCCTTGACCGCCAGCTCCCTGCCTGCTACATGATGTGGCTGCCCTTCACAGCCAAGCTTGCTCTCATGGAAAGCAAGGTTGGGGGAGGTGAAAAGACCATTTCCCCATGGGGATAAATAATAATTTAGAATTCTCTGGTTTGCAATAGACTTGCTTATCCCTTGTTCATCAAGCTGTTATGACTGCCAAGTGAATAATGTATTTTTGCCTTGTGCATACTGGTCACAGCCATGCAGCTACAATTTCAAAGGATACCCAAGACTAATAATATTTCATTTAAAAAGTAGCAGTATTGCTGTGTATCAAAACAATGCAGCGTTGAATGTAATTAATCCATTTCTTTATCTGTTCTTGTGTTTGAGCTTTTTTTCCAGAAATAACAATATTGTAATGCTTTGTCTATACTTCAGAGGTCAAAAATGTTTTGAAATGTTCCAATTATATCACCGGAGCTGAGAGTTGTCTATGTTTAATTAGCTCTGCAACACTTGAAAGACTAAACAAGTACTGAAAATGTCAGGAGTCTCTTTCATCTACTGGAAGACAATCTCATCTTTGTCAGTTGATCTTAAGTTATTAAGAGATTGCAGAGTGTTACCAAACACAGCACGGCAAACTGTGTGTGTCCACAGGCATGCTCTTAAGAGAATTTTAAATCTGTTTCATCCATAACACAATTTATAATTTTTATAACTCCATGACTGAAGCATTTCCCAGCTTCAGTCCTGAGGGGGATGCCATCATAAGTGAAGGATCTGAGTTTACAGCATATGCAAAGCAGCAGTGCTTCCACATTTCATGCTATAGGAAACATCACAAAGGATTAATTCTGTAAGTGCTCTATTTCAGGCTGTTAGTTCTGGATGCTGTCTGATGGGTTTTTTTTTTACCTGCTTTCGTAATGTCATATGACATGCTGTTCTCCCTGCCTTCCAATGTGTATACTGTGCAGTGCCTGGGGATACGTAAATGTCCTTTCCAGGCAGGTTACTGAGTGACCCAGGGGGGGAGGGGGGGAGGATAGTGGGCCTCAAGCTACTCAAAGCACAGTTTTGAGGAAAATCGAACAGTAAAATGAAAGTGCCTATTACCAGCATGCCACCACTAGGGAGACACGTTTACACTACAGTTCTATTGATGTTTCTATTGGTGTCAATGTTACTGCCACAAAATTCACAGAAGGGTCGTGAGAGTGACTGTCTTAATAAACAGAGACGCGCAGGCATTTATCTGTGGAGGTCTGCAGAGGAATGTGAAGAAGAGACGGTCCATCGGGGAGCATGGATGCAGTAGCTCTGGTTATATAGAATACCATATGAGACAACTTTAGTGACAGCATAATGGCTGGAGAGACACGTCGGCTACCTCAGTGAAGCCAGCTGCTCATTCAAAAGGAAGCACTTACTTCATCCATTGATTTGTTCATTCAACCATTCATTCATTCATCTGACCATTGATTCATTAATTCATTGTTTGATCTTACCTTCAAAATCTGCCTGAGACACAATTTTGAAATAGTCCTTGCCACATCCAGGTCTTGATTATGGGGTATAGTACATCAGTTAGGTAGTCACAAGGATGGTAATCATGAGCTAATATAACGTACTCCTGCTAAAGTGTGTACTGGAAGGCATCACTCAAACTCCAATGAAGCGGAAAACAAAGGCACTTGGTCTTCATGAGCCAGCCTCCTTATTGGCATTAATTTCTGCATAATTAAATCCATCTGCTCCTACTAGTGCAGTGTAACTATGTTTAGGTATGTCAAAAGAAGTACAGCATGTTAGACATGAGTCCTCAGTATGATGAGTGAGCCATTTAATTGCGATTATTATTGTCAGAATGGAAACCAGTATATATTCATTTTAAACATTGTCATAAATATGTTGCTTGTTGTGTCAAAGCACATGTCATTGGCATGATAGGCAAGATGTATTTGATGGTCAGTCATAGCAAGAGGCTCTGATGCCCTGACGTGTGGTGAGAGGTGCACAGAGAGTGAGACATTCTCCAGTCCTCTTAGTCTCATTTAAGGTTCATTAGCTTTAATTTGATTGAGCCGATACGTTTGAAGTGAACAGGTTTGTTTGGGATTCTATATCATGATTTTCTTTGTATTATATTTCCCATCCCTGTACTTTGTCAGCGTGTACAGCATGGTACATGTGCCAAATTAACCATGACATGGCTAGTTTATTAGGGATCTGCTTTGAGTCTCACTGCTTTGAGTCGCATTTGTAACAGTGACTATGAAGAACACAAGGGAAGCAGACAGTCTGTCCAAATCGCCGCCTCCAGAGCACGCAGGGAAACATGCCAGAGAGCCAGTGTTCTGGTGCATGTGGAAGGCTCGTGTCTGGGTTTCTGTTTTCGCTTTGATTGGAACAGGAATTCTAATACAGAATTTAAGCTAAATCAGTACCTTTAAACTGTCACTGATACATACAGATATTGACGCTGAACTTTGCACTGATTCCTTGCTTTTTTGCGGTTGATTTCTGAATACTTTCGTGTTTTTGGTTTAGTGGCCCTTATATCTGTTTGTGATTATAGGCTAATACAGCAGCGATAGTTAGTTTTAAATTCTAATGTTAGTTCACCCACAGAAATGTGTGATGAAAATTATGCTTCATATAAGTGCTGGAAACATATTTTCATTAACAATATTGTACAGATAGCTTGAGATATGATTCCCAGTGAAGTTTAATCAACATAGATACAACAATTAAATAAAAGATAATAGCCACTGAAGTCCTTGTTAATTTGAAGCATCATAAGTAGGCTGGTACTGAAACTGGGTTCTGTTTGAAAAATATTTTGTCAACCATTAAAATACTATTTTCTATCATTGTATAAAATATGTATCTAGATGTTGATTTCTTTTGCTTCTTCCTGAGCTCGACAGACTGGGCCGAGCGTGACCTTTTCTAATCAGTCGCATGTGGCTGTATTTAAAGCATGGACCCTGCCTGGAGGTGTGAGCTTTGATCTCAGCGCTCCCCAGGATTTGAGATCGTGGGCCATTACAATATGACAGCCCTTGAGTAGTGTCTGAAAGACGGCTTGCTAGGATCTTTCGGACCCTTCGCCTTGATGGGATTTTATGGTTCTCTGCATCTCTTTTGGGTTTGTTTGGCGTGTATTGCACTCGGAAAGCTACTTACTGGGGCTCTGAAACTTTTGGCAGAAGAAGTGTTTGGTCTTCTGTTAAAAAAAAATTAGACAGATAAGGTTTTCTCTTGGTTCATGCAAGGGATATTACAGGGCCATATTGTTTTAAAGACAAACTGTCCTCATGAAAAATTCTGTGTGATTTTCTTTGCATTTACATTATGCAATAAATCATTCTTGATAAGTTTGGATGGCCATATTGGAGACAAACTAAATGCCAGACTGCGTCAGAAAAATGAAGCCGTCCTCCTGGAGTCAATCGACACCCATGTTATTACTTACACGTGATATTAAAAAATAAAAGGGCAGTCCCCACACTTCCTGTTTGAATCCCTGCAGTGCATGAGTATTGTCTAGGGGTTTACTGTCATCACAGCAGGCTTTAATAAAAACTTAGCCTCCCCCGTTTCATCAGCAATAGAGTCATATCTCCCAAGAAAGCAATATTTTAATGTCAGCCTGGCTGGTTGGTGCCCCAAGAGAGCCAGTGTCAAAAGTCTCAGATAACCTAGAAAGCCAAGCAGATCCAATGGATTTGGTACGGTATCCGAAGAGGAAGCCTCTGTGTGCTTCTGTCTGATTTGTGTGGCAGCTTCCCTTACTCTGGATGTGGACCAGGGCATAAACCATGGGTTTTAGTTACACAGTGAGACTGAGTCTGTTGTGGTAGAGGATGCTGGGAATGGAGAAGGGGCCTTCAGCCTGTAGGCATCCGTCATGGTCTTTGGTTTTTGTGCCTTTGTGTGGAAATCGAATGGAAGGTTTTTCAGGGCACAAATGAGGCACATTCCAGTATCATGAAATGCACAGATAGATAGATAGATAGATAGACCTGACTTTGCATGCTGGGATATCTGCAGAAAAATGCAGCTGCACAGCCAGAAGAAAGGTCTCAGTGCCCAAGCACGTGTACACACTAGCAGCACAGATCATGCATCCCCTACTGAATTTTCATCCTTCATAAAAATAACACCCAATACACCCAAATCTACTGGGAACAAAATTGGGCTAACAACATATTGCCACCTGTCCCAATCTCTTGCTTATTTTACATCCTCTACAAATCATTTACCATTTTCTACTTGATTCTTTTGCTGTCTTTCCTCTGAGGCCCACATGACGTTTGGCAGAAAGTATGAGGCTAATAGTCTGCTGGCTACATTCAGCGAGAGGAAACTCCTGTCTGAGGTCAGCAGCATGTGGCCGTGACGGTTCAGCACTAGTATATATTTTGGTTGTTTGACATGGAATATTAGGGACATCCACGGGGAAGGGAGCAGACAAAACCCCTGATGACAAGACACGCGACCTGCCAAAATAATCAAAGAACAATCCTGCCAGAAAATAATAATAATAATAATAAAATTAGTTGTGCATCTTGCCTCGAATGCTAACTGACAGACAAACACAGCCAAGCAGAAAGCCATCAGTTAAATGACCAGCTGAAAACATTATGCTGTATTTATATTCTATGGTAAATGGAAATGTAATAACACATCATTGTACTCCAGACAGCGATCCGAACTATCCGAATTGGCAGTGATTGCCCAAATAGATATTATATTTATATATGTTCGCTGATTCGACATGTGTTGCAATTTTTAAACAGATTTTGCTGAAGACCATTTCAGTTCAACATTTAAAGCAAAGTCAAGGCTGTAATGGTACGGGTATTCATCGTGTGTCTTCCGGTTACGGCATTTTCAATATTTACGATGACCAACAAAAGCCCCCGGTTGGAGGTGAATTGGTGTTCACTTGGCGCTGGCAAATTAGTGCTCGAACACTATTTGTTCAAAGATACAACCAGTACAGAGTCGCCAGTGGGTTGCAGAGATGAGATATCTAGAGATATCTAGCAGGCTAAATATCTGGACCTGTTGGCAACTCCAAATCCTCCAAATAGTGTGAAAAGGGTTGTGACCAGCAATGAGTGCAGCGACGAGCTACAGCCAACGGTGAGGTGACACCCAAGGTGGGAAGAGGTATAGATATATTTAATGAAAGTTTACATTTCACACATTTGTGGTTAGTTGAGGCTTTGAACTGATACAATGACAGAAAAGGAGGCAGTGGTGGCCTAATGATTTGGGAAGTGCACTTGTGACTGAGATGTTGCTGGTTCAATTCCCTGACCTGCAAAGTACCCCTGTTAAGGGACCTCTGTTCAGTCCCTTAACAGAATTAAGCTGTGTGCAACTGGGTAGATATATTAGCAGTACCAAATGTGAACAACATAATTGAAGTACCTCGCGTTTATATTGATGAATTAGATGAATTGATGATTTAGAAATCGATTTTTTAACTCTCACGGTGATATTAAAATTGCCACCCTGAAGAATCCGAATTTGTAACAAATGATTTCCCCCCACCCCTTGCAGCTATACTCACAGGAAATATTTCATTCTTAAAGCACCTCTTCTGACGACCTGTCACTAAACGATTTCAGTCATCTATATTATTACCAGTAACTTTGTAACCAAACTAGACTGAGAAAGGAAACCCAGGTTACATAAGCGTTTTTTTATTAGTTGACAATATGTACAGTTTCTGACTCGGGGGGGACGGGGGCAGGATGTTAACAAAAACAGGGCTGTATTTACAATTCACTTTTTACAAAATGCCTTTACAATAAGTCTTGTCAGTTTAAAGAATGACAATAACACACAAGCACACACACGCAACACACTTTGTAATACATACATAAATAAATAAGACATTTACTTACTGTACCACAAGGATTTTTCTACAAAAAATAAGCACATACATATTTTCACACTAAATTACCATTCTATTATTAAACGGTACATATTTATTTTCCATAAAGTTCTCTATTAATTTTTTTCTGATAAATTTTGCTAAAATATTTAAAAGAGGTAACATAGATGCATTCCATGCCTAAGACAGAACAATATGTTTTGTCATGCAAAACCTTCAAGAGTGTCTCTGTAGGGGACTGAGCTTCCTTAAATCAAATGGACTTAATTTGTACATGCAAGGCAGATTTCCTGTAAAACAGCAATTCATTTGCTTATGTAAACCATCAGTGTACAAACACCATGTCAATAACTGATGCAATATCATAAATAGAGTCAACAGTTCTTTGCCATCATAGGTTATGTTTTCATTAATTCCGATTTAAAAATTTCAAGGCTTTCATTCCATTCTATTTATTAGTTTGGAGGCAAATGCTTTTCGCATAAAAATGTCTTCAAACATCATTATCCTGATCTCAACAGTATTAAACTTTAAAAGATGCATTCCCTATGTGTACAATTACAGAGAACCTTTGATATTTGTTTACCTGCAAACTGTGGCTAATGATGGACCATGTAAGGATATCGTCCATTTGTTACCCAGGTTGACGGACCATGGTGAAGTAAGGAGTTTTGGGCTGACCTGAGCACGATGAGCAGAATCATGCGAAACACAGGACCGAGAACGTGCTGCTGATGATGTCACAGGAACCGAGCCCTGTCTGATTCAGATTCACTTCAGTGCCACGTCGCTGCTGTGGGCAGTGGCACCGATTCTGGCCCAGGTATGACCAAAACGGACTCTTATTGCTTTTCCACCAATGGCCTCCGGGGGTGTGGGTGATGTTGCCTGATTTTAGACCCTAGAAGCCACCCAAAACAATCATAGTGTCAGTCATCCCATTTTAATGTTCTGCAATAAGAAATCATAAAAAATATATAAATAAAAAACGTTTGCATTGGAGACGTATTCGGGAAAATCAGATAATATGATTTGGTGTAATCATCAGTTGATTTTCCATTGTAAAAATATGTCCCTGGCCAAAAAAGAGCCTGTTAGATGATGGTGTGATGCTTGACTTGCACATTACTTACTCTGTATCAAAATATGTTTGTTCCATAGTATACATAATGAACAAAGATGCCAAAAATGTGTTTTCACTCTGCGACACAGCCCCAGCAGATATTCACAGTCACACATGTGAGGGTGTTCTGCTGCCGGGTGCATTTGCTTACGGTGCTGGTGCACGGGGGACACAACAGGAGTCTGGAACGTCTTCATAGTGGCTGGCCCTTCACCACCAGTAGTTATGACCTGAACCTCCAGCCTATAGTAGGTTGCCTGCTGCAGGTTGGAAACTACTAGAAGATTACGGTCCTAAAAAAAAAAAGAAAACTGATTAAGTTATGGCTTACAGTTAGCTTACCTCAGACTGTCTGACTACCACGCAATAGAATTTCCCTTAACGTTTGTGATTCCACAGAGGATGTTCACAGAACTTTTCCATTTACTCGTAATTCAAATTGATTTTTTATAGATAAATGATTTCCATGAGTAAGTTCTACCATGAGTAAGTTCTACTATGACAAGGATGTTCTACCATGAGTGAGTTCGACCATGGCAAGGAAGTTCTACCATGGCAAGGAAGTTCTACCATGAGTGAGTTCGACCATGACAAGGAAGTTCTACCATGGCAAAGAAGTTCTACCATGAGTGAGTTCTATTATGGCAAGTAAGTGCCCCAGCATCGCAGGACAATATTGTGTGAATTTTTTTCTGACGTATCACAGAGGATAAAATGTGATGTGAGGGAAATTAAAAACGAGAAGCGGCAGTGGGATCTCCTAGCAGCACTAGGAGATCGACACACTCCCAGAGGATAATATTATATATGTTTCACGTAAGCACACGTGGAAATGAATAATTCAACACCAGGCGACGTACAGTAGGAAGTATCTGAGACTGGGAGATGATGCTGTTTGGAAGGCTGTTCTGTCGGCTCTCTGTGGTGACCTCGGCCCAGGTGACCTGGAAACCTGTGATCTGTTCGTTTGGGAGGGGTCTCGGCACTCTCCAGGAGAAGCTCCCTGTGATATTTCCCTCGTGGATGGAAAAAGATGCGGTCAGGTTCTCTGGCTTCAGCAGCACGTTTGGATGAGCTGTTCCTGAAAAGTGAGACATGGAGAATGTCAGTACTCAGCGTGATGTCATATGACAGCGGGACTATTTATCCTGATTAACTGACAATGACAGAGCATATGAAAACGTCAGCCAATTGCAGCTCACCTCCTTCTCCAGGGCAATGGATGGGTTTGTGGCTCTTGCTCTGGACAACAGAGCAGGGTGGAGTAACGAAAGTAGTGCTCTCAGTCTTGGAGCGACCCTTGGACGTCATCATGTGGACGGTGACTTTGTATTTGCAGGAGAACCTTAGGCCAGGGAGGTTTATGTAGTTCTCCTAAACCAGGACACCTTTTGTCAGAACAGGCTCACATTTTAAGATCTGAGGAGACTAACATATATCTTGTTGTTTATTTTTGTGAATTTCATGTTCTGGGAACAAGTACATTTAGGTCAACAGACCTACAATATACTGCAGAAGATTAATTTTTTATGGTCTATGTTGAAATGATTCTGATAAAAACTACTTAGTGTTTCTCTTCACAAAGCAATACACAAACAATTGAAATTCAAGATGTTTTTGAAGATTTTTTCAGTAAAATAATAAAAACAACATCTTTGGATGAATGAGTTTGCAATCAAAGGATCATTTCCACAATGCATATGTGAGAGAAGCGAGTACCTGGGTGCTAGATTTCCCTGTTTCTGCTGTCTCGTTGTGGCTGCAGGATTCAGGGGTCCATTGGACATGGTGTCGGCTTACGGGCTGGTCTGGGTCCAGAGAAATGGAAGATGATTACATCATTGGGTAATGTATGTGTCCAGTCCACAGACTATTGAGATAGTGTTGGAATCAGACAGTGCACAATATAATTATAGAGACTTCCTGGTTTCCCATGTTATTCCAAAGGTTAGGGTTAGTTGGTGTCAATCGTTTTTACAGAAGCACTGTTCAATGGGAAAGGATATAAGTCTGGTTAATATCGCTACCTGTTATTTTTCCATATAATCTGCTACTCAAAAAGCTTGTCAGCAGAACAGAGTCAAATTACACCGACTTGGGTCTTCAAAGCTACACTGATTACTACCCAGAAGCCCTCTATGTAGATAATCAGTGGTGTTTAGATCTTGCCATATTATGCTCAGGTCCTGCTAGTCATCAGAATGGATCAAGAAGTTCTAGTTCATTAATAATTAAGCTACACTCTGTTTGCCTCTGGCAACATCCTCAATTAGAGTCAAGGCGTAAAAGTTCTCTCGAGGCTTTGACACAGATTGGATGCCCAGAAGTGGGTAGCATCTTGGACCCAGAAGAGGTCCAAGAAAAAGAAAGCAAAATAGGAACCTTAAACAAGGTGTAACAAGGTGAGCTGACAGAGCAGGAAAGTGATTTGTGAAAATGCCAGCAATGGGGGTGTGTAATGGTAGAGAAGGGCCAGAGAAAGTGAAAAAGAGAGACTGAAAATAATACCTTCTGCTGACACAGATTTACAGCCACCAAGAGATGGCTCTGAAACCCTGGCATGGCTGTTCAAAAGCCCCAATTGATTTTTCCACCCTAATCTGTTTATTACATTCTCTTGCTTAGCTGATCTTTTATCAGTGGGATGCCAACGACCCATAAATCACTTTTATTCAGTGTAATATTTCAAAGTGCTTCTCGGCCATAGACTGCAGTAGTCTGCAGACCTGCAGTCACTGGATTGTCATGGCCAATGTTTCATTGTTATGGTGCATTTTACTTCCTGATATAAAACCGCTGAAATCTAAGGATCAGCTCAGTTTTATATCAGTCCTTTCACGTATGAATGTCCTCCTCATTAGGCTTTTGAATACATTGTTCACACAGCTAGAAAAAAAATGTTAAAAGTCATTTACAGATGATAGTTAATCACACAAACCATGAATTGTATTGAGATTGATTAATATTTTCCATCCAACTATCCATTCTCTACCGCTTTTCCGGGTCGGGTTGTGGGGGCAGCAGTCTAAGCAGGGAAACCCAGACTTCCCTCTCCCCGGCCAATTCGTGTAGCTCTTCTGTATCCCGAGGCCTTTCCAGGCCAGCTGAGAGACAGTCTCTCCAGTTCCCCAGGGCCTCCTCCCAGTGGGACATGCCTGGAATACCTCACCAGGGAGGCGTCCAGGAGGCATCCTGACCAGGTGCCCAAGCCACCTCATCTGGCTCCTCTCGATGCGGAGGAGCAGCGGCTCTACTCTGAGTCCCCCCCCGAATGACCGAGCTTCTCACCCTATCTCGAATGGAGAGCCCAGCCACCCTGCGGAGGAAACTCTTTTCGGCCGCTTGTATTTGCGATCTTGTTCTTTCGGTCACTACCCTCAGCTCATAACCATAGGTGAGGGTAGATATGTAAATTGACTTGTAAATCGAGAGCTTTGCCTTTTGGCTCAGCTCCTTCTTCACCATGACAGACCGATGCAGCACCCGCATCACTGCTGAAGCAACACCAATCTGTCCCTCCCTCGTGAACAACACCCTGAGATACTTAAACTCCTCCACTTGGAGAGAGCACTCTTTTCCGGCTGAGGACCATGATCTCGAATTTGGAGGTGCTGATTCTTATCCCAGCCGCTTCACATTCAGCTGCAAACTGCTCCAGTGAGAGCTGAAGGTCACGATCCAATGAAGCCAACAGAACCACATCATCTGCAAAAAGCAGAGAATCCTAATCCTGAGGTCACCAAACCGGACACCCTCAATGCCCTGGGTGCACCTAAAAGGTATGAACAGAATCGGTGACAAAGGGCAGCCTTGGCGGAGTCCAACCCTCACCGGAAACGAGTCTGACTTACTACCGACAATGCGGCCCAAGCTCTGGCACCGGTCGTACAGGGACCGAATGGCCCTTATAAGGGGGCCCGGCACCCCATACTCCCGGAGCACTCCCCACAGGACTCCTCGAGGGACACGGTCGAATGCCTTCTCCAAGTCCACAAAGCACATGTAGACTGGTTGGGCAAACTCCCACGCACCCTCCAGGACCCTGCTGAGAGTATAGAGCTGGTCCACTGTTCCACGGCAGGGTGAAAACCACACTGCTCCTCCTAAATTCGAGGTTTGACAATCCGATGGACCCTCCTCTCCAGGACCCCTGAATAGACCTTACCAGGGAGGCTGAGGAGTGTGATCCCTCTATAGTTGGAACACACCCTCCGGTCCCCAGTCTGCCAATCCGGTCTGCCAATCCAGAGGCACTGCCTCCGATGTCCACGCGGTGCTGCATATGCAGCCAGGACAGCCATACAACATCCAGAGCCTTGAGGAACTCCGGGCGGATGTCATCCACCCCCGGGGCCCGGTCACTGAGGAGCTTTTTAACGACAGCCCCACAGATAGGGGAGTCCACCCCCAAGTCCCCAGACTCTCCTTCCTCATTGGAAGGTGTGTCGATGGGATTGAGGAGGTCTTCGGAAGTATTCCTTCCACCGACCCATAACGTCCCTAGTTGAGGTCAGCAGCGTCCCATCCCCACCATAAACAGTGTTGATGCTGCACCGCTTTCCTGCCCTGAGCTGCCAGATGGTGGATCAGAATCTCGTCAAAGCCGTTCAGAAGTCATTCTCTATGGACTCTCCGAACTCCTCCCACACCCAAGTTTTCGCCAAAGCTGCGTTCCGCCTGGCCCGCCGGTACTTATCAGCTGCCTCTGGAGTCCCACAAACCAAAAAGGCCCAACAGGACTCCTTTTTCAGCTTGACGGCATCCCTCACTGCCCGTGTCCACCAACATGTTTGGGGATTACTGCCGCGACAGGCACCGACCACCTTACGGCCTCAGCTCAGGTCAGCCGCCTCCACAATGGAGGCGTGGAACATGGCCCATTGGGACTCAATGTCCCCTGCCTCCCCCGGGACATGGGCGAGGTTCTGCCAGAGGTAGTTGAAGCTCCTTCTGTCAGGGGATTCCGCCAGACGTTCCCAGCAGACCTTCACTATACATTTGGGCCTGCCAGGCCTGACCGGCTTCCTCCCCCTCGTCCACCGGGGTAAACCCAAACGTACAGGTGCCTAGCCAGGGGGCAATAAGCATGCCCACCCCTGCTCGGCGCCTCTCCCCGCAAGCAACTTCAGAGTGGAAGAGGGTCCAACCCCCTTCAAGGAGCCCAAGCCGTACGTCGAGGTGAGCCCGACTATACCTAGTCGGAACCTTACAACCTCGCGCACCAGCTCAGGCTCCTTTCCCACCAGAGAGGTGACATTCCATGTCCCTAGAGCTAGCTTCTGCAGCCGAGGATCGGACCAAGGTCCCCACCTTCGGCCACCGCCTAACTCACACAGCATCCGACCCCCTTTGCCTCTCCCACAGGTGGTGAGCCCATTGGAGGGTGTTTAATATTTTAACCCTTAAAATCATGCTCAACCAGGATAGGATTACTTAACCACTAAAGATCACTACGGTTCCAATAAGCGCTCTGGATATGGAGGAATTTGCCATTTTATGATTCAATGGAAGGCATCTCGATCACGAGAAGCAGGCTTCTTAAAGTCCCGGCATTCCGCTGCTGGTTATGTAGATTTTGGCTTTGGTGGTGATGTATATTAGTAACATAACAAAAACCACTGAATGAGCTGTGACAGGCTACTCTTGAGCTTTGGCTTTCAGAGTTTCCACTCTGATACAGATTTTCAACTGAGATACCTACACAATCATGTCCACACGGGATGTCCACCCGTTTCTTAGTGAAGAATGATGTCAAATCTTGTCAAACCAAATTGCCCGCTTTTGCGGCAGTGTTTTATTCTGCAGGGGGAGCTATTGAAGACATCTGTCACTGAAAGACGTCACACACCATGTCCACGCTATGTTTATTATTCTTTCAGAAACAGAGCTTATGATTCACTACGTGAAGGTTTACACTCATCGAATCGTCGACTGCATATTTCATGGAACTCATCAAAATTTGTTTTAAGTGCGTCTTAAGTTTGTTTAAATCTGCACTAAAAAATGAGTTTGGATTTGCATAGCCAGAGGGGCAATATGTAATGTATTACTTTAAAAGAAATCTATGAGTACTCAAACTGAAGAATGGGCTCAGTTACTGCTCAGTGGGCTTTTGCCTGAACTCCTTCATACCTCCAGTTTTCTTCCAGTAGACTCTGACCTGCAGCTGCCCATCCTGGTAGAATGGGGTTCCCACGTCCAGAGTGGCTGGGGCTCGTTTTCCTGTGTTTCCACCACCAGCCAGGATTTCTGCTTTCTTTGACTTGAACAGCGGGTCTTCTTTGGTAAAAAAAGAAGTCCACATTTTTGCTCCTTCCCCCGGTACTACAACGCATTTAATTTGGCATAACTGTACTAGTTACAATCACTATAATCAATATTATTAAGCTGCATATCATATGTATTATATTGTAAGCAGTTTGATATACATCTCATGATAAGTTGGTGGTTTAGTAAAGAAAAAAACATGCGGGTAGCAAAAATAAAACTCGTTTTGTTGCATTATTGAGTTATACATTAAGTAGACCAACCAAAATGTTTATAAATAATCCAAATAAAAAAGGCAAACCGGAGAGAAAATTTTCACTATATTCACTATATCTCAAGAAGTAGAGCAAGCATTCAAAGGTCACAGTGCTCACAGTGAATGAGAACTGACAACTAATGTTAAAACAATCGTCCCTATAAAAACCATAAAATTAACCAGAAACCGAGGCTCTGCAGTGTCTCTGAAGGACGTACTTGTGTGATTGAGGTGGGCTGTGCTGAAGTGGAGTGTGGCTTTGGGGCTTTTCAGTCGCACCTGACCCCAGTACGTGACAGCTTGTAATTCCACTGTGTAGCTGCTGTTAGCCTGAAGGTCCTCCAGGTCCACGTAACTCTGGGCCTGAAATGACAGCAAGGTGCACCAGTAACTAACCTGCCAATCTGTGTCCAGCCAGCACACTACAGTCTGTTAGCCAACCTTGGAACGTCAAAGCAGGCTCTGGAGACAGAAAGCTCACTTGTATCAAAATCACATATGCATGGTATGACCCGTCTGAAGGCTCACTTAGCATGGTGTACCTTTTATGGTGAGAGAAGCCCAATGTCTGAGATGTACAGTACAACAGTACAGGCAAAGTGCAGGTATAAAGAATAAGTCTACCAGAGTACACTGTGAACGCAACCCCATGACGTCCTCTACAAGGAGCCTGAGGTGTCAGACTGGTGCTTAAGTGTACTGCATACAAATGAGCTGAAGATGAATAAAACATGTTTAGAGATTAAGCTGTCAGTCAGACATGTATCAAAGTTTGTTGATTTTTATATCGATATATACACACTAAATTAAGAGTAGGTGTGTACAGGGTCTTCATTTTTAATTGTTTTGCTGAACATTCAGTAACTTATACAAATTCCACACAGATAGATAGACAGAGAGATGGATAGATAGATAGACAGATAGATCTTTTAGCTAAGTACTTCAAAAGGTTTTATTTGTCCATGGTAATTACGAGGCACTTTGGCGCGACGTCAGCTCTTAGGCAATTCATCTGTTCGTTTATGCAATCAGAGCTGCCGCAGTCACTGCTTGGTCTTTTGCCTCCCGCGCTCTGAGTTTTATTTACAGTGTTGTGGCTTACAACACTCGTCTGAAATGCATTTACTCCAAACAGCATCACCCAGCCCTCCAGCATCCTCCTGCCTGCCAGCACTCTGGCGAGGCAGCACCATAATTACCCCGTTGGCTGTCTTCCTCCTCCTCATCCTGGCCGGCTCCGGAGCCTTGCCGCTGGCCATCCAGCTACAGAAAACCTTGTAGTGGTGCACTGGGATGTCCGGCTCTTCTGGGAGGTTCCAGCTAAGTCGCACCACTACGGCTCTGTCCGACGTGGCGGTCACGTTGGTGATCCTCAGGTTTGTAGGCTTGGACGGGGCTGAGGGATCTGGAGATGCATCCACAAAGTGAATGTCAGTGTTGACTGTGCCAGAGCACACTAAGGATTAAATCCTTTTTAAAGCAGCATGGATCACTGAGAATTAAATCAGCACTGTGACCAATCTGTAAACTATTCCTCTGCATGTAGCACCCTGTCTCGAAAAGCAGGACCACATTTACGGTAAAGCCGGCCAAGTAAGGCAGCATGACCGTCCACAATCCAAGAAGAGGAATTGTGGTATCATTTGCTGCATACTGCACCAGGAAGTGCTTGCTGAATGGGAAGAAGTCCAAGAAGAGGAATTGTGGTATCATTTGCTGCATACTGCACCAGGAAGTGCTTGCTGAATGGGAAGAAGTGTCATCCCACAATCAGAGGGCAAATTTCCAAAACGAGATACATTTTTGAGACTATTTCAGTGGACTTCAGTGGAGTTTTAGAGTTAGACTAAAGCTCTTCATTAGACTACATGTTGCATGTTGAGTGAGTTCTGGATCCCAGCTCTGACTGCTTGAGAAAACCTGACTTCAGGTTATTGGGAGTCACATCTGAAGTGAGTGACTTTGGAATTTGCTCTTCAATTTGGTATTTTTGATCATTATTTTCAAAGTTACAATAGAAACATAACGCGTTTGATTTATAAATCAAAACAGCTTACATTTATTTTAAGGGTAATATTTTGTGTGCTTTAGATGAACATAGCTGAATTAGCAAGTGAGCCAAAACTACGAATTCCATCCACCCACGTCCTGCTCCTCCGCACCCCTCTGCTGAGAGTATTAAACTGTTTTGTACATCTTTCCAAAACAGGCTGCTCATTACTGCCAGACAGTGATAGATAGGGCTTGACGTGGGCGCTGACAGATTGCCAGCATTACTTTTTTGCTTTGTATTGTAAGTGATATCAGCTGGGCGCGCCAAAGACGAGGCTGTTTCAGCAAGGAAATGACCGGCTGTCTCCTTCTGTTTTCTCTACCTGTAACGCATCTGCCTGCCGGTGACACAGCGAGCCAGGGAGCCATCACCGTGGCTAACTGTTGTACCGAATGCTATTCTGCAAGTTAAATAAAGCAACATCCTCCTCCTCTCATAGACGGTTTCACATGGACTGCAAAGACAGGGAATTTCAGGCAGGGGATGTACCTCAGCTGTAAACAACTCAACTTTCTGCAACAGCTAGACCATTATTTTGACATATCCATTTTATGGCAGTGAACACAGTGCCAGACGTGTATCGAGGTTTAATGATTTATTAGAGAAGTTTCTAAAGCTTCAGTCTTTATTGTGATTAATCACAATATGCCCTCTCATACTAATCCTCTACAGAGTCCTCGCATGCTAAAGCCTTGCATGAATATAAATCAAATCACTTCACTACCAGGAAGAGTAGAGCAGACTCTGAAATGCAGGAGACCTGTCTTCTGTTCTTTCTATAGCATCCATGTGCATTGCAGTGCATACATGTCATTTATTAGCAACAATAAAACCCACCCTCAGCACCCTGAGCTCGTTAAACCAGATGTGGAAATCACACATGACAGCCATCCAGGCTCTGGGATTCCCAAGCTTATTGTAGCTGCAATGGGGAATCAATTATCATCAATAAATATACAACAAATGCAAAACTGTCGAGCCACTCTAAACGCACGATCTCCAGCAGGGATCACAGGGAGAAAGTCCTGCCTCCACCTCCTAGGAGCAGGTCAGTACTCATGGGCATTTATAACCTCTAACTGTAATCTAATTTATACATGTAATATCGCGCATGAGTATAGATGGGACAGCAAGTCCATTGTGAGGTCAAATTCTTCTCCAGTTACAAGCTGTGTTCCTAGAAACATCGGTGTGACTTATTTCTCCAGCAGGTCAACGGTGTGAGCATGTGAAGAAATTCAGAAGGAAAGAGGAAGCATCACCTATAAGAAGCATTGTAAATAGGGTAGCCTTTCGTGGCCATTTCTGCCAGTCTGGCCTGGTGCTTATGCTGTCTAAACTTCTCCATCAGAGATTGACTAACCCACACACAGATATGCTGTTACAGCTTCACCACCATCCATAGATCTCGGATTATTGGTCTAGATGTCAAGCCATGGCTGTGACCTTCAGTAAACAGAAGGGATGCAGTATCCACACACTATGCAGGACAGCACCGGCACCACCACTAGGACAGACAGACCTCTAGAGGAGCGGAAGTGCTTGCTCGGTGCAGTGAAGCCCCGGGTTCCGTGGACGTTGACAGCGGCGACTCGGAACTGGTACCACCTGCTGGCTCGGATGTCGGCCATCTGGACCCGCTCCTCGGCGGTCTGACAGAGACAGATAGAAAAATAATTAGTCCTGGGGAGCAGGGGGTCAGAGTTCACACCCACAATCACAGTCCATGTGTGTGTACAGCTCCATTGGTACTCTGCGCTGCACTTATGATCCTTGATGTAATAACCAGATAAAATTATAATTTTCCTGCCAAGTTTCACAGGCACATATTGAAGCGAAAAGCAGATAATTCAAATTACGTATTCCAAGTGCAGTAAATGCTACCAAGCCACAAAACTAAAAAGCAGCCTTTTGCTGAAATTCCAAGACACACTTCATGAAAGCAGCACAGGTAAATCCGATCACTAGTCCTCTTAGTGCGTCACAGTCAGTACCTGCACCACAGTCTGCCATTCGGTAGCATCGTCCTCGCTGGGATGTATGCCGTAGTTCCACCTTCTCTGGACCACATACAGAACCGGCTCCACTGAGATGTTGAACTTGGAGGACCAACGGATCTCCAGTTGACCCGACGGGAGTTCTGAGAAGCTTAGCTCTTTTCTGGGCTTCAGAGGAGCACCTGTATGGGGAACAGGAGCAATTCTAGGATTCTAGGAGGGGCCATAAACCATATAGTGGGGTAACCTTATTATTGATCAGTGGCAGGGAGGGAGCTCTCTGGGGATCTATCAGCTTTCAGCTAGGGCCAGTTCCCCTGCAGCCCCACCTCTGCATGCACCCCAGAAGGGGAATGATCAGACCACTCAAAGACATTGTTATGACCTTACATGAAACTCACTGCACACACAGACAGATTTTCAGCTAATTTCCCATACATTTTCGGAGATAAAAAAAGGTGCTGTCCTTGTGACGTGAGTATCAGGCGCTCAGTGGGTTGTGTTAGTGTGTGTCCTCATACGACACAAGCAGCACATCACTCCGAGACGCACTCACCGCGACGTCTGACTGCTAATGGAAGTCGAGCTGTTCAGGGGTTCCCTGCGCGCTCTGCTCGGCCCGTCTTTGGCCCGTCTCTGCACTCAGACCCCCGCTACCCCCGAAAGCCCGTGCTCTGCCAGCTCTTTGAGGTTTCCCTGCGGTTAGAGGTGCCGCACCACCGGCATGGCTCTCAGAACTCCTGCGGCACTGGTGTCTCTCATAAAGCCGGCCCCCGCCGCTGATGGCTGACCGTACAGCTAGGCCCAGATGCACACACGCAGCCCCCTCTCAGCCGGCCTCCGCCGCTGATGGCTGACCGTACAGCTAGGCCCAGATGCACACACGCAGCCCCCTCTCAGCCGGCCCCTGCCGTTGATGGCTGACCGTACAGCTAGGCCCAGACGCACACACGCAGCCCCCTCTCAGCCGGCCCCTGCCGCTGATGGCTGACCGTACAGCTAGGCCCAGACGCACACACGCAGCCCCCTCTCAGCCGGCCTCCGCTGTCTCCATCCCCGTCGGTAATAATCTTCCTCTCAGCTTCCAAAGATCACAGTCATATTTCTCCACTTCCAAGAATGACAGTCAAGCCTCTTCCCCACGGCCACCCGCTTAGCCACCAGTTAATGTTACTTTGCAGCGGCCCGCATCGCCGCTCTCGTGACTGCAGCTTTTGCTTAAGGTTTTTACATTCCAAGAAAAACACCGTCCAGTAATAAACTCTTTTCCCCATCCTTATAATTATGGCTGAATCTTCCTTCTATGACTCCCCAGGGAAAATTCTTTATAAAGGTGTTTGTTACATCTCCCTGCTCTCACCTGCATCAGTGTAAGTCGCAGCATTCGTGTTTGGAGCGAATACATCCAGGGGCTAAATCCTTTAGTGAAAGGCTATTCTAAGAGTTCAGTCTTGGTAATCAAAGCAGTTAGTTGAATCTGATGCATCGGTGTGCAACTAGAACAAGGTTGCACAATATTAGAACTACTGGGCTCTGTCCTATAACCCGTTTATCTTCCCATGCAGATAACGCTCATCCTAGCATGAAATTCCCATATGCAGGTAGTGCCACTCTCACAGTCGCTACAGAACATGACTTCTTGTTACTATGGGGAGAGCAACAGAGCTCTGCAAAGCCCAAATGGGAAACTGGGAATACTTCCAAATCGCTGTGATGCCACAATAGTCTAGGGCCACCTGATTAAATTACCGCATATCAAAGATTTATGGCAGCACGTCGATTCGAGTAGTACTACCATGATAGACATAACTCAAGTGCTGACCATGTCTTTTGGAAATGCTGCTTAATTTGACGTGGAATCTCCAAGGTGCTAGATTTGCAATTCCAGGCAAGGCATTACATTCCAGTGTGGACTTTTCTGAGGTTTCATATCTTTTTGGACATTAGGCTAATGGTAAAAAATAAAATACTGCTTCCATGTGTGAAATTAAAGGCCATGCAATAAATAAGCAGTTATTTATGAATGATGAAATGTATGCTACATATTATTCCAAGCTTTAATATACACAGAAAAACCTTGAAGCATAATGTGCTCTAGTATACAAATATGCCACACACCGTCATTTTCCAAGCTATTGTGAGTTCCAGACATTAGAGCACTTTTTATAAAGTGTCATCCTCTGGCCAGCTGTTTGCTAGGTGCCGGCAAACACGTGTGAGGCTGATCTCATCAAGCCGCATGCCCAGCTTAACCGTAGTCGCTCCCACTAATTGCTTCCAGAAATAAGAGCAGAAGATCATCCCAAACTCACATGTCAAAACTCCACACAGAAACAATTACAGTGATTAAGCTGAAGATGTAATTAGAGAAGTAACACTGCAGAAAACTTTGGCTCAAACATGGCTGAAATGCAAGCCTGTTAGAAAGCAGCAACACACTCAGCTGAAAACATTTCTGGGTTTTATTCTGTTACACCATATGATATTATCATTTTAAAATAAGGACCTAACCTTAAATTAGACTAAGATGTGAAAGAGGCTTACAGTAGTATATAACAATGGGTAGCACTTAACTTCAGTGGGCACATATAATGTAGTATTACACTCACTTACTTACTGCATTAATTAACCGGAAGTGTAAGTTACACATCGATCCCATGTTTGTTCATCATTAATGAATCAATTCAATCAAGATGTTCATGTATTTCATGCAGGAACTTAATTTGTTCCTGATTTGTTCTTGAATAGTAACTGAATAAGTCATCTGTGCTCCCTCAAGTAAAGTGCTACCTAACAATTTTGACTCTACCTGAGCGTATAGGTCCTCTTACCTTTGTAGAGGTTCCTGGGTGTCTGACAGGTGTGCCCGCAGCCGTTGGAACAGCACTTCTTCACTGTGGAGCACTCCTTGTCCTCCTCGCAGCTCTCCACGCATGCAGCCGCAAAACCACTGGCCCTCTCAGGGGCAGGACAGTCACCCTGCTTCAGAGCCTCTACCGACTTCAGGAACTCACAGCTGGTCAGACACTCATAGTGCTTTTTAGGGAACAAGGGCTGTGGGTAGACAGGATGAAGGGAAAGCTAGTTACTTGTTTACCCTTCGTGAAAGAGGTGATTAGCTTTCAAAGCCCCAACTGGAACTGTCCTCAGTTTGGGTGTTTGTTACGTGATCCTCAGCCTGTTGCAGTTACTGTCGGCACGGTGACGCACCTCGCACAAATCCTGGCACTGGTTCTCCTTCAGATCCCAGGATTCCTTGCAGGGCTCCAGGCACTGAAAAAAAGACATGAGAACAGCATTGGTGCTTCAGAGGCCAAACCACATGAGAGAGCAGAGCCGTGCAGGAGCAGGAACCGCCATCCCATCTACCCAGCCCACCTCACAGCCAAGACCCATGTCCAGAGGAGTTTCAGCACCAGAGCATAAACACCCCCCCACCAGGAGAGGGGAAAGAATTATTGAGGAAGGCATAGACACAGGTACCACAAACCACAGCCTAAAGGTTTCCCGTTCCAGTGCCCCTTTTATAGAGCTCACCATCACGTCTGGACAGGGCACCCGCCTGGCACAGACATCAACATCTGCTCTCCAGTTTCACACACGTCATGCACAAATAGCCTTGCTGATGAATGATGCCCTCTATGAATTTCTGGGATTCCCTCTCAGAGCACATGGAACATATTTATTGAATTTGTTGCATAGGCAGTGGATGAAAGTGGGGCTTAATAACACAACCATGCCTCAAAATTTATAACTTAAGTGTACTTTGGATTATTTAGTGAAACATACCACATAAACACAGACACCAGCCCCAGTCAGTCTACAGAGAGGCAAATCTAAATTCTTGTTGTACAAATGACGTAATCCAAACAACTGAAAGCTCCCTGTAAAACTTGGCAAATAATCAGGAGCACAGGTGGCTTTCGTGAAAAATTACATACTTGCCAACATTTCAGTCTGAAAAGGATGAGAAAACTCCACCTTCAGAAATCAAGATAAACTGCAATATAAAATGCAGGGCTAGCACATGATAAGCCAATTAATTACACATGCCTTTTTAGCTCATAACAACATGCACATGTGTTGTGGTCGCTTTGCCTTTTAGAGATAAACGAAGTGCCATTCACATCATTGGCTTTAGCCTGCAGAGAATGACAAGGTTGGTTTAGGTAAATACGTACGTAATTTTATTATTCAAAGTAAATTATGTCATCTGGGAACGTTTTGGAAATTGTACATCTCACCGGGCCATCTGTGGAGCTGTTCTCCCAAAGCGGTCTGAAGAGATAAATTTCTCACTCTAGCTAGTAAAATAAATGCCAGCTTTAACCATCATCATTTGACCTTAATACCAGCTCTTCTTAACCTTCTTTCCGAAACTAAACAGTCATATTAATTACCCAGGGTCACTGGTCCTCGCAGGTGAATGTAAGATAAACTGATTTAATTTGAAAGGCAATCAACAATATTACAGCTAATTTCCAGTTATAAATACTTGCTATTATCACTGACATATGGCATGAGTTTTTTTTTTCTTTCTACTGAGCTGCTTTGCACTCCTAGTTACCATCATGTAATTAACTAGTGAAGTGTAACCATCTTTTTATGATACATATAATACAAGCACCAGAAACCCTCCCCCACAAAAAAAAACATGCTTAAAAAGAATTCACACACACCCGCCAAGGGAGGTGGCTCTCGTTACGATGCTTTCATTTCCTCATTAAAATGAGTCACGGTAGTTCCACACTACTCAGTGAAAGGTGTACTCCTTTTTTATGGAGTGTGTGGGAAAGAGCCCACCTCCTGCAAGCCAGTCACCGTCCCTCTACCCGCCTGCCAGTGTCACAGTGCAGCAGTTTGACCCATCATCGCCACGATGGCTTTGTGATGCTGATGGCTTTATAAGAGTCATTGAGCATTACCTACAATCGGAGGGAAGATTTGACTCTTATTTGCAAATGTAATAATGGGGTACGCAAATGTTTTCTAAATGAGGCAAATAATCTTCAGAACTATGTGAGAAAGGTGTAATTGAAGATCAGATTTCAAAAACTCCATCTCTTGTTTTTCCAATGCGGTCACCACTAAAGTCAGGCTTCCTCATCGTATGTTACAGTAACAAAGACCAAAACTCACTCACTCCGCAAGTTAATCTAACAAAGAATTTTAATCGAATTTCCAAAACTCGTAAGTCCACAGAAATGGGCTGAGTTAGTTTTAGGAATTTGATCTTCCACTGTTACTCACTGAAAGTCACTTGTGAAGTAATAGTAAGGTATGACATTTTATTACGACATTGAGTAAGAAGGGAGTGACCATGCTGATGAAATATAACAGCCAATCAGAAAGCACAACCAACCCTGCACTGCAGCACAGAATGAAGTGACTTTGGTATGATAAGGAATCAGACGCTTAGGCAACAGTCTTTCTGATCCAATGAGGAGGACTGTAATCTGCACGAGACCATTTCACGTGCTGAAATCCAGAAGATCTGCTTTATTGTTATTGCACTAATAAGCCTGCTTTCTGCTCACAAGTCCCTCCCAAGCAAGTTATAGACACAGATGACCCCTAATGAAACTTTTCCAGATGAGCGATGCCTTTCCCTCCCTCAAAACTCATATATGAGCTACAAGCCCAGTGGATTCCTGCCACAAATCACTAAACGCACACATGTAAGGAGCCCAAGAGCTCTACTGAAGAGCCTTAGGTCTCCAGCTAGAGCAAATTCCTACAATACTCATGGGTCCCTTATACCACAAGTCAAGGGGTCCTGAGCTCCACCCTTTGGCAGCACTGCGGATAATTCTTATGGAATTAAAGGCAAAAAAGTAACACCCTAAATATTTATGGGACTCCATATCTACTACATTATTAAAAATGGCTTACAGTCTAACATTTATTCTTATATGCATAATTAACAAAGCCATTCCATAGCTCATGCTATATCTACTGCAGACACAAAGCAAATATGCAAGGACAAATCTTTCATTTAAGGGCATGAACACATCATGTATGTGAAAAGACCCCACCACAGGCAACAGAAGACAATCCATCATAATTTCCAAAACCCATATTGGGGAATCATCTCCAAAAGATCACGCCAATAACGTTTAGTACTTCTGGCCTGTTCCCACCTCCCACCTCACTGATTTCACACTTGTTTAAATCACAAAGGAGAAAGCCTGCACTGGGGAATCCCTTTGTGTGGAAAGTCGTGAACGTAGGTCTGGTTAACTAGCCGTATTAGGCAATGCCTGCTGGCCTTCACATAATTATAAGCACGCAGTGGGTTCTTGGGGGCCAGTGGAAGACGTGGGGAGAGTAGTTCCTGGAGTAAATTTGCCCACGAGAATGGGGCGCCGTCATTATCCAGCCATCATAAAAACCCACATTTGCAAGAAGGAATGACTGGAACAACGGAAACTATGAATAATGGGAACGAGGCAGAGTAAACAAATACATATGGATGAATGGTGCCCAAGTGTTTCCCTTCAGTTTATGAAGCGTGAGGCGCTACCGGTGGAGATCGCCACGGGCGACACAACACAAATATGGGAGGGAAACACACATGCCTGATGTAATTTGGAAGAAATGCTTTCCCATGCACACCGGACATATACCTGTAAACATGGCACACAGATGATGGAAAAGGAGCATGCATGAGGTGTGCATGAGACGCACATGAGGTGTGCATGAGGCATGCATGAGATGCACATGATGTGTGCATGAGGCATGCATGAGACGCACATGATGTGTGCATGAGACACACATGAGGTGTGCATAAGTTTTCTGGCTGATATAATTAGTGCTCCAGTGAACATGGAATTTATGTAATTGATAAAGGGGTAACACTTTACTTAGTAAATGCATTAATTAACCATTAACTATGCATTACTTCATCATTAATCAATTATGACGATTCATTCACTTCTTTGCAGGAATTTCATTAGTTAGTTCATTAGTTAATCATTAACTAATTCATGTTCATGATTAGTACTTCAGTAG
>JAODKM010000001.1:36401913-36420280 GCA_026780845.1 Petrocephalus sullivani
CATGTTCATGATTAGTACTTCAGTAGTCAATGAGTTACTACTATTATTTGTGGCCCCTCAAGTAAAGTGTTACCGATAAAGGTATCACTGAAATGTTAACTGTTTCTCTGCACAAATTCAAAAATAACAACTCATTTCTGAATAAAAGGTGGACGAATAATGCCCAACCAAAAGGCATTTAGGATATGTCAGTTTTCTTCACTTTTGTCATCTCTTAAAAACCACAGCATACAGAAGTATGGGTTCATCAATAGTGTAATGCAAGAATATGGACCCTACCGTACGACTGAAGACACAATCAAATTATGCTGATTCCAAAAACAGCCATGAAGCCAGCAGTCTTCCAGGTCACTACTGTGAGACATTTCATCTCTCCTCATCGTTTCCCAAGCAAAACACAAATTCGACACTTAATGTTTTAGTCTACGACCAAGATAATCAAATTTCTATGCCAGATTGATTTTTCATTATTACTATTTAAATCATATGCATTTGATGGGAGGGGGCAATCGCCTCACTACTGCAGGAGACAGGGAATATGGCATAATCTCTGGGTGATCGCAAACTGTAGCTCATAACCATCCAGAATCCCAATCATGGCTTGGCTCCGCCACGCTTACAATTCCCAATAAAAATGGATGGGCCCAGTTTCTGAGTGCGGCCGTATTTATCGACGCCTGCACCCACTAGGCTCCTCAGACAGGTCCCAGTGCATGTCCCGCGGCGCCCCACCCTCTCCTGCCAACAGTTCTCCGCTCAGCCCCATTACTCACAACTAGGATCCTGTCAGGCCCCTGCCCTCCCAAACATACACAGAGCCGCTACAAGAGCTCATTCTCCTTTGTGGATCTGCTCCCTCACATCTCATTATTATCACATTCAAAGTCTTCCTCCTCTCCGTTCCCGCTGAACAATAAAATTGAGCTTTTCATTTCGGCCCCCATCCGGTAAGGCTGTAAAAATTGGTTTAGAGAAAACAAAGCGGGCAGATGCCTTGAGATTTCAGAACTATAAGTTGTGCAGCTGCGGCAGGGGAGGATGAAAGCGCTGTTTTGACTTTAGTGCCCTGCGGGAATAACAAATCAGGCTTAAGTTCACTTTTCAGTGCTCTTCATAAGGAATATTCTCTGGGAAGGAGTCTGTCTTCTTCATACGAAAGTACAAAATCCCCTGTCTCCATGCAGAAATATTGTTTTATTTTTTTTTTTTTCCTGAGACTCCGGTATGTAAAATATTTCCCATGTAACTGCGCATAAATATTTATGAGGAAATAGGCCTTTTTCTCCACTATTTTTCCTCAGTTTGACAGATGCAAGGATATGCTGGGAGAGTATAACAATACGCACATCATATATAAAACTCAAATCCATGGCTGGCTGAGCAGCAACTCACTTTCCAAACCAGCGAAAGCACTATAGTAATGGACACCGGGTCACTGTATGGAGCGGACAGGGTTGGCATCTCTCAGGGAGGGCTGAAGTCCAGGGACGAGCCCGTTACTCACCCGTAGGCAGTTAGTCATTAATCGACTGCTAATTCGTTAATGGCTAATTGTTATTGACCTGTTATTTAAGATGCCTGAAAGGGATGAAACTGGCTCCACATTTATTAGGGAGAGAGATCTTTGGAGGTGTGTTTGGTCCTAAGCGAGGTAAACAAACAGGCAAGCAAATCCCCATTACTTCCTCATATTCTTATATCACGTGGATCTCCTGCCATTTGTCACCACAGGATCTGGAAGCTGAGAAGCACAAAGGCAGATCCCTTAAAGGGCCTTGACATGTAACTCCATGTTTAATGGCTAAGACCTCCCACATGTCTGAGTATGGAACGGATATGAATTTGACACAGTCCAAATGATTGGTACAAATAGTTTTATGGTTTCATGACAGTAAAAGTAAATAGCCTTTAAAAGAAGCTGCCTTCCTGTGGGAGCAAATTTAAAACAGGTTCTCTTTTTGAGTTCCCTCACTTATATCAGCCCCTCTGTGCTTCGTATTTACAGGATTCGTGCGTTTAGAGAGAGTGGACAGGAGACAGCAGAGAGCAGCACATGTGACACCGACTGTTTCGCTGAGCAAATCTGAAAGACATGCTGTGTTCCTTTCGTGCCGTGGCATAATTGCCTAGCTGGCGTTTTTTTGTGCCAAGCAATAGGAATGATGCCCAGTTGTGGGCGCAGCAGGTGGTATTACACAGAGAGGATTTAATTATTTATCTGAGCGCAGTTAGAGGAAAACACAACAAAGAAGCTCCGAGAAATATCTCCGCAGAGGGGACTGGGGGTGGGAGGCAGCCTCATGAATTATGCATGGCGGCACACAATCGGGGGGGCTTGCCTTATTTATGAGCTTTTTAAAAAAGGCTTCACTGCGGGCGGATGCTTGAGCTGATTCTGCTAAGGAATGAAACATGTCTATTGCCTTAACGACACGACACTGAGCCGCCGCATCACGCCAAGGCAGCGATGGCACTGCAGACAAGCTTTGGGCCCCGATCTTAGCGAACACGCAAGAAACAGGGAAACTGCCACTGGCTGAATATATCAGCTGTGTTTTTGTCACGATGCTGAGTTTGTATTTGTAAGACCAAGAGGTTCAAATTAGCCAGCCTTCTACACTATCAAAGCTGTGCACCTTCTCCTTCGGTCCCTGTTCACATTCATGCATCCTGCTAGCTGTTAGCTGTCCTTCTACCATCGGGCAGCTCAGGGAAGAGCAGCTCCCCTGCTGGTCATGCATGTAATCTGCTGTGCCACTTATTTTGCCATTACAAATCAGAGGTATTGGTCCCCAGACTTTTTTCTCATTGTTACTCTTTTAATAGAAAAAAAACTGTCTTACAGATTCAGAAGGTAAATAAATGTGTGTCCTCTTGGCGTATATAACACAAAAAGTAGGAAATGTATCATTTTATCCTAAAGTGATTTTAAATAAAATAAATAGCCAGATGTTGGGGAAAATTTAAACCACCTTTTAGGCTTCATTGTTATGACTTGAACAGAATATTGAATTATAGAAATTTGAAATGATGAGCGTATAAAAGAATCTGATTGCTGACATGTCATCGCATTTACTGCGATGGGATTATAACCCAGATATGTTTGACGCGGTTGTCCTCCCAGCCAAACCGGCACCTGCCCCTGTGCCTGGGTCTCACCATCTGATTCATTCTGCCATCAGGAGGAAAGTGCTGCTTTGCTGGCTGCCAGTCGTGTTTAAAGATAAGTAGCACTCATGCACACTTTGGGATTGAAGGGATTACAGGCAATTAAATTCAATTGGACCGTGCTGAGTGGCCCCTGCTGGGTTTATCCTGAGCCGAGAAGAGAAACAAAGAGACATGACGAGGTTCCTACACTAACGAGCCCTGGTCCCTGCTGCGGCAGCCGGGGAGTCCGCAATCAGCGCACCGACGGCGGATCGTCTCGGCGGAGACGTCTAAGCCTGTCATACGCCCACCACTTTCTGACATACTCTTCATGGACAGGTGGTGGCGAAGTGGTTAAGGTTTTGTGTGTCTTAAACCCACTCATTGTCGCCACAGGGAAATGCCTTTGTGAAGGACTAGGAGCAGATGAGGCCATAACAGGCCATATCGTTAGTTTTCTTTAAAGCTCATGACAGTCAGAACAAACCGGAATCTTTCCAAGCTTTCAGTCTAACTCCAATTTCCCTCCAGTTCAGCAACAGAAATTTTCTGACTGTATCAACATGTGTTTAAACCACCAACCCGAGGGCGAGCTCTTTCAGTCTGTGCTGTGCCTGGTAAGTGTAGCCTACAGGCAGGGTAGGGATTAAGGCTGGGATTAAAGACAAAACTGAGAGATCCCCATAAATGAGGAGTGATTAGACATTTAAGCCTACAGATAAGTAGCGGTCAGGGATTTCAGTAGCTCCAACTTTAACGTTGATTGTACTGTCCGGGTTGACCCTAAGCTTATAAAAATGTACCATTGTGTTTCAAACCAGGTCCTTAGCATCACAAGAGCCTGCTTGGTTGATATGGATAAAAAAAACATCATCATCATTAAAACTCTAGACCAGGGCACCAGAGTGGCACTTCATGTTGCATTGTGTCCATGTATCCATACATATTCATCCAACCATTCATTCGTTCACACTCTATTGATCTATTGCTGAGTGCACAAGAACTCTGTTAACCCTAAATAAATGTAACTCAGTTTGACAGGAGCATAACCAATGTGATTTTAGGCTGTTCTCCAGCGGGGGTTGGTGTGTCTGTGGGTAAATTCGCATCCCACAAACGGCCCATTTGTCTGCATGCTTGGGGAGGATGTGTGCTGTTGGGCTGACTTCCCCTTGGAATGTCCTCACAATGGCCGCAGGGATCTAACCCCATCTACCAACAGAGAACTTGGCATCTGTAGCTACTGTGAGGTCTCGTGACATCATTACATTCAATAATCGGCTGCATATTTTAGGCTCCACAGTCATTTCAGTCCAACAACAAGGAGCAGAAATGTACAAACCTTCTATTGAAAGTGACTGCAAAATGAACCCTTTCTCTCGTTTACTAATCACTGATACATAATAAGAGCACATTAACAATTAATGGTGACCAATGCAATCTGAAGTACTTATGGAAGGGACATACTATTTTGACAGGAGGCCAGTGACTAGACATTGATTATGTGAACGTTAATATCCAGTTGAAGTGCATTCATTCACTCTACCACTGGCAAGTGGACAGGAATATTACACTGACAAATCCTTGCATTGCTGTCAAACATCGGGGGGCTCACCAGCCTCACGTTAAACCATGGAACGCACAAAAGGGATCTCCCTCGTTTCTGCTCACCTGTCTCTGCAGGTGAAGGAATAGATCCAGGCTGTTCCAAAGTAAGTGCATTTGGCAAGTCCTGCCAGATCACAGAAGGCCGAAGGAAAAACGCACATTAACTAAAAGCCTATCACTCTGACAGAAGGTGGTCATCCAATAGGGATTTTGCAACCTTTCCTGCTGGAGATAATCTCACCTGAGAAGGAGGTAAGCAAAATATAAGACAAAGCAGGTGCTACTGATTTGTAATCGAGCAGAATATTGGGAATACTTGAGGGCATTTTCTCTTTGTATTCATTTAAAACAGACGCTAGAGCTATGTGTCACTATGCTACAAAGAAAAAACTCAACTGACGGCTTGCAACCAGCTAAACCATGAGGAATAAATCTTCAGACATTGACCTTGTCTTTAGAATTGAGGCAATCAGAGATATCTCAGCCTCACTTAGGCCTTTATAGTTTCTGAATTAGATATATGGATACAGGAATGAAGCAAGCCTTGAGCTAGCCGACAGTCTGCGGTCTTCCTGGTAATTACACAAGCCTCCCATGCCACCCAAAATGCGAGTAACAAGGCACACAATTTCAACTAATAGTGTAGCCCACTCCCTCCACCAGAGGAAACTTAACAACTGTGACCGAAGCAGATCCCTCCTGCCGGGGGCCGACATGCCCTTCTCATTCTTCCTGTGCCACCCACACACCAGGCACTGAACGGGAGCATCATACTGGCCAAACCATAACACATGAAGATATATGCACTGCATGCTCTGACTGCATAAATACAGCCACAATTCACGAGCCCATGTGTACGGGAGACAGATAAGAAATGGTCAGCGGAATTAATTTAATCTAAGAATTAAAGATACCTAACTATCACGAATGCAGATATACTCCCGATAAAGGATGCACAGATTTTAATGTAGATAAAAATTTCTTGAATGCCTTCCCCGAAGATTGATGGCACGTGCTTGAGTCTCTCTTGGTCAGAGAATCAGTTTCTCAGCATAGGAAAGCCCAGGACTGTGTATTGAGGCATCTCACTGCTTTGTGACGCTAATTCAATGAATTGGGGGTTTTGTGTTATAGTGCTTTGCCTCGCAGGGGTAAGGCAGGGTGTCAGCCACATCCTGTTTGGGCCGTATCAGCATGAACAAAAGGTGCCGTAGAGCACATCCTAGCAGACAGACAGGTTTAGCCTCACTCAACAACAAAACAAGCCACAAGCACTCATCTCTGCACTTCTATCGGAGGACAGAAGCATTTTGGCACACACTCTGAGGTGAGATATAAAGGTCCCACAGGAAAAAAAAAACCCAATACTGATGTTGACACATTGACAGACGGCCGGAAGGAGCGCCGTCTTATGCCGAAATGTGCGCTCCTTTCTGATGAAGATTAATGCTCACCCAAGGCAGCTCCTCTGCTTCCAGTCTGACTTTCATTGGACTGATTGACCTAGAAAATGGACTATTGTTAAGGGAGTCAGGCGTTTTTTAGCATGAGAAAAGGGAGGGAGGGGGCTTTGAAAGGCGTAACTGAACTGCAGGCCGTTTTCCCATGATGATCAATTTAAGTGAGATCTGTTTTCAATGCTGACATACTTTAAGTGAACTGAAATTGTTCCTCATAGGCGTTTCTTGTCAGGCTCATTTCACAGATAAGAAACCTGGGTACATCACCTCTGGTTATGAGAACCTCAGTCTGATGCAATTAAATGTCGGCAAGCCATAAGTCGATAAAACTGTTTTTTTTTTTCTGTAGACAATGTTTTTCCATTAGAGATGTTTTCAATATGTTGGATGCAGACTAACGGGAGCATCAAGTTCATTGGCTCGCCCCACTTCCCTGCGAAAAATTGCTGAAAAGAAGCGAAAGGCTTACTTCCTGTTTACGCTGGGAGCTGGGATAATTTGAAATCAATGCCAGTTTTTTTATTCTGTTCACGAAGCGCTCTTTGGGGGAAAAAAGTGTGTGCTCTCTGTGCCCTTCATAATCCAAATGTTCAGCAAGAAGCATCAACTGGACTCCATATTGCTTATATTTTTGGCAACGTTGACTACGTATGTTTAGTCTTTTTTCTTCCTCAAGCGAGCGTATGGCAGAGAGGTACAATAGCTCACACAAAGGTCTGCATTCCTCGTCTTCTGGAGTCTCCGTGCTGAGCAAGGGCAGGACTTTGAAACGGCATGCTAATGACTCCTTGGCACTTCCAAGTGCCCCCTCTGTCCACCATAGCAAGAGGGCAGCAGAGTTTAATTATAATGACAATGGGGTTGCTGGCAGAAGGGCCAGCCTTAGATGGGGCGTACGAGATGGGCGAGATCACCAGCGCAGTCCCAAATTAAATTGGGAAGCTTTGATTTCCTCCAGGGCTGACAGATGGAAGAGGTCAGGCCCCCCTTTGTTGGAGTCATTAACTAATCTCTCAGAGTCCATTGTCTGTGGACGGACCCCAAAAGAAGCCCCCACAAACCCTGCGGAGCCCGATCACACATAGCACCTTTGACTTTCAGATTCACACTCTCCTGCTCATATTCCCGAGGATACTAAGCACGTCCCCCCGAGTCAATAAGGCCCCGGAGCATGCGAAATGTAGCCCAGTGAACAGACCGTTCAAATGAGCACAGGGCAATTGTGATCTTGACAGAGTGCCTCGGTAAACACTTTAGTCTATTATTCGCCTGAGTGGCGCTAATAAAGTTCCAGCAGCCAAAGTCTGCTGTTTTTGTTTTGACCCTTGAAGTAAACGTGAAAAAGCTGCGTCTAGTCACTAGTGAAGCAGTACAAACAAAGACAAAGAGCTAATGTGTGTATTTACATACCAATACACTACAGTACATAAATAAAGTATGTGCCAACTTGCCAAAAATTGAAAATCCCTCAGAATAATAGCAAGAAAACAACCATTACCTTCCCATATTACTGTCAGTTTAATCATCATATCATTTTCTTCGACTGACTTTAAAATAAAAAAAAACTGGTATACTTGCTCGCAGAGCAAACAGCATCCATCTTAAGATACAGCTGATAAGTGACATGCTTGTTTGAGCTGGAAATACCCGCAGACATGTTTACAATCGGGCTGTGCAGACAGCAGCTGTGTGTGAGCCTGCTATTGGCCAAATATTCCCTCCAAGCTAAAAACCCGCATTGTGATCAGTTACAGCGAGGTGCTACCGGCCACCGTTATAGAAGGGGAAGTCACAGGCACTGTAATGAGAGACACCGAGAGCAAAAGGTGTATTTATTTCTAGCCAAATGTGCTAGAAATAACTACTTAACAATCTAAATTATTTGTATTCTTTTGTATTTACTGGCATGAGGCAGAAAAATAAACAATCTAATAATTTAATTGCCTAATTCATTGCTTACATTTTCAAGATTTCCTTAAAAATGATCTTCAGATGTAAATATATGTTAGAAAACTATAATAAAAAGCTTTTAACAACTTAACCAAATGAATTATGACAAATTCATTTGAAAAATTATGAAAAATTATGACCTTTGTAGCAGAAAATTCTGTTTCCCACTGAAACAGAACCTAAGATGAAGTCCAGTTTCTGTACAAAACGAACCCAAAGATGCATTTAACCTCATTGGGTAGACTTCATCGCCTACAGCCATCCAGGGGAGGATTTCATTGCGCTCTCCACAAGAATCAAACACTGAGGAGTGTCTCTTGTCACTGTACAGTTGATGAAACATCTTTTTTTCTCGTGACCTTTCAGAAGTAATGAGGTGTAGCTTGAAAATGAGGACTTCTTGGCAGACCCCCCTTTCAGTACTGAACACTGCTTGTTTAGGTGTGTGAACAAAATATTTCTGCATATGAGATATAGTGATGAATTCCACATAGTGGACAGCGTTCATAGGCAAGCAGTACGTTCCAGGAATTTTTTTTTTACCTTTGGGACATGATTTATAGTGTGGCCTACAATAAGAGTAGGTGAGGTGCTCGCATGTCTTTCCAGTAAACACAGACTCAGATGAAATCACAGACACATGCCATTTGTCATCACCCTGACAATGTACATACCTCCTCCGCTCTATCACTTACTTCTCTCATCTCTCCTTTTTCTCCTCAATGATGACAACATGAATTTTTTTTTCTCCCTGAACCAGGAGAGACACTGGGGCCTACTTTCTTGCCTTGTAACCAGGCTCAGACAGTGTGGGTTGACATGGGCCCAAATCTAAATACTGGGAGGGCAGGACACCACATGTTCTGATGTCATCCTGACTCCAAACTCCTGCTTACTGAGGCCAGGACAACCAGCCGAGCATCATCAACACCCTGGACAGGGTGAGAAGACACTCTGGGCCCAGCTTTCAAAAGGATGAGATACTGTCAGAACGGAAGAAATCCAGTCACCCGGGAAACCAATAGCAATGTAGCTATTCTGGAAAAACAGACGTCCCTGCAGCCTGCTGCTACCCATAAATACCAACAGAGTGAAACAGGCCGGTTCGTTTTCAACACGCTCACTAAATACTCAACATTAAATGTGTAATACAATACATTATCAATTTAGTAAAAATTGCCAGAGAAAACATGTACTTAAACTGATAGGAATAAGTGTAACAAAACAATTATGTGCTATTATAAGTGTATTAATAACAACAATGATAATTCCATCCATTAGTCTTGCATCAGAAGCATTTATTCATTTAAGAATGTTATTATAGCATTTTAAAAGTAGGTATTGTGAGTCTGTAACCCAGTTTGCATAAAGCTTATTAGCTGGGAAGTCTTCAGAAAGATATAATGAGGGGGGGGCACTGCAATCTGAGTCACAGACACTTAATGCTCAATAAACCATTACGGCTAAAAGTCTCTTAATTAACTTCCACTTATATCAGATTTCCATTCTCTACGAATTAATTATGTGCTTGATTACCATCTAGTTACATGGTACGTGTGGAGATTTCGCTCAGTGTATATGGCTCAGTTTCATCGGAAGTAACCGAGTGTTACTCTCAACATGTGCGGCGCGTGCTCTCCTGTTACCTTACCTTCGAGCACTGTTTATGGTTCTGACACCACACCAGCGATCCGTTTCCCTGTAGCACAGAACAAAGGAGACCACATCAACACCTCATAGTCACACTGTTTCACCACGCATATTGTTTAAATAAAAAATGACTTTCAACAGTACAATGAAGTCAACACAGAAAAACCGTCCGATATATTTCAGAATGAAAGTCATCCCGTAGTTGAAAGTTAAATAAATGCCCCACTTTTGCAGATGAATAAAACAATGGGATATAATATGAAACTTCTGAGGTTTTACGGTGCAGTCAGTGAGGCGATCTGAGAAGCTATTTCCCCGGCCAGCCTTGTTTAGCAGAAGCCTGTGACCTCAGCTCCTGCTCTCTCAGTCTGTCCACTGACATTTAGCAAAGGTAACCCAAACAGCAACTGCAGCCAACCCTCCCTGAGAGACAGGGAACACCACTCAGGCTAATGTGTAGGGAAGGGCCAGGCTGCCGGCTGCTGGGATGTAGACCTCGGTGTTAAGAGTGTCTGAGCAACGAAGCACTTCTTGTCATTCATTATTAGAAGTTTCTCGGCACATCATGGAAGGAGAGTTTCTCTCAAGCTATGTTTTTGTGTAACAGCTTTTTCTACTTTTTCAAACGGAAACAATCTCCACCCACAAAGGCGTGTCCTGATCGTTTACGAAAGTATTTCCATCCACACTGAAACTAGCAAAAAGGTGTATGACATAGCTATTTGCCTATAATGGGCATGCTCGCATCAACACAGTGAGCAATATATTAGCTACTTCTTGTGCAGATATGCCACAGTCACACTGTGTAACATGCTATTTCGCTGAATTCATGATAGCGACAGGGAAATCGTCACTGAAGGCAGCTCCGCTAAATCTGCCATGGTGCAGTGCTGTATACTTCCATGCAGGGTGATCAGGTGACCAATCAGACGTTGTAACTAGTTGGACCAAATCGGGGAAGGGCCACGCGATTAGTACGGTCCAATTATGATGTTTCGTGAAATTGGAGAAAAATGTATGCATTTTTAAACTAAATCGTAGCAGTGTGAACATCGCCTTGGGTCTGCAGGGAGAAGCAGTGCAGTTCTGCTGACACCTGACAGCTCAATTAAACAAGAACTAATTTTAATATATTTAGTAAGCAGCCAAATCACATCTTACAGATTTACAATGTTCAATAATGAGATATCACTACATTTTCTCATATAATTCGAACACGGTGGTTAATACGGTATGCTTTAATATGATAAGCCTGAATGCTTGAACCATGGTTTTGGTTGTCACAATAATTTAAAAATTGCTGTGATTTCTATGAGACCTTAAAATATCACATTTGACAAGATACTGTGCCTGCAGTGTGAATGAAGTGGAAGCGGGTGCCAAAACAGCTAAATTCTGACATGTGACCTGCTGGATCAGGTCCTTGGGGACTGCTCTTGGGAGATTTTGACCTAATTTACCTCGACTAAACATTCCAGCTACTCTACAGAATACCTAAATCAAACACTATACTATCAATACTGTGTTCTTTTCAAGCAAGAGCTCACTGTATGCTCCATATCCCTGCACTGTCCTGCAAGTTACAGACGACAACAGGGAACTGAAGAACTGGATGACTACAGCATTGCTGACTAGGAGTCTGTTTAAGTTCAATGTCAAGTTCAAAGGCTCTTCGCATAATGTAGTCCACTGGAAATTCCCAGTGAGATTTTGGGAAGAAAAGGACTTAATTTGCAGTGTGGTACCAGTGGGTCTTCAAATACAGTGTCAAGGGTCGGGGTGTGCCCATCTTCAAAGAAAGCTGCGGCCGATGACAAATACCGGAATATCTGATGTAATTCATTCAGTCACCATTTTCATATTTAAAGATAGGCTGTCACATTAATTTTACATTATATGTTTTCATTTTGTTTCATTACATCGAACATGACTGCCTGGCTTTATAATACCGAAAATGACTTGATGTCAAATATTACTAGGTATTATAATTTTAATGAATATTAAAACATAAGTAGGATTATTGCTTGATTAACTGTGATGAAAATGCATCAACAACACTGATGAATTTCTTTACAATCTCCAAATAATCAATGAACATGTTTATTGAGTAAAACTCGGCTATACTAATCACTTCACTCATTGGTATATAAATTGCCATGGATCTAGAAATATATCCTGCTTAATAGTAGCAATGCCTTTGACAGGGCCCTGGTGATATTCATAGTCTGCCATCTAATTCTGATCCACATCCCTGTCACTGTAACAAAGAGGCACAGGAGGATGTTGTCCCAGCTGTCCCAGGATGACCTATCCATGTCACACCAAAGTAGGGATAATTATAGGGCAGATTGTGATCCCGTAAAACCCAGACCACATTCCAGGCCCAATCCGTCACAATGCAGAGCTAGATACTCTCTGCTCTTGTGTTAATCCACATTTTGTAGAAAAGAAACATCCAGAAACTCAGTGTCACACATGAAAAAGCCACAGTTACAGACACAGGATTTAATGCCTAGTATGATGTCGTTGATAAGGTCAGGAAGAGCACAAAACAGAGGATTCCACTGTGGATACAGCATACAGAGATAAACTGGACCGCTGCTGCTGTTTCAGTAAGTCCACACACTCGCAAATGATATAATACAAGGAAGAAGAACCGCCTTCAAGTTGAGGGTATTTCCTGCATATGGAAAACTGTTTGTCTTACTGTGAATTGTGTGTGTGTCTATATATATATATATATATATATATAATGTGTGCATGTGTACCTACAGGTTCTGCTATACCTGTGAGGAGGAAGCATAGCAAATCCTCAAAAAACGTGACTAATGAAGTCATTTTTTCTATACCCGCTACCTCAGACTTCATTTTATAAAAATCTGTGAATGCAAAAAAAGTAAAAACACCAAGACTCTTGTGTTTTGTTTGGTTACTTGTGCTGAAGGTGAATGGGGAGGGGTTAAGGGTGTCATCATTGGTATTAGGGTTATGTCCATAGGAATGAATGGACGGTCTTCATTAAGATAGGAATACAAATGTGTGTATTTTAAACCTTTGTGTGACAGTTGGATTAAAAAGCAAGACCAATGGTTTACATCATGACATTTTGCTGACATAACAGTGCTGTTTTCTCAGGCTGCCTATTTATCAGTACGGAGGTTAAATTGGACGTTGTTTCAGTCACAGCAATCCCAGCTGTGTTCTAGTTTTCACACGTAAAACTTTGTATTTTACTTATCTGGGATTCAGATTAATTTCTGGAATTCATACAGTATAGTATTTTGTTACATTATATCATTTTACTTTATTAATTTATCATTTTGGAAACCTACCGTTATATCTAACAATAGTAAAATCACGTTTTACATTGGAAGTATAACTTAAGTTTTATGCTTTAATCCAGACTCCTCTGTTTATTGTAATGCATTTGGAAACATCTCAATATGCAAAGTCAATAAATTTAAAAACAACTTAGGCTCTCAGTGAGGCCTACTTTATGAAGGCAACTTGTTGAAATATACATAGAGTGAGGTCTGTGGAGCACCGTCAGTCCTAACTCTCGGACATGTGGGACCTCAAAAGACAAGAGATTTACTGACAAGCCTGTCCTGGTTTAAATGCTTTCACTGGGAGGTGAAACCAGGCAACATAGGCCTCTATTCATCCTGTCTTAACTAATGAAAACGGCTACACATGAGACAAGCAGTGGCTGGGCCTGGAATCTACCCACAGTGACTTTATATCAGGGCTGAAACAAGGGAATAGAGCAAATCTACTCTCCGATGTTTTTCTTTCCGCAAATCTCACATGTAAGACATAAACTCTAATAGCTGAGACATTAGGAATGAATAGCTAAATTTAAGATGCAATATTTATTGGCTTTCGGTGGCCCAACAAGACTACATTGACACACCTTTATTTTTAGACTTATGGGATTTCCTCCCATAAATAATCTCACATAAGGTAGATACCTTCTCTGATGATGGAGAACAGAGGGATCGTTTAAACACTCAAGAATGTGTTGAAAGGAAGAAATACACATCTACTTATGAACAAAACCCATCGTTGAATGTGGTCAGACATTAAGAGATTTCACATGGTAGAGGAGTCTGCATTCTGTCCCAAATACTTTTACTGCTAGTCTACACACAAAGTTAACTATGGATAACTTCATATGAAATAGCTGGATAATAATGTTAACAATATAAGATTAATGTCACATTATTTAACTAACTTTTAAGGCTTCTAAGAAAATCCTATATAGTCAAGGCCAAGAATTATAGAAATGATAAAAGTCTTTTATGGCAGAATACTAAGGAAACAGAAGGTGATCTAATGTGTTAGGTTGTCATATAAGAAGGAATCTAAGAGAATCTGTTTCTTCTTCTAAATGTAGAGTTTGCTCACTCGGTACTATGCAATAATAAGCTGGCTTGACAGTACATCATCCTATAACCCGTGAGGGCTGATCCTATACTTCCTGGAATAGTGTGTAAACAGTCATTGGTGGTGTAGATGACCACTCAACAAATACCTTTCAAATGCACCACCTCAGTAGCTACTTGCCTTTCTTTTGGATGTTCAAGCAGCAGTGACAGTGCATAGCGAAGAGCGCAAAAAAAGCATAACGTGTCCATCCCAATAACTGTCCCCAAAGAACATGCCGGGCATTTTCAAGATGTGCTCTGCAGCAATGGGCTCTGGTCAGTGCTGAAGAATGCCCGATCCTGATTCATGGTCTCCAGCTATTTTAAGTAGCGCAAAGGTAGGTGTTTGTCAAGTGCTTTGAAATCACAAGATTGGTATTTTGGACAAGTGCATACTGAAGAAAAGGGTGGATGCGTGGAAATTATTATTTTTATGAGAGGGAAATTGAAAGGTCAGGACAAAACGTATTATTTCAGGCAACTCTGGAAGACAAAAATGACCCACTGAATCTAAAGCTTCATCCTCCAAATAGCAACAGACGTCTTCATACAAGTGGGTCTGCAGTACCATCTACTCATTTAAGACAGGAGAGACCCAGTAATGATGCACCTCACAACCACAGACGGAACATGCTGAGAAATTTGTTGAGGGCAACCTTTGCCAAAAGAAAACACAGAGCTCCTTAAATAGCAACGTGGTGATCTCCCTAGGCCTGCATCCACAGAGATGGTGCAGTCTACGAGGTGTGACTGTGACGTCTGGTGGCCGGACACAGCGAGGTGGAGCGTGTTGTTGCAGCTGACCAGACCTGCTGTTTCCACACGGACGTCCTGCTGAGATCACAGTACCTTCCACTTAATGCACAGCTTATGCAGCAATAACAAGCTATTCTGGGACTTGCAAACCTGTTGAACCTCTTCCCTCTATCAAAGGTTCGATATGCTTTGATTTTTCTGCCAGAATCTCTCTGTTGTTAAAAAGAGCAGATGGCGATTACTTCAGTGGCTATGCTAGATGAAATATGTCTTTATCCTTATAGACAGAACATTATTAGTAAAGCTGAGGTTTCTCCTTTGACTCATACATCAAGGTCTTTAATGAAAATGTGACCGCAGAGGGTTTACAGTGTCAGGTCATAAGAGACAAAATTACAAACAAAAAAATCTGATTATTTGTTTTATTTTATGTGCTTAGTGTTAGAACACAGCCACAATGCTGGTCAACTGTTCAATAATCAATGCAGTGTATAACTGAGTGCATTATTTTATGATTAAACGCGATGGATTGCACTATTTTCCATTATAGTGTGCATGTGACTGAAACTTGAAAAAAGGCAAAACACTGTCCACGTGATAACATCGTCAATGAAAAGCAAAGTGTTTCCAGAAAAATCGATTTCTAATGTGTTTATAGCAGTCGACCATGCTGCAATTAGTGAGACTTGCTACAAACACAATAAGATTTATGTCTGAAATGTTTCTTCCACGGTTACATACTGTAATTTCTGTCCAACTTCATTTGCCTAAGAAAAGCCTTTAAACAATTCAAAAGACTTTAAATCGCCTTTACGACACAGTGAAAGACAGGAGTATAGTGCTCCCTTTCTCGGAGGCTCTGGATAAAACAGTGCCTCCAATGAAGTGTGAAAACAACTTCAGACATCGCCCGGAGGATCGGGTCTAATGCCTCGCAAACAGCGGGCTCTAATGAAACGCCCAGGTTACAATTTCCAGGCCGGAAAATCAGATTACCAGCGGATTAATAGAATATTAATGCAAAATGCCAAACGGTTATTAGCAACCTGTGCAGAATTCACGTTATCTTTTTTTAATCGATTTAATGAAAATGTGAATTCAGAAATGAGGTAGAAATATAATTTTGATATATTTATTCCTTGAATTAAAAAGAATGACTTCAGGTTTTATAATTGCATTTATATTTGTCCAAGCTAATAAACAGTACATATTTTAATTCTATATCAGCCCTCCCCATCCGAAAAGGTTGGACGTGGTAGATAGTAATAAAGTGGTAAACGGCCGGGGTGGCTTTGGTAACGTGTATAAGGCAGTGTATTTTAACAGAATTCACTCTACTATCATCATGTGTACAAATCGTCAATTCCCAAAGGACTGATAACAAATACTCCAGTTAATTACGGAGGATGCACGTAATAATCTGCGCACAAGCATGTTAAGGTACTGAAGTTGAAGAAAAATGAAGAAATTCTTCATTGCCATCAGCTATTACTTCACTGTCATCTAAATTACGCGCAAACTTTACCCGGTTAGTAACTTTGATAACTATGTCTTCACGCTATAACAAAAGTTGGATTAAGCAATTTTCACATTAAATAGCAACGAAAAAAATAGAGAATAATCACTATTCATACTCGTTTCCTTTATAAATACATCGTTATAAAAGGTATGTAATATGTAAATTAAGTGCCTTAAGATAGTTTAAAGTTGACAAAGAACTGAGAGAACAAGAGACAGCATGATGGATTATGATCATCAAGGCATCAAAATAAATAACAGTAACGGTGTGAGCAACATCCTCCCCCGACTCGGTGGGCGACATCGCCCATGTGCTGTTACCTGAAAATGCTTGAAAAAGGCAGATATGCGTGTGATGTGCAGACTCAGGCATCGGGACGCGCATCTCGCCCGATAAATGCCGCTGCTGCTGAAGCAGGGCTCGTCCTGCCTCTTCGCACCGACGGTACCGAGCTTCCAGGGGGCTGTAATCCACAGACACAGGGTCAGACATACACCGACATTCCTAGGAAACATTCTCTCAACTGTTGTGCTTTTTTTATCTTCACACTGCGAGCAAGACAGACTGCGTGGTGCTCAGGCTGGAAGAAACTAAAGAAAGTTCAATAATGCGCTGGGGAGGAGCCAGCGGCAGCACGCCGCGCCCCATTGGCCGCGCCGGGCGCTGAGTGACGGGCGCCGCCGGCGCGCGCCCGCAGGTACGGCGCCGCTCAGTGCCGCAAGCTCCGGCCGCCGCTGGACTCGAGGGACCCCTGAGAGGCGCTTCTCTCGGATGGAGAGATGGCTTGTCTACAGAACATCGTGTTCATTTTAAGTCCGTCATCTCATCCCCAGAAACTTTCTTGTTATCATATTGATTCTTATCAAAGGCTTGTTCAAGGCTAATGCAGGTGCTTATGATGACGTTTTAAAATAGTCGCCCCTCTAGATTCGCCACAGTTGCCCATAAAATGGGAGTAAACATATATATCAACAATACTGGAAATTATTTAGACCGCATAAAATCATATAAGAATTTTTGTGTTATTGAATATGTTTAGTGTACGCACACCCTATATGTTTTATAATAACATTTATTTTTGGTTTAAGAAAGTGTGGCATCTAGGCATCGTGGCCCCCACTCACGTGTTACCTGTCTCTGTGACCGTGTATAACGCCTTTCTCTCAGTGACTTTTATTGGACTCGCACAATTTTCACAATCGTTGGGATCTTCCGCCCCTAAGCCTCGCGAATATGAAACGGTGACTACGTTCACTCCAGCTCGTCCATGATACTGTATTATATGGCAAAGGGGGGTAATTATTTGTTTTATTTTCCTAACCATGACAAGCTGTATTTATTATATAGGTGGAAAAAGCATGCCATTCATTCTGTGGTAGAAAATGTCCTCTGGAAAAATATGACAATCATCCAAAATAAAATGGATAAACTGCACCAAAGAGGGAATTTTAAAACACAGGTAAGCCTAGCTAGCTTTTTATCTGAACACCCATTACATGTACACTATATGGACATTTTCTACCACAGTATTGGGGCACACTTCTTAGTCATTGAATTCAGAGGTTTCATTCAATCCCATTGCCACAGGTGTAAAAAATCAGCCACATAGCCAGGCTTACAAACAAAGAGTGGGCCGTTCTGAAAAGCTCAGTGTATTCAAGCATGGTACTGTCATAGGATGCGACTTTTGCAATATGTATTTCCTTCTAGATATTCTATAGTCAACCACAGAGCCGGCCCAAGGCATAAGCGAACTAAGCAGCCGCTTGGGGCCCCCACGCCACCAGGGGGCCCTCATGAGTGCTTGAAATGTCAAGATATCTTGATTTAGGGGGGGGGGGGGCGAA
>JAODKM010000001.1:36421015-36441057 GCA_026780845.1 Petrocephalus sullivani
GGGGGGCAATCAAATTCTGCTTAGGGCCCCATAAAGGCCGGCCCTGGTCAACCGTAAGAGGTATTACTGCAAACTGAACTAGAACAGAGCTTGTGAGCCAGGCCTTTATGCCCAGCATCAGTACCTGACCTAACAAATGTTCTTCTGGATGAATGGGCAAAAATTCCCAAAGACACACTCCAAAATCTTGTGGAATTTCCCAGCAGAGTGGCAGCTGTTATAGCTGCAAAGGGGGGTCCAACTCCATATTGATACCTGTGTATTTAGGATAGGATGTCATAAAAGATCCTATAGGTGTAATGGCCAGGTGTCCTGATACTTTTTTCCATATAGTGTATACACAGAGAATCCTGATGTGTGGATTTGGGGAGACTGAGAAAAAGCAGGCATCTGTTTGCCTGGATAATTCAGGTCAGTGATCACTTTGGGATGGGATTTACAAGAACAGCTCACATGAGTATTATGTATTTCATATTTAGTAGACAAGCTGGCAGCTTTCTGACAGAGCACGCACCTTCCTGTTCCCTTGTTCAATCCCCATCCAGCAGGAGACGCTGACCGCTTACTGGCTGCACAGTGCGTCTGGGAGCCAGTCCAGACGGCCAGATCCTAGGCCACATCTGGGCAGCAGGAAACTGTCCAATTTCACAGGGAACCCCACAGCTAGGAGCAAAAGCCCACCAACCGTCGTTAACCCATAGCTAGGAAACACCACGAGTTTCCATCATAGGACAATAAAAATAATTACAAACAAATCCTATACAATAATTTCCCCCCTAACTTCTGTGTTATTTTGTAGCCCTAGGAATGGAGAAAATTTGACATGCTAAAAACGATTAATGAAATCCCCGTTTTTTTTGCGGAAAAGTTGGGATCTAATAAGAAAGTTCCCCGGGGGTTTTATGAGAGGATCTGACTTCACTTTCCACAGATTATTGAGTGCTTTGCAGCCCGCTATAACAGCGGACATGTTACGACCTAATGAGCTTTTATATGCGTAGCTTACACAGAGGGACAGGAGCCGGGACCCGTCTAATCGCTCCGCTGGGCCGACGGTGCCAGATTGCCTAGGGCCCATGATGCTCTGTGCCAAATGCTTCAGCACTGATATCTCCATTGAAAGTAATCCCTTAAAACAGGGTATATCTTGGAAAACATGAAGTACTTCCAGGGATGGGGAACGGCATGGCAATTAGATGTTTATATAAATTTCACTTTGCCAGATTATGACTGGAAGTTAGCAGGCTTGCTGGTTTGTTTAAAAAAAATTGAAATAGAATTCTACTCACGATTCCTTTTTATTTGAAATTGACGTATGTTTGAGGCACTGTGTACAAGGCACATGTTAGTCTGCCTCACTGCTGAGCATAACTGCAGTTCATGAGGGTGGCCTGGACAGGGCACTATTGTGTTTTTGTTCCCCTGGATATCCTGTTTCCCAGGTGGTCCTCCCAGCCCACATGTCACAGGGCGACTGGTCCCAAGCCACCCTTAAAATGCTTTGCAGACGGATGTCTGTGTACCTTTACCGCACACGCATGCATAGAGGTGTATAGCGGCCCAATCTGTGGCCTTATTAGGGCCATGTGTGTCGGGGCTCTGTTTATGGCCAGGGAAACACGCTGCCTGTGTGGGGTCCCACCATTTTCCGCAGGCCATGCAGTGGCGTGTCTCCGTAGGGCGCCACTGACCGGATGGGGCGGCGACCCCCAGTGAGCGCAGCCTCATAAACCAGCCCGCAGATTACCCTGGTTTATGGGCGTAGTGACGTCACTAGCATGTCATCCGGAGATGGGCATGTGGGTATTTTGGGTGAGCACCAGAGTTAAGTCAGTGGTCTTGTGGGGTCCCCTAGTGGATAAAAGTTGTTGAGCCAAGGGTGGTGGTGGTGGTGGGGGGGGGGAGGGGGCTGTAGCAACAGAAAAGTTGTTAACGGGGGGGTTTTCTGTTGGATGTGCAGACCATCTGTATAGGGTCGTTTGCACTGTCTGCCCGTGGCCATGCTCCTACTCACCTGTAGCAATGACCCTGCCCCCCTGTAGACATTCTCCTGCCCACCTGTAGCCATGTCCCTGCCCCCCTGTAGACATTCTCCTGCCCACCTGTAGCCATGTCCCTGCTCACCTGTAGACCTGTAGCCATGTCCCTGCTCACCTGTAGCCATGTCCCTGCCCCCCTGTAGACATTCTCCTGCCTGCCTGTAGCCATGTCCCTACTCACCTGTAGCTATGTCCCTGCCCCCCTGTAGATATGCCCCTACCAAGCCATTGAAAAGAGCATTAAAACACCGCACCCTTTCCTCTGGTGTTTTGCCTGTTTTCATGAAAGTGTAGAGGGTTTATTTACTTACAATGTTAATTCAAAGTGCTACAATCACTAAGAAGATCTCTGGATTTGTAGAGTAAACTCCTTCTTCGGTGTTTTAATGCTCTTTTTCAGTTCCCTCCAAACACATACAGTTGTGGCAAACTACAATCTTTAAACTGTCCTCTGGGATTGGGTTTGCTCATTACTGTGCCCATGGAAGTGTCCTGGGCTGCCCCACCAGCCTGTTTGTGATGCATTATCTACCTGGATTTGCCCAAAGAAATCTGCAAAATAAATACATGTAAATGCAGTGATTCTCAAGACAGTTCCCCCGGCTCAGCACTACAGGAAATGAAGGGCTACATTGTTCAGAATGTCCTTCCCACAGCTTGCACGTTCAAAGAAATCATGTCTCCTCATCCATCTTTTGCAACACAGGATTCAGGAGTAATCCTGACAGTGTAAACCGCTTATCCAGGACAGGGTCAGAGTGAGCCTGAAGCATCTCCCAGAAGCACAGGCCATGAGACAGGGGACACTCTGGACATGATGCCAGTCCATCATAGGGGACAGTTACCAACTATGGCTAATTTGCCGGCTAACACCCAGGGTTGGAATCTGGGGAGACCACAGTGTCAACCACTGACCTACCTCACAGACATATGCGATAATGCTGAAGACATCAACAGAATAAATGCAGTATAATGTTCAATCAAATATGCTATAGCTGGCATCCATAACTAAACATATGCTACTTGTGTGAGCGACTCAGTAAGGATGCTTAGTTACACTGCATCAGAATAAACACATCTTTGGGTAATGGAAATATATTAGCTGTCTGAAACCATTCAAACAGATTTATCATTGTTTATACAGCACTCTCTATGTATTTTCACACTGAATAAACATCTGAATTTTTGTTGGAGTTGGATCAAAGCTCACTAATTGCACAATAGAGATACTGCTTTTTGGTTTAAAAAGCACCTGAGAGATTTGTTACAGACGATACAGTTTATTCTTTATTTCATTAAAAAAACCCTTTTTCAGCAGTTTGTTTATGCTAAAACACAACAGAATGGCCACTGAGGGCTCATTGGGAAATGTGGGAACAAACAGTAAAGCACTTTTAATGCTTTTAAATGTGGTTTCTGTGTGCTGTGAATGCGAGAGGTAACAGCACCGTGTCGGTTTCAGCAGCTGCCAAGACTGCTAAGGAAAGCAGGAGCGTGACCACCAAGTACAGCACTGATTATGAGCCTCAGCTGTAAATAAACTCCTACGTCTGAATAAATATTTGGGCATTTTAACCACTGTCATGTGGGATGTTTTAGAAGCTACATATAAAAAATAATAATAATAAAAAATCAGATTCACACATGTGACACAACATTTAAAATGCATGTCCTCGTCACTATGGTTTCTCACTGTTGAAACACTGCAGTGATTTCGGGAACCTGCGGATTCATGCACCTTTTACTGCGGAGCCAGTTAAGGATGAACATTTCAATGTGCTGTTTCTGAGGCTTGCTCGACCTGGATGGGGCAGATTTGTGACAGGTGCATTTTACTGACAGGATTTCTGCTGAGAGCTTAGTGAGGACCACCTCATTAAGATTAAAATGAGGGCACAATCTAAATCATAATCCTAAAATATTAATCAGACGTGCATACAGCGTGTCATATTAAACAGATGATGCTTTGTGTGCTTTGGAAAAAAAAAACCTTCAACTCTAATATTGGCCTCCTATTATATGGGCAATATTGACTGAGAACATTGTTGATATATGCAGCTTATAAGCTTTTGGGATTTTGATACTTACCAGCTGCTCTAATACAAGGCTTGACATTTTGCAGTCTCTGAAATCAGAGTTCCTTTTCGAGTGGAGTTCCACGGTGGCCGTCTCGGGGCTGTTAATCACAGCAGACTTTCCTCGTCTCCAAGCCAATGGAAAACATGATGACCACAGCACCAGTTGCATCAGCAAGCACATGCCCTCCATATTGGTCAATAGAAACATTGTCTTTTCCGGCCTGAGCTGATCCTGTCATGCTCCGGCTCCGCTGACCTGACTCGGATCCCTTTGTTTATAGACTTCCACTGAATTGGACTTTCCCTCAAATACGTTTATTCTCTGCCTTTTCCCTCACTGCTGCAGCTGTAGTCATTCTACAGACAAAGTCGGAAAACATTCCCTTTATGCACAAACATGAACGTGCCCCGTGAAGATCCACTTGGAACATCAAGCCAATCCCTGACCCCATTAACAGCTCAGTACAATAGACTTGCCGTGTGGCTAATACCAGAATCAGGAGCTTACGGGCATATCTAAACCTTGCTGTAGGGCTCTTACACCCTAACCCTCCCGGGAAAAACAGACAGTACACAGTTCCAGAACGAGTCACAGTGTCTTTGCCCTACATTCCCCTCAATAAAGCATTGTGCCAATTTTATCACTAGGTTTACTTACACCCCGTGTATGGATACAAACATTTGTATTTGTGTGTTTGCTTCGTAATGTCTATAACCCTGACAACAGTTGTCTCCTTACCCGGTGGAAGTCGTGGCGAGCCTACATTATCCCATCTAAACCATTATGCCACGCAAGCATTCTTATGCCTGAACAGTACACTGGCTTTGGTTCTCTTCTACATTATGGATTTGGAATGAAAATAACCAGAGGCAATGGCACACAAAGGGCTTGTTTCATGCTGAATCCGCTCACTAATGACAGTCATGTCTTTTCAATAGATGTAGGGCAGGTACAGAAAATCTTAGCCTTTACATTGTCTATGAATGAGCATTTATGGTACAAGGACACGACTTTGATATACTCGTGCATACTGGATTAAAGGCCAGGATAGATAGCAGCAGTGTACACACCATCTGAGTGCTTTCTACACTAGCCCTATCTTCTCCATTTATCAAATGTTACCTAAGTGCAGGAGTGAAAGGTTTGTTTTATCTATGAGTCAGAAAAACAGGGCCAAACAAAATGTATGAATGACTCAGAAATAAAGGGGCCAAACAAAAACGCTCCCTGTGTGCTTCTGGATGCACATAATCTGCATGGGAAAGGAGCTTTCAGGTCGCGGTACCACATTGTCACCTCAGGGCTACCGTGCGAGCAATGTCCATAGCTCCAGCTGACACAGAATGAATCCACACTGGGGCTGTGTCACCTATTTCTGAATCACACCATTTTCACAGATGTGTGTCAATGCCAGGAAGAAATAAAACTTACATCCTTACAGTAGTGCTGAAGTGTCATTTACTAACTATATTTACTTTTGTTATAGACAGAACCAGAGTTGTTTAATGCAGTGTTTCCCACCCAGTGCTCTGAGAGCCCCAGGCAGTCCATTTTTTGCTCCCTCCCGGCACCCAGCATAGCTGATCCAGGTACTTGATTGGCTGGGAGCTGGGAGGAAGCAAAAATGTGGACCTGTGCCATTCACCTGTTGCAGTAAACAGTCATTTGAGGAATGTGTGATAGCTTGGTGCACCCCTGCCTTGAACCCTACGCTGCCTGGGATAGACTCCACCCCACCACTTCACCCCAAGCCTGAATAGGATAAACGGTTAGAAATAATACCTTCGTGGACACTACAGATTAACACACATAACTAAAGCCACAAAGACCACGTGACTTAAAGGTAATGTCAGAGCCTGAAATCTCTGCTTGATCCCTGACTGAGGTGTTCTCTAAAGATCTTCTCAGGAAGGAGTTATGTTCCTGACTTATGGTCTGACACTCTTTGTTGTTTCTGTGAAACTGAGATGGTGAGTGTGTGTTTGTAAGTCTGGGAGTGGGATGGAGGGGGGGATGCAAGCCAAATTTAACAGCTGTAGTAAAAGTTTGTTCCCAGCAGATGGCACTGTTATTTTTCACAAATATCTTTCATTAGCTCATGCAGTGCCTGTGACTACAAATGCAAAAACTAATGAAAAAAATTTTTTTTTTTCAAAAACCACTTTGTTGCAGTTCTAATATAAAATGTAAATAACTGCTTTTTGCGGTAAGAAGGGCATTATGAGATACCATCAGATAGGACCAGGTGACTATGCATATATTGCACCTATGTATGTTACAGTAAAAGAAATTATTATATAATGATAGACCCTGCAGTCCAAAAACATGTGGCTACTGGTATCTCTATATTGCCTATAGTGTGTTCCTTGTGAATGACAGACTGGCATCCCATCCAAGGCATTCCATTCCTTGTTTCCTCTACTTCCCAATATGTGACCCTGTACTGGATGAGCAGTGATGGAACATAGATGGATAATTCACATTAATTGAGTTTCTTGGTAACTGGTAAAGTCACTCTAGTACCAGCACCAGTGTTTCCCCAAGGCGATTTTATCTGGAGCATTGCAGTGATAAGGTGATTTAGATTTATGTTTAAATTTACATTTATATAAGTTTGTGCAAGTAAAGGGTTTAATTAAACCATCAGAAATGATCCGCTGTTTAAATAGCTGAAACAGTTGCTAATGTTAAACTGTTCCTTTAAACAGTCCTTTTGTGTGTGTGTGTGGGGGGGATCTTCTGTGGCCTTGTTGAAAAAAGCTAGACATGGAAGAGGAAATGTCTGCTTAGATAAAGTACAACCTTTGGTCATTGTCAGATTGTCAGAAAACTTATTGACTGAAGGGGCCAGCACTTAGTGGTAGTGGTAGTATTAGGAAAGTAGCAGAGGCCTGCTGAAAGCTGGATCATAGCCTGGGAATGCTTACTGTTGCTCGGGCCAAAAAAAAATGACTGAATTTTACAAGTGCACCAATCCAATTCGACATGCATAATGATTAATATCAATTTCAAATGTGGCCTCCCTCTGTCATTTCACTTTTCAGCCTCCCTAATGGGAATCTGTAGCCTTCAACGTAATATTAGGATAAAAAACCTGGAGTTAGTAACTGTGAATGCTTCTTACAGTGCACCTTCACCAAACTCCCCTAGATACAGTCCCTAATTGCACTTGATAGGAGCCAATTTCAGTATTAAGACAGAGTGTCATTTTTGGACAAATGATGTGCGAAGGTAAACATTAATCCTACGGATCCCGGTGGAGCTGGCATTTACCCACAGTGCCGAGTGGGTGAAGAGATGGCGCGGACTTACACCCAGCTGCATGGGGTCTCCATGGAAACGCATAACCGCTGACATTTCAACCAGCAGACGCAGAGATTTTCCATTAACCTGTTCATAACTGGAGTGTGCCTTAGAAATCACTTACCCAGATGGCTCACACAGCTTGTATCGGAGAAGCAATACAAATATCCCTATTCATTCATGCTTTCAGATACTTACTACTTCACGTTGATTTAATTGATTTGTGTATAGTGTTGCCATGGACAACATTCATTTTATGTGCCGACTTTAAGCATTTTCAGATCCCTTTCCCTAGTTTTTAATATAGTGATCTGTAGTCACCTAGACTTTTAAGACTTAAGTTTTTTTATAAAAATTTTATTTTTTAATTTGATAAGATAATTCTGATTCTCCATGAATGAAAGTAAGTCACTGTTTCTGAAACCTTCAGTGATTATTCACAATGAACTTTGTTGAGGTTTTGTTTTGTGGGTAAAACCACACCTTGGGATGGCATGGTGGTGCAGTGGTTAGTACTGCTGCCTCACACCTCTGGGACAGGATCTAAAACATTGCCATATCTGTGATGTTTGCATGTTCTCCCTGTGTTGTTGTGGGGTTCCCTCCAGCCCCCCCCCCTCCACACACACACACACACACACAAACACACAGTCCAAAGACATGCTGAGGTTAATTGGACTTACCTGAGTGAGTGTGCCCTGTGATGGGTTGGTACCCGGTCCTGGGTTGTTCCCTGCCTGGTGCCCATAAGCTCTGGATAGAATAAGTGGTTTCAGAAAATGGATGTATGGCAAATTCACCTCCTCTGAAACCAAAGTTGTCACTTCTAGGCTTGTGGAGTATCTGTCTACACCAGATTCTGAGTATCCTGGAAGTGCCCATCAATGTCATTAACATGTTTTGGCTGGCAAGTCCTAAACTCACAGTGAGGAGTGACCTCCAGCTAATGATGTAACATAGGTCAACCGATCTGTCCTAAATCTTTTAAAGATCAATGGGGGAGCAATGAAAGTTAGCCATTTAAGGGGATTTAACCTTTTGGAACTAGAATACTTCACAATAACGGTAATGATAATGGTAAGCCTTCTTAAAGCTCTAAATGACTGAACTGTACTGATGATGGTTAGATCAAACGACTAATAAAAGATAATTGTAAAGATTATGGTTGATATTTATCTGTTTAATAATGAGATTTTTATTGATTCGAGGTGTTGCTTCAGGTTTAACAACCTTAATGGAAGAAATAACAGTGATGAGTGATTATAAGTGTTGTAGAATCCATTATTGTGTAACAAGGCCAAAGAGATCCACAAGGAGAAAATAGATGACATGAGAAGGTCCCTCACCCCTTACTGTGTCATTTTTACTGTTTTGTTCCCTAATGACACCACATCAATCTCTTGTCATCTCTGACCACAAAGACTTCAGTAATGCTGAAAAGAATGAAGGTCAATTCAACATGTTAACGCTAGCATGCGGGGAGAAAAGGAGGATAAAAAGATTTAAATTCTACTCAGACGGTGATGTCGAAATGACAGCAATCTAATCACAACGTTCATTACATAAGTAAGAGTGTAATTGGTCATGAAATGTCGAAGGCCACAAAAAGAATCAAACTTCATTATCCAGCATTTCCAGGGAGGTATTAGGGAGCTCCAGGTACATCACCTCAATTAAAATGCACCCACTGAAAGTGCCAGCATGTTGAGATTGTGTTAGGTGTTGTAGCTACTGAATATATTATTCTGGCTGAGTTTGTGTGAGCAGAATACATGAAACAAAATGTCAACTATTACATGAATTACATTGATCAGCCATAACTTTAAAACCACTGACAGGTAAAGAGAATAACATTGACTATCTGGTTACAACGGCACCAGCCAAGGCTTATATACTAGACAAGCGAACAGTCAGTTCTTGAAGTTTACATGTGGGAAGCAGGAAAATGGGCAAACATAAGGATCTAAGCAACTTTAACAACGATCAAATTGTGATGGCGATATAAGTGGGTCAGAGCATCTCCAAAACTGCAGGCCTCACGTGGTGTTCCCAGTATGCAGTAGATAGTAGCTACTAAAAGTGGTCCATGGAAGGCCAACTACTGAATCAGTCACAGGGTCAGCGAAGGCAACCCTCTGGTCTGATCACACAGGAGAGCCACTGTAGTGCAAATTGTTGAAAATGATAATGTTCGTTCTGATAGAGGTCTTGTGGAGTCCGTGCTTCAACTGATCAGAGGTCTTTTGGCGGCACAAGAGGGGTCTACACAATATCGTTATGGCTGATCTGTGTATATACACTCACTGTATCAATTCTAAGCAGTGAAGTGGATTATTATTTATGATCTGGTGCAGGTGGAGTTGAAAATACAGTTATGAGCGACATAGAGATGTATGAAATGAACCAGAGACCCGAGAGTTGATGTGTTGTACCGGAGTGTGAGACATCTCTCAAACTTTGTATCTGTCACGATTGCAAGAGAAGTTTGGACACTAGCCTGAAGCCAAGGTTTCCTTCCTGGTCATGAAGACCCACTCCTGTGCTTTATTACACTGTCTGGCCAGAATAAGTTCTGTCCCTGGTTGCATATAACACAGCGTCCTGTAACTCAGTAAAACTCTAGTGCCTTACACTTGACAGGAGTCCTTTACAAATTGTTCTGCACTGTGATATTTATATCTAAGACAAGAATTTGAATAATTTCTGCAAATACTCCATTTTTACTCATGAGGATGGGTTCCTGTATTTGTAATGGAAGTGGTCTCATTGAGCTGTGCTTCTGCCTGACATGGAAGACAAAACTTAGGTTTACAAAAGAAAATATTATTTTTGAGGGAAACAAATTCAAAATTCTAAGAACCACAGCTACATTGTTATTTCTATATAGTACAAAAAACGATCACCTCAGTGTCAGAATCAATCAATCAACAGTGCCTCAGGTCTGAAAATGCTGGTTCACAGGACAGTTATATGATAATCATTTGCCCTTTGTAAAGTCAGGAACAGATAATGGATGTCAAAATTGCTTTGGCATCACTGTCATTCTGATTCTGAGCAAAAAAAATATATATAATTTTAATGTCCCCAGGCATCACATGTGACTCTGGAAAACTTGTTCCTGGTTACATACAAGCCTCTTTATGTCTTGCATTGCATTCAATTTGCAGAAGGCAAACAAGATACTAGGAGAGCCAAGCCTAATACACTAACATACTACTGGCTGTTTTCACACAGGTCTCCCAGCGGGAGTCCCAGAGCCCTTGCATTTCCCCGTAAGTGGCATAGCTGAGCACGTCTTTCCCGGGCTTTAATAACAACCCTACAAGAGCCTTGTGACTCGCAGCTACCCTCCCCCACAGCTACATATTACCACTCCTGCTCTGTGCTGTCTAGAAAGGTCATGTGACCCTCATCAGTATCCCAGGGTGGGGGAGGGAAAGCAGATTGAACCTGTTCTTTGTTAAGAGGTCAGAGCCAGCTCCCTGGCAGGAAGCACTCTTACCACATACTCCCTAATATTTGTGTACTGCTGGATTTTTTCTCAGGCCCAGAGTGTGGCTGAGTAATGGGACATATCACGTTGCTCTCCACCAGGGCACCCCAAGCTATATCCAGTCACTGCCTTTTTCACTCTTTTCAAGAGAGATTACAGGAATGATACAAGTCGGAATGAAAAAGTATTTTCAAAGCAAATCAAAAGAGTTCAATAGTGACGAAGGACACAATGGGAAGACTCTGCACTGTATTCTGGGGGAGGATATTACAGTTACACATAATTACAAACCTCCAGGGTCAGAGGTTCACTTCCCACCCCCAGCTCTGGCTGTGAAGATTTTCATCCCTCGTCTGTGTGGGTTGTGTCATATGTTCTGGTTGGATGTGAACAGTACTAGTTTGCATATCAGCCCTATCCCTGTAATGTGCATATTGCCTATTCAGTCTATACTGCACTGCTGAGTAAAAGACAGTCAACCTCAGCTTGCTGTGCTTTATTTCTTAGTAGATTAGAAAGACAACTATAGAAGACTAGATTCCTTTCATGTAGTCCTACACTATAAACTGCCCACATGTACACGTACATGTGAGCATGTATCCAGCAATTGATTAGCATCCGATCTAGGGTGTCCCTACCTTGTGAACTGCAATGGACTAGCATTCCACCCAAGGGTGTCTATTACCTTCCTGGGATAGGCTCAGGCTTCACTGTCATAATGAATAGATGTTACCAGAATCAGAATATTTATTGCCAAACAACCAAGGCTTGTGGAAATTTGAATTGGCACAGCTTGCTACAGCTGAGAAACCATGACAATAGACGATTAGGTATATCGTGGACAGAGAACAAATAACAAACACAAAATACACAACAGTAAGCACAAGGTAGGTGATAGATGTAGAGGTTTATACAAGTTTAAATGCTGGAAGTTGACACCGGCAGAGAAACTGTACAGTAACATTCAAGGAAACACTTTGTCATTCTATTAGATTAACAATTATATTTGAGAGTCTTTAGAGAAGCTATGCAACTATTAATTTTAAATGTATCAAACATTTGTTTTAGGAGAATGCCAGGGGATATTTATACCTGTTCTTTGTTAAATCCATTTGTAAATACTCAGATATTTATTTCCAATACATAAAAAAATCTTGGGAGATTATTTCACTAGATATATCACGATATATATAAACGCAGATCAATGCAAAACGTCAGCTATACACATTTTAATTAACCACCACCCCAAAAAAAAAACTCCAAAATATAAACAGCGCAGATATTAGAGAACATACGGTAACCGAAGGAATGTTTCACACTAATGCAGAGCTGCAATGATGTCAACTTTTTATTTACTTTCCAAATCTGAATGACTGAGCAAGGCGAAAGGAGAATTAATCAGCCACAATGTGACCGTGCAGGCGAAAATAAGAAGGCCCAGGCATCCGGGGATGGCGGTGGGGGAGGGGGATCTGCTCTTGCTAGATACAGGATAACGCTGCCTCGTGGTGAAACTACACCGGGCTGCATGTTCAGAAGCAAATCTAAATGTGCTCCCCCCCCCTACGGGCCTTAGAAGGTGGAGAATTAGGCACGAGAATCCAAACACGACGTGGCTGTCGTTGTTATTACGATTACTGCTACTTACTCACCCTGCACTGTCCCAGCTTTAGGCTCGGCGCGGGCACACCTTATATTCATGTGAAAGAGCCGTAAAGTCGCGCGCGCGCCCCCCACGCGGGAATAAGCGCCTCTGTCGGTAGGTGTCCGGGCTCGGGTCGGAGCCCGCAGGCTCTCTTAGCGCGCCGCCCCATTATTACCTCCCTCTGCCGTCCCCGGTGCGGTGCGACTGGGGGGGTTTGGGGTGATTTGCCGCTTTTTCCCCATTGTGGGTCACTGGCCGAGGCTCCCTCTTTGCCGGCTCGGGCTGTCTGCCGCCGCCTCGCGTAGGAGCTCCGCTAACAGCGCCGGCGGCCGCCGACTCCGCTCGCCGCCCCCAACTTTGGCCGCCGCCTCGCGAAGCGGCGGCGGCTCCTGACCGCCGTGTGTGTGTGTGTGTGGATTGCAGGCTGTGCGGAACTCCGGGTCGTAGCCAGTACCATGGGAGCCTGAAGTCGGAGGCTCTCCTTGTGGAAGTGAGCGCCGGGGAAGCACGCCGAGCACACTCTCGGATCCGGGTAAGTGCGCTCCTCACGCCGCCTGCGGCTTCCCGCTCGCCCCGCTTTAGTCCCCAATACGCCGCATTTTATAAGGCACGAAGCCGGCTTGAGGCGGCCCGTTTATTGGGGGGTTGCCTCGCTTCCCTATCCCGTCCATCTGCTGCCAGGCTCGGCGCTCCTTCCCACCTGGTTCCCCATGGTCGGTGCCGGCGCTGGTACACCTATACTATCTGCTGGCTTTGCTACTTTGGCACAGATGTGGCTCACGGCGGATTATTACGTCTGTGTTTTGTTTGGTACGTTTCTTTATAATAATAATAATCACCATAATGGCTTCTGCAGTTGTAAATAAGACATCTTAAAGACGCTGTCCATTACAGACAACTCGGAAGTGTGGGGGTGGGGAGCAGTCTAAAACTGCACTGCTGTGCTTCTTAACTAACTAGTTAGTAGTAACTACCCGGTTCTGCGGGGTGGTGTTCTGTCATTGGCGTAAACACCTTTTCCCGGCTAAATGAGCCCCCCCCCCCCCCGAAATAAAACGGCAGCTTTTAAAGCAGCCGCTGATTCCGTCCTCGGAAAGTTTACCGTTGATCTCGGTACAGTCACGAGTCATTCTGTTGCAGCGTCCTGCTCTCCATTACCAACAGAATTGCAGGTTTTTTGTTCTGGCTTCCGGTCCAGTTGCATATTTTTGATTGGTTATATTTAATTTTTATATTTCCCCTGCTGTCTCCCAGGCAGGTTACGGCACACTACTGTACGTTTTCTAACCTGTTGCCAAGACATAGCCGTATGACCCGATCGATAGACTCCATAGGAGATGCATGCTGGTTACTATAGTGTCTTTCTGCACCTTTGAACAATAAATCCATTAGCTTCATTAATAACATCAAAGTCAAGTTAAAGCCCTGGATGAGCTGGTGCTTATAATACAAAATTGTTCAGAAAAATACACAGCCTGCTGAAACTGTTGGCATACGGACTAATTGTGATGAGATGTGAATTAAGGGGGGTTCAATTTTGCACTTTGGCCTACAGTTTCCACTGGCACACTGATCATTTCGACACACAATATATACCGTTTTTTTTTTTTTTTTTACAGTGTCCTCAGGCAACCTTTCTAGAGGAAAATAAATAAATAAATACCATTGGCGGGAGAGAGGGAGGGAGTGCACGCAAGCTGAGAATTTCCCCTTTGAGGTGGTGCACATATCCTTATCGTGCCACATCTGCCATGTGTTGTCAGTCTCATGTTGCCTTATTGACATTTCAGAGTTGTATACATTTTATCTCCCTCAAGTGATTAACTTGGTTGAGGCTCTATTTTCATGTCATAATGAAGCTGGATAGTATGTTGAATTCTAAATTTGAATGTAGGCTTATGATTTTGCTTAATTTGTTCAGTGGGGTGGGGGTGGGGGGGGGGATCATAACCACGCAACAATTTATCAAGTTAAAATACATTTAAAAGTGGGTTAATGGAATCAATTGTTTCGATCTTGTCCGTACAGCAACGCTCTGTTTGCAGTTGTTATCCGAATTCTTCATTTGGTGGTGCTTGTGGCTTTGTTTATCTTTGTAGGCTGTAATGTATGCTCTTTTTAAAAGACATACAAAGAGATTGTGTACAGTTGGCTGGCACATTTACTTATGGTTTTTTCAGTATAATTATAACTATAAAACAATTTGCAGTGTCTTTTACCTATCGGGACAGTTATTTTAGGAACATGTAGATGACTAATGTCCATTGTATAGGCACCAGGCGAATGGGGGAGGTTGGCTGGGAGCTCCTGCTTGGGTCCATGTATCTTTGGAAGATCTCCTTTTCCAGCCATATTGATTTTGGGAGATGTATTATAACCTATGGAGGTGTATGTCTGTTTAAACTTGAAATATCCCAGTGTGTCAGATTCTGAGGGACTTCTCTCTTGGCTTTTTGAATATGCTATTAACAGCTTACGGTTCAGGACCTGGCCTTGCAGAGCTAAGCAGAAAGCTACTGCCGTCAACTGGCCTGTGTAAAGCTTGGCATTTTAAGTTTCAGTTACCCAATCGTAAGCCCTAACCTCAGGTATTCTCCAAATTGCAGTCTTTTATTGCAAAATGATTTGAAATGTTGATCCCAATTATTTCAAAAATGCTTAGAGCTACGTATTCTCATCAGAACGCCAGTTTGGTTTTGGAGCAAGCTCCTGCAGCACCCTCTAGAAAAGCTTTTGGAAGAATTGTGCAGTGGCTTTACAAAGTTAAGGGAGCCTGTCCTTCATTTATTGTGAAGACCTTTGTGCAGTGTGAGTGATCTAATATTATTCTTCTGTTAAGCAGCCAACAACCAAAATGTCGTACACTAGCGATTTCCCTCTATTGATATCAGTTTTCAGTTGCCCTGGTGTTACCTTTATAATGCATGTAATGGCTTTTCTAACTACCAATATACATTGACTGGAGCTGCTTGGCCTGAGAACTGAAGCTGGAAGATCTCAAGATCTTTGGGTAATCTAGCTACCAATCTCACTAGCTTACGTTTCTGCTCCACAGCTCAAGTTAGTGTTTAATTTTATCATGTTGCTGGAGAGTTACTGAAACACATGAATTCATAGGTGCAGTGGATCTTGAGCATGCTCAGTGTGTTTTCGCTGGGAACGATTGTCCGTCACATGAATATTTGTTTGCCCTCGATTTAATGCTCGTTTCTCGCCCCTGAGTAATTTACAGTTTTCATTAGTCTTTGGCCAACTGGCAGCCAAGTTTGCCATACATCACTGACATTCTTTTGGTGTGAGCATTTTTAGGACTAAAATTAGTAAAACTCAATAGAAATGTAATGCAGCGGACCAAGTCTGCTTGCATTATTTCCTCTTTTTGTTTTGGTTCTGTCTTGGCCTCGTATCTCTCCCCCCCTGCCTCTGGTCTGGGGCAAGTCGTCTGGGTTACTCGTGCCTTACATGTCTGTTATCCCAACTCGTTCCTCCTTACTGTTGGCGACTCATTCTCTTTTGTAAGGTTTATGATGAGCTATTCGATCTGGATCCCTTTTTCAAATTTGCCCAAGCGTGCCAGTCGGGAACAAGCCTCAATGCCATGTGATCTTGTTTCTGATGCCGGTCCAAATGTAGGTGTCTGACAAAGCCAGGGTATGCCCAGGTTGCTACAGGAACACTGGTCCAAAACGCCTGTCAACAAGCTACTAAAGTAGAAAGAAAATGTTACAGGTTTCAAATATTTTTACTTCCTCTTTGCTTGACTTTGTGTTAAGTATGCAAAACTTGAAAGTAATCAATTTTAGTATCAAAATGAATCCTGCCTACATCTGGTGACATTAGTTGCCATGACGTATGAAATGATTCTTGCTGGAGTTTATCTATGAACTTAAAAATCTGTTAAAAAGCTTAAAAGAGAGAGATTCGTGTTTAGGTGCTTTGCTTGTTTGGGTAGGTGTGCTGGGTGCTCACCTTTTGTACATTTAGTCTCCGCTGTCTCTAGGTATCATGGTATCCTGAGTAGCACCAAACTCTCCAGAACAGATTCCATTAGCCTGGCAGGGTGCTTGGAACATAAAGTGGACTTTGACAAAGGAAAACCTTAGAGCAATAATATTGCTGTAAGGCAACGGCGCAAGAAGGTTCTCATGTTTTATTTGGATTAAAAAGCTGGCCAGTGCACACAAGCCTTTGTAGCCTCAGTAATGTAACCAAGATTTACACAATGGCCGGTAGGCATATAAATCTGTTAGTGTTTTTCCTGTTTTGATGACATATGGAATGTTGATGAGAAGATCATCTTAGGAAAACTTCGAGTAATGGTTTGATTTTGTTTGAATGCTTTATATTTGTCTTTTGCAGACCAGACCCCAATTGTGCTGTTGATGATTGTTGGTCAACTTATGATACCAGCAACCCTTTGTTACTTCATGTAGGGTTTTTCCTGTAACATGTAGAGCAAATTTAAATATCCATATGTATATTTGGACCGTTTATGGCCCATTAATATTCACAGTAAGTATGTTTAGTCTCACTCACTAAATCATTACTCTTCATCCAAAGAATACTATACATGTCATAACTCTTGTCTGAAATGTTTTCAGAGGAGACCAGTAAATATTCCTCAGTTCTTAAGCGATGTCAGTGTAATATTTTTCTAAGTACTTTTAAAACCAGCCAGTTAAACATGTTTTGGGGATATTTTGAAGTCTTTCCAAAATGCCAGTTGAAAACTGAGTGTTTTCTTAAGACTGGAGGAGGCCTTAAATGCTGTTTGTAATTGCACAGCCTTGGGGTGCATGCACTTTTATAAGATCAGTTTATCTGCAAAAGCAGTGCTGAACAGGCCTTTAAATAACACAGCCATTAAGCGCGCTATGTGAGTGACGCTTAGACTTACTTCATATAGCTTCAGGTTCCCCTTGACTGTTTAAACATTTTAAAGAATGAGACTGATAAATCTTGATGAACTCCAGTGTTTTCCGGTCATTTTAGCGGGAGATTAGTCTTCCACAGGCTCCTCACCTGTCTTTGCAGAACTTTACTATCTATACAATGCCTTGTACTCTGAAGGGTGTTTATAGCTTCTCTTTCAACATCAATAACCTTAAACAACCAGGGGAAGCATTTTAAAGGTCTCGGTAGACTTACTAGCTGCCCAGTAAACAAGCTGTAAAGACTCTATGTAGTGGACATGCAGAGAGACCTGCAATCTGCTTTCCCTTGCAGGCCACTGAGTTACCTACTAAAGACCCAGTATCTCTGCTGCTGGAAATCCAAGTGATTTGCAGCCTAAATACCTGAAATTAAAGTAGGGGCAGAAACTCTGTGGTTATTTAGTTCATCATAAATGATTAGATTGGAGCTGTAACTGCGTAATGATAATGAAGGTAAGCTATCAGTAGTCACATCTTCTAAAGTTAGTTCTGGCCAAAGTCTTGCAGTGTGGTGTTATCCTTTTGTTTGATCAGTTGTTTTTTATTTTGTTGATGCAATTATGAAGTATTACACACTGGTCATGTTTATAGTTTGCGATGTTAGAAGCTTTATTAATTTACCAAATTGGTGTGTAAAATGTTACTGGTACATCTGTAATTTTCTTATTATGAGTTGAGGTCAAACTTTTAACAGGAAATTGTTTCGTGGGTTAGGCCGAAAAACAATATTTTTGGAAGTATGTTTATTACTCGCTGAAAGTGAGCAACATTTGCGGGCAGTCTGAAATTGGTCAGCTGCCCAGATCTTGTCATAGACAGACATTACTCTTACTACTGAAGTTGTCAAGAGACTAGTGCTGTTCGGCTGTGTGGAGCCCTTAAGTAGCCGAGATAACGCCTGCTGATTTAATGGGAAGGCTCTTCGTGATGAAACTCTGCTGCTTCATGCTGCACTGTCCCCTTGAGTGGTGGCTCCTCCTGCCATATGACTTAATTTAGCATCTCCCTCTGCAATTTTAGTTGTCCTATGAGTCTTTACTGTATGTCCAGCTGTGAGTTTTGCCCCTTTGAAAACACACTTTTTCTTGCTCCTCTCATGCCTTTCTACCCTTTTATAATCATCATTATAAATCAACTTGTTTGTGGATATTTATACATATCCATGGAGGGTTCCGCTAACCGGTTGTTTTGTCAATATGTATCAGACAGTAACACTAGGGATGCACCCATTGCAATTTTCTTGGCTGATTCCGATTACAGTTTATTTTTTTTTCTTTGGAAGTGCGAGCAGCCAATGCTGATTTTTCTGGTACTGAATTTTTTTCCTGAGAACAACAAATACAAACACAAATCAAATTTTCTTTAATGCAAACCTTTATTTTCACAAGTCATATTAAACTTTACAAATGAATTCAGATAGATAAAACTAAATAAACAAATACAACCCCAACTACAACTAAAGTTTAATAATAAATAATAATAGGTACAGTAAGTAAAAAAAAAAACATTATATATATATATATATAAAAAACAATAGACTTTTTGTCTTGGCAACATATTATAACCAAACTGCCATTATTTAAGCATTCATGGAAAGTTTCTCTTTATAAACCAGAATTGAAATACCGCTTTGGGATCCGCTTGTAACAGACTACGTGTGTGACATGAAACTAGAATAAACAACTCCGGTAGCTGGATGTTGGAAAAGTAACACCTACTCAGCGTTATATAAAATGCTGCTGTATTTTGGTCTGAGGTAATTTATCATGTTTCTGAAGCCTTTATCCTCAATTATGGAAAATGACTGGTCATCCAGTGCCATAGTAATTCCTAGTAATTCCTTTGCTCTTTTCACCGCTTATACCAACGAAAGACAGGAGAGACTCCTGGCTTGTAGATCGCTCCGACCATGATCCGCTGGCTTCAGTTTTAGCAGCTTTCATTTTGCTACCTTCTTCAAACTGAGCGTGTGTAACCAGAGTGAGCGGGGTACTGCCTTGTATTGATGGTTGTTGACCTGCCGGTTAAATAAGAGTGACCCGATTATCAGCTCAAACTGTCCAGTTTTATCCTTGGCAATTACAGAAAAACATTTTCACCACTGACATATATTGGGGGTAAATGGACACCTCTTCATGCCTCCGGGTAACAGGAAGGCGTCACTAGCGGGAGGGGGAAATATAATGGGAAAACAATCAGCCTCACAGCCAGGTATCAAAATAAGTTTCTGATGGATCTTTGGGTAATTATATAAGATAAAAGCAGATGCACATTCACTCTGTTACGCATGTTCACTGGGGTGATGAGTTTTTAAATATCTAACTGAATTTGTTGCGTTAAATGTCTTTGCATTGGTTCCCCAATGGTGTACCTGGGACTTGTGCATTGCACATCCGTAAGATTGTTTTTTAATCAGAAATACGTTTGACTGATCAGTAGGGGTGAGCGATATGGTCAGAATATTAGATCACGATTTTTTAACAGTTAAATCACGATCACAATTTTATCACGATTTTAGATGGATTTGTAACTATTGATTTTTGTAGTAT
>JAODKM010000001.1:36474599-36498279 GCA_026780845.1 Petrocephalus sullivani
ATGGAACCGGGCAGGATCCGAACCCCAGCCCCAGAGGTGTGAGGCGACAGTGCTAACCACTGCACCACCATGCCGCCAGCTTTTGCCTTAAAGGGCTTAATTTTTCATTATTCATTTTAAGTTCTGTCTAATTGTAGTTTTAGAAATCAGACCCTGCTTGAACGTGTCACCTCTGAATTTGAGTCAGTCAGGTTAGTGGCGACTGTAACCAATGTAATTGATACATGTGCACTTGCAGAGACACGACTGACCAATCATATGTACAGTCAAAAACAGTTACCAATCTTTCCAGGAGTGAACGTCCCAGCAAATTCAGCCCAAGGTCAGACCGTGCAATGCTCAAAGGAACTGCAAAAAATCCAAGCTACATCTCAGACTCTGCAGGCCTCAGTTAGCATATTAAAGTTCATGACCATACGATTACTAAATGTTTGGCTTGTTTGGAAGGGTTACTAAGAGAAAGTCTCTTTCTAAAAAGAACTTGGCAACATGGCTTAGGTTTGCAAAGTTGCATCTGAACAAACAAAAAATACTTCTGGAACAATGTCCTTTGGACAGACGAGACCAAACAGGAGATGTTTGGCCATAATGCACAGCACCACATTTGGTGAAAACCAAGCACAGCATATCGGCACAAACATCTCATACCATCTGCCAAGTTCGCTGGTAGAGGGGTGATGATTTGGGCTTGTTTTGCAGCCACAGGACCTGAGCTCCTTGCAGTCAATGAGTCAACCATGAACTCCTCTGTATACCAAAGTATTGTAGAGTCAAATGTGAGACCATGTGTCCCACAGCTAAAACTTGGCTGAAACTAGGTCATGCAACAGGGCAATGATCCCAAGCACACCAGCAAGTGGCTGAATAAGAAAAGAATCATGGTGTTGCAATGGCCTGGTCAAAATCCAGACCTCAACCCGACTGAAATGCCAAACTGAAGCATCACTGTAAAGAAGAGTGGGCCAAAATTTCTCTACAACAATGTGAGAGACTAATTAGTCATAGAAAGACCAATTACTTAAAGTCCCTGCTGCTAAAGTTGGTTCTATGAGCTTAGTTTTTTATGCTGTGATGCACAAAACAATAGAACTGAAACAGGTTTTGTGATGCACAAAACAATAGAACTGACTGTACATAGCAATTGGTAAAACATGCCGATGTCCAAACATCACTTTCAGGAAGTGCTCTACAGCACAACATACTCAATGAGCTGCTGTCATTTTTATACTGGCAAAAAGTTTGAATGGGAACGACAGGAAGAATAATGATTCATTTAAAATCTGAGAATTTCCATGCAACATCAGCAGCAACCCTCATTAGTTCAGAGGTGCAGACTTGGTGGTGCATCTGAAGCTAGGCAGGCTTGGGCCTTGCCAGAGCTTGGATGAGCAGGGTTGCTACTGGAAGAGGGAGCCCATGGAGGGGTACTTTATTTATCGCAATTTAGGAAAAGAAACTGACTATAATAGAGATACTGGGGATTGAACGCAGGCTATCATACATGCGAGGCATGTGCTCTACCACTGAGCCACATCCCCATTCACAGGGCTCAGCATGCCTCAGTATAATGATGGGGACACAATGGCCAACAGGGGAGCCCATCCTGTAGTTTGTGTGGATCCCAATGCCCCAGTATAGTGATGGGGACACAGTGGCCAACAGGGGAGCCCATCCTGTACTTTGTGTGGATCCCAATGCCCCAGTATAGTGATGGGGACACAGTGGCCAACAGGGGAGCCCATCCTGTAGTTTGTCTGGATCCCAATGCCCCAGTATAGTGATGCCCCTTCACCACTTTACCTACTGCATGGCAAGTCTATCCTATTATTTTCCTATGTGTAGAACAATGAGTTTTTCTCTCAGTTCAACCATAGTTCAACCACTACAACAAAAAACAAAAGGTCAGGACATATGAAATCATGCTTAATTCCAACACATTTATTGTTCCAACTTTAATATTGTTACATTTGATCAGCAAAAGATCTTCAAAGGTTATACCATTTAGATTAAAATGATCTGGCTCAAAATTTTTCCAACTACAATGAAGATTCTCTCAACATGCAGAGAAGACTGCTAAAGCCAAGTACTTGCAGATAAGTTGTGCTAGGTCAGGAAAACTAGCATCCTCTGATAAACATGGCTGACTGAAGCATAGGCTAGCATCATGTGAACCTTAGTTGACAGGTGAGAGACTAATTTGACTTTCCATGTAGAGGAAGATTTTCGGATGTTTCATTGGTTGGGCACTGCAGTCAAAACAGCCAGTCAGTTTTGGGGGGAGACATTCAACTTTCCCTATAAGATGATCCTTTAGTGTTAACCTCTATACCAATACACCAGTGTAGTTTGAATCTTGGGCCAAGAGTGTAAGCTATCTGGAAGCATTGTGATCATGTTTTTTCGTACCACAAAAACTAGGACGAGTGGCAGAAATATCACTGGACATCATGGTATTAACAACGTCCCAGGATAATGTGGTGGCAACATAACAATGTATGCAGCTATCAATCAGAACAGCATCCTTCTCCATCAAGCAACCCTAGGCCCATACAACACTGCACACATTATCATCTGGACACCCTCCACACCAGACTCATTCATACTGACCAAGGGCCAGAGCAGCCCGGGTATGTTAGCATTAGGGAAATTGTTAGCTTCCACCAGACAGGTCACCCACTTTTCATGGCACTCAAAGTCCATCCATACTCTTCGTTCTTGAATCCCAATGAGGAATTCTCCTCTGCATGGCAATTGGAGGTGTATGATCACCAACCTTACCAACCCATTTCTCTTCTACAGGCAATGGAGGAGGCTTCTGGAGACATCAGTCAGGGGTCATGCCAGGCCTGGATATGGCACTCCAGATAATGTATCTTGTTCAGAATACACACCCATACTTTACACATTGGGATCCCTGTGTGTTTGCTACATGTATGACAGCACTTTTTTGCAAACTGCTATGCCCTGCACACACGAAAAGCTAAAGCCACATAATTATAGCAACTAAACAATCAGTAATAATTGTAATGTAATAAAGTAATTCACATTGAAATAAGCTGTATTGTTGAACCTTGCATCTATACTATGTATTTGAATGTGTTCGTATTCTATTCCATTTTAATTGTACTCTTAAATTCAAATTATACTTCTGCATCCTGTTTTCAACTGCAATTTAAATGATATAACTGCAATTTAAATTATTCAAATTAATAAATTTAATCAAAATTGCGGCGGCATTCTCAATTCCTATCTAAATGGTGCACAACCTTGCTAGGAAGAACAGAAATAGACTGGGCTCATATTCCAGCTTATACGACAGCTCAGATGTTTCAGTTTGCAAAGCTGTGTTTACTAAGCACGGGCTCCCTCAGGGATTCAACTTTGACTGAGCGGCATTTCATGTACGAGCCACAAGGGGGCATACAAACAGCACTGCAAAACACCCCACCATTTCTCTATTCAGATGTATAATCAGGCTGAAGACAATGTCATATCAATTGAAAGGGAAAATTACTAAATCGGCCCTTTTTAGAAGATGAATAGGTTATAAATGTGTATTTAAACACAGCCTAATACGTGACAGGTATTAAAGTCACAGAATGTTCAGTAAGTGTTTACAGCTTGGCAGAGATGTCAATGCAATAAAGCCTCTATTTTTGGCTTAGGCAAGAAAAAAGCAATCAACGTGATGAGAAGATGCTAAATATTTTCAAAAACAGCAATTAAAATTTCTCATTTGCAAGACTATAGCAGTCCTGTAATTTCATTGGACTTTTCGCATACAGAGCAGCTGGTAATCCTGCAATTACTCCCACTTATGCTACGCCAAGGGAAATCAGAGTGTAGGCTGTGCTATAGAAGGTTTTGGACTGAGCCCTCGGAGTGATAAGGTTACATGGAAAAGGGTGGATTAAGATGGGCAGAGACCTACATCACATAGGCTGCCGCGCCCAGGAACATCACCTTGGCAACCAGCTGTCTAGTTTGGCTGGCCGCGATGCTGTCAAGTACTGATCACCACAGAGCCAACTGGGACTCCAGTAACATAACACATTCAAACTGAGCAGGGTTTAGGGATGTAGTTCAATATTAATCCGAGACATTCATGACCAGTCCAGCATTGATGATACTGGTGTCCACCTCAACTACCACTATATTCCCAGTCCTTCACAATGCTAAAATCTAATGCATTCATTTAATTAAAAACAAAGCATTTCCAGCCGAATGCCTGTTACTTCATTGTCTCCTTCGGCTTGTTGGTATATTTTAGTGTTAGATTGACATGCTTGTGTCTTTACAACCTGTCTCACATCTACAAATACTGAATTGTATGACCTCATTCTCAAATGTATTGACCAATATTGCAGGTGGCACTGTATATTACTTGACTTGTATTTAATCTGTACATGCCTTGTGTAGTGCGTATCGTCTGCATATCATCTGCCAAATTCCTTGTGACTTATAAAATAAATCCGATTCTGATTTTGAAGTTTCCGTGCTGGATGTGGGGAGAAGACGGCTTCCCAACGATAACGAGCTTTAATTAAGGCTTGGCCAAGTTAGCCCCAGCAAACCACAGGCAAATCGGGACACATCATCCCACAACCTGACCTTAGTCCAGGGAGTTGTCAGAAACTTAATCTCTTAACTGAAGAAGCCTCTTATCAAACTAAGCCTACCTGCAACGTGCACTCAACACAAGCTGCAGAGAGAGCGGTCCTACAGGAAGGATGAGCCGTTACTGCGGCTGTCACTCCTAAGGCACCTGACCACGACACACCGTGCAGAGGTCCGGCATTAAAGAATGAAATGAAAGAAGTCAGGCACAGATCAGATAGTTCCTCCGAAAAGCAGGTGTCAGTTAAGCATTGCAGAACTACAGAACATTTCAACATTTCAGGGCTCCGACCTCCAACCTCGTTCCCAACAGCGAGAATCCCGACTTCCTCTGGTGCCTGAGACTTAATTAGGATTGCTCCAGTAGACAGCCATATAACTGGATAGACCCCTAAACCATGTAAGCTGCTTTGGATGAAAGCGTCGGTAAGCAAATAAATAACGTAATATAATCCCAAGAGCTGCAGCATGACCACGGCAGAGTCTGCATTTGTCAGATACCTGGCCATCTTGTCATGTACCTTCAAGGTCCCAGAAATGGAAAATGGCCCTTTTACCCTAGAAAGCAGCATGGGTAATTGCTTTGGTATTTTTAGATGCACGCATTAGATAATTACCCCAAATGCACATCACTACCCAGAAATTCAATCCTTAAAGGTTCTCTGGACTTTGAGAAGGCACACTCTTGCGATTTTGGCCTTTTTCAGCAGTCAATTTCAAAATAACCCATGAAACATATTTCATCCCCGACACTGATACTAAAGCCCCATATGGTTTATAATACCCCATCAAATTAGTATTATTTTGACTGATTAACATATAGGCATAATGAAGAGTAAAACGACCATATGTAAAACCAAACCCTTTGTATCTAAACCTCACAAATAAAAATTTATTTTTTGTCAGATTTTGAGGAAATACTGTACATCATTTCAGAGTACATGAATTGCTAAATGATTACTTTTTATGGCAATAAATAATGGCATCTCTTATAATTTTATGGTAATTACTAAAAAATACATTGTTTTCTTTTAAGTCCTGAGTGCCAGACTCCAAGAGAGAGACGGGGTTCTGAAGGCTGAACGGCACTGCACATGAAGGTAGGCCTTCTCTCCGCCTTCACCGCAGGAAACGGCAGTGGGCTGCTAAGAGTTACTCTCTACATGGCGTGAGAGGATCGTATCCGGCTAGGGGGAGGCCTTGAAGAGACTACTAGAAGAGGATGCTGGTCAGGGTGTCCTTTCTCCAGTGTACAACATGTAAAACGTGGAGAAGCAGACGGCCGTCAAGAAGGACACCAGAACCATCAGAACCTTCTGGAGCCACAGGCATTGATCAAGCTTCCGCTCCAGTCTGGAATTACTGGCGATGATGCGGGTGAGCTGCGTAGAGATCACAGTTAAATCACTTCAGCCATTAAGGTCAATTCACCACATTCCATCTTCTTAAAGTCGGGTTGAAGCAGAAAGAAAGGCAGATTTAATGGATAACTCACCGTGCTGTGCAGGTCTGGCTGCCCGTTAGTCCCAGAACCAAGGGGGGTGCCGTCGCTTAAAATGCCCTGAACAGGATTGTTCTTCTCAAAAATGTGACATCGTAACCTAAGATGAAAAACAAAACGTGTTTTCACTAGAAGGGAGACGTGAAAAGTGAAGTAGGCCTTGTTGCAGTGAAAAGCCTCTCGATGTCTGCGGGAGAATCATCTCACAAACAGGGCAGCGTCTTTCTGATCCAAGCCCTGCATAGAAACCACCGATGGAAAAGGAGGCAAGCCGGAACAGGAAGACCCTCAGACTAGACTGAGGTCTGAGAAATGACGGCTGGACACGCAGATGTCACCGAGGTCGTGATATGAGTCGTCACAATGACAAAGAACGATGTGCAAACCTCACTCAATGACCGGCGTTTGTGACCCGCCTCCCAGATAATTTGCCTTTGGCAGACACTGGGGGTACCAGGGAAGTAACAGCTTCAGTCTCTGAATCAGTCACTTCAGATTTCAGAACATCATGAGAAGACTAAAGGGGAACCCTCCAGAAAGCATTCCAAGGAATTCAAAGCCAAAAGCCTATAATGGCACTATAAGTGGGCAACAGGCTATATCCATCCATCAACCCTTATCCAGCACAAAGTCACAGGCAGCCTGCAGTCTATCCCAGGATTCACAGGGCAGTCTGTCCCAGGATTCACAGGGCAGTCTGTGCCAGGATTCACAGGGCACAAGCCAGTGAACACCTCAGGCACAACTCTCGCGGCAGATCAATTATCACCCGATTTACTGTGCGCGCGTGCAATAATCACACTGTTGTCATGTCTCCTGACAACTAACAGCAACACCACCAACGTATTGTTGGAACGCATTTGGTAGATAAGTTTTATTTGGCTATAGTTTATTTCAGGTGATTTCATCTTTTTTGTTTGATAAATATTGCTATGTTACTGACGGACATTTCACATCTCAGTGTGATATCGTGCAGGTGAATGCAGTTTTTTTTCTTAATGAGACTTCTTAATGACAGAGAAAATGAGAGAATGAGAGAAAAAAAATACTGAAAAGGTTCTTTAATAAAGTCTGGTTTTAATATGAGGTGGAATGGTCAGTCAGTTGGTAGCACTGTACTCTCACACCTCCAGGGTTGGGGTATGAATCCCACCTCAGCTGTGTGTGTGGTGTTTGCTTGTCCTTTCCATGTCCGGCTAACTAATGTTTCTAAATGGCCAATAATGCGAGTGTGTGTGTCCTGCATGTGTGACATCTTGTCTGGGTGAGGCTGCAAGCCACTCCCCCTCAAATAAGATAAGTAGATAGACAGATAATGCTGAATGTAAGACCCATAGTTTACCTGTGTTCCATTATCTTGCTTCTTGGAACTTCCTTCCAGAATTGAGAAAGTTCTGGAGGAGTGGCTCCAGGGCTGAGCTCCATCTCTGCAGCCATTACCAAGAAGCGGTCCTGGGGAGACACCTGGTAGCCTGCAGGGTGACAGCGAGGCCAATCAGAGTACAGCAAGCTCACTGAGCCAACAGGAGTCACAGTGAGAAAAGACCCAAAGGAAACATCGGGCCCCAAAAACGGAACTAGTGAAAGGAGCAAAATGGACCCCGGACACAACTGAAAAGCACAACTGAAAACCATACACTAAACGATCATCTGCTGATGTTCATCTAACTGATGCTGGTCTCAAATGGTCAAAAACAGTTTTGGCTTACAGAAAGCGCTTTTCCGTGGTTAGGCGAGGATATGGAATGATTATCTTATCACCGTTAAAATATGTGTATCATATAGGAGGAAGTGGGACTTCCCACAACAGTTCCTCTTTCTGAGGGCAAGTTCTGTTGTGAAACAACACAGCTCACAGATGCGCAAGGCTCACTGCTGCCCCCTACCTCCATGCAGAGAAACTACGATGTCTACAGAGGCTCCTGGCTCGCATGAGGAATTACTGGGCTTCACTCTGTACTTCTCCGGTGCCGTCGTCCGCACCTTTGGGAAGGGAAATAAGAATTTGTGTGAGTATGTTAAAGTGTTTTGGAAAACATGACAGGAGTGACACTCCTGGGTTTCTCAGCATAAACTGAGATTATATTTTTTTGGATCATGAGTTAGCAGCTTGGACTGCTGCTCTAAAAGGCAGCTTGACAGGTACATGAATTTCTGTGAAACCAATATCTGGAAGAAGGGTCAGTAACCAGGTTTCAACCAAAAGCCACATTTATTGAAACTGTTGGTGTGAGATTCATGTGCAAATTGTGCATCTCACTGGTTATGCACACACTTTTACACTGGTATGTTGTGCTGAACTTGCTTAGCTTGTTGTCAACAGCGCACATGACTGGAACACATACGCAGGCAGGCAGGCAGACAGACAGGGAGGCAGGCAGCTAGGTAGACAGACAGGGAGGCAGGCAGACAGACAGGGAGGCAGGCAGGCAGACAGGGAGGCAGGGAGGCAGGCAGGCAGACAGGGAGGCAGACAGACGGAGGCAGGCAGGCAGACAGGGAGGCAGACAGACGGAGGCAGGCAGGCAGACAGGGAGGCAGGCAGACAGGGAGAGACAGACACCTTGAAGGCCACTGGGTTTCTGGTCACATTGTTGAGGATGATCAGGCATTTCTTCTCGCTGTCCTTCGATCCGAAGCTTAGCTCTTCTGCTGGACTGAGGATTCAAAAATCAGAAGTTTACACAACCCTGACCTGGGTGATTGATCTAAGCAACAAAACTTCCAGAAGGCTTTTACAAATATGAAATATGTCCAAAAATAAATACATTCCTAATAACATATTTTAAATATGTCCCTAAAAATCGTGACGCATTATTAATCCCTTCAGAGATCATTACCGGTAATCATAAACATCTTTGCCAATCAGAAACAAAACAGCACAGATTACAGTCACTCTCTGGCACTTGTCAATAGAGCCCATCAAAACCCATTACATTTTACAATGGGAAAACCTCTCCGATGTATGTCTCAGGCATTCACCTCTGCTACTGCTGCCCCCTAGAGGCTGTTTGGATGAGGACCACCAAAAAGTTTCTACAGCAATTGTGAAATCCAGCTACAATAAATATTTTGCCCACTGTATTAAATTCAGGCCTTTTGTATTCTAATCAGCCACCTCGAAAAGCTGACCAGCCAAGGAAGGATGAATTAACAGATTGTCATTCCTTCCAGAGCACAATATGCTTTATATTCAAGAAAGTGGCTTCAGAAAGAAGCTAAGAACAGATTTCCCTTGAGAAAACCTTTCACCCATATTCATCTATAACAGTGTTTCTCAACCCCCTCCTCAGTCTACAATTTTGTTCCCTGCCAACCTGACCCAAACAATCAAGCAATCAAGAGAACTGAATACCTGATACACATGCTGGGAAAGAGAAAAAAGGATTTAGTTGTGGAACACTGATCTATACAGAAACAAGACCCCTAAACCTCACTTAGCCCATTTAATTGTGACTTTTCAAGCATCAAAAAATATATATATGTATTAAGCTCACTCAACCAGCTCAAATGACATGTGAGAATGAAACCAAGGCTTAACCACACAACTTTTGGAAGCCAGAGAGACAAGCTGAAGCAGAACACAGCTGTACTTACCTAATTACACATTAAAACAAACACATAGAGTAGTTCCATTCATACTTGAACACAACACAGCCCACAGAGAATGTAGTGGATGAGATGATACTTGTTACACCTCCTTTCCTAAAGCACACTCAGATGTGTGTTCGGTACCACATTCAGTATGTAGACAGACTAGACAAGGGGTGGGGAATCTTTTCCAGAAAGGGCCATTGGGTATGCAGCTTTTTGCTATAACTCCATAACTACTGTAGGGTACTAATTAGAGGACTGATTGGCTGATGAGTTCTCACACCTGCGTTTGAACAGCTGACCAAAAGGTTATCCCAAACACCCGCATCCACCCTGGCCCTTTGTAGATAAGATTGGCCACCCTTGGCCTAGACCATCCATTTCCCAGCCATGCTGACATGCAGAGGTACACACACTGCCCCTCCTGCTTCCTCACATGCTCGGTTATCAGAGCATCCTTCGAGAATTTTTCAGTTCCTGGTGTTTGGTAGCCAAGAGATATGGTTGAAGGTTACTAAATAAAGCAAGAGAGATGATTCATTTCCCAAAAAGCCTCTACTGTTTTTAACAACAAAAACAACCCACTGGTCTCACATAAAACATCCACGGAAGTTCTTGCTTGACAGGTTATACTCCCTTCATACTGAAACATCATTTGTATAGCATATAGCATACAAACCGAAGCACAATCACCCAGGATACCTGATGTGAAGCAACTGTCCTTTGAAAGTAGTCGATGGCCTGCGGGGTGCCTTGGCCCGTCCTGGCGTGTCCGGCCTTTCAGCCTCCTCCACTCTGGGACCATCTTCTGCAAAATTCACCTAGAAACATAAAAAGCTGTTGGAGGACACTGCTTGTCATTCAGGTACCGCGCGTGATATTTCCATGTGTGTCATGTGGCTGTGTCTGATGCCAGGAAAGTTGAACCAGAACAGCCTAATCTCACTACCAGCTCACACAAACCCAGGCAGAAGGGATGACGTTCTACCTAAGGCCAGGCAGAAAACAGCATACGCAAAACTTTGAGAACTGCTGACCTATGGCCCATCTCGGCTGTCCTGCACCGCAAGACCACACTGACCCATGGTCAGGCCTCAGTACCTAGCGATGTCATGTGACAGGCCAGGACGGGCATCATGTCCCATTTCCCCTTTGCGGAGCGTGTCACAGGGCGAACCTGTCCTGTTCTGTCGCAAGCCCAAACCTCTGGGTTAACAGGCTGAGCGGGTAGCCAACATCTCCTGCAGGCTAAGCTGCTATAGGATTCCAGTGTCAATGCACCATGCAGCAGCTTCCATTATTCATTTACTGTAATACAAATCATGAGAACCCTAAATAGACTAAATAGTGCAGGATTTAGTCCCAGAAAACAGCATGGCCAAGACAAGCACTTCAACATATTCTCAGAACTTCAAATGGTCTAAATATGGGCTAAACTAAAATATGGACCCTTACATGCCATAACAAAACAAACCCAAACAGTACAGCATGCAGAGGAGGACATGTGCTGGATACGCAACAGAAAACAGAATGGTTACGGACAAAGGGATCCCGGGGAGACCTAACAGATTACACTGAGAGTTTTATCCTGCTCATCTCCTCATTAATTGGGTCTCATTATCTGAGGGACTAGGAACATTAAGTCTTTTAGCACAGGGCACCTGTGAATTCATCAATTACAATCAGCGTATATAACCTGCATGGACTTGGCAACTGTGCAAATTTAACAACGAATCGCTGTGCTTCAGCAATGACCAAAATCCATCTCTTGTTGTTTGAGATTAAATGAGGAATGTTTCCATCCTACACATTCTTCTTTTATAATCTCTCCTGCTCTGCATTTAAAAATGAGTGAATTATCCACCAGTGGATATAAATACTCATGATAAACAGCATCACCCAAAGCTGGGACACATGCGCCTGTTACATTCCCGCGTGGTTGGCATCCAACACGCTCACACACCACGGGAGGACCAGCTATCTCCACAGGGAGGATAGCAGACAGTGATTATGCACCAGGAGTCAATGAATTTATTCAAGTTGGATCAAACGTGAAGTCAGTTCAGGAAGATGATGCAATCAAGGGTTATAATGTTGACAGCACCAACACCCCAGGTAGGTTCTGATAAAAGATTCCTTCATTACAGGAGTCATACTTTAACTTTTCCCTCAGCTCCTCAAAACAAACATGAACCAGCCCTTCCAGAAAGTTCCCAGGAATAACAAAGCTGCTCCACTGCAGAACACCTCATTAGATAGCGATAATCTCACGGTCCACGGCTGGAGGTCAAGGAGCCACTGGAAACGGCACTAACAAGCCCAAAAGCAGATGTTCTTGATGAGAGCTCCAATAATTAAGCAAAGGTTAGGTGAAGTACATGACAAACAGCAGAAACCATTAGCTGTGACTAAGGGACGATCTAGGGACGGGTGTCACGGACAGTCTAAAGCCCTGTCAAAACACATTCCACCCAACGAGGGGCTAACAGCTTTCATTCCTAACCAAGCATATTTTAGCTGCCCTTAAGGCCTTAAGATGAAAGAAATGTATAACTGAAGCTAGACATAGTCAAAGTTGCTCAAGCTCCATGAGCTCTAATTGTGCTGCATTCAGTTTGGGACAATACTGCACCAATGAGATGAGATGCTACACTTGATGGGTTCAGAAAAAGTACACCTATAAGCAGGCAGTAATTCACCTAAAACACTCCCTTGGAAGGACCCAGTTTTAGACTGCAAAATCATATTTAAGAACGTCGGGTCTAAACTTTCCAATGGTATGGTCTCTCTGCACATAAAATTCAGACACTTTAGACCATCCTTACTGACTCTCTTAACCTGCAAGTGAATGATGGTATGAGACCATACAAAAGCGTGGAATGAGTCCTGGTACCTTCTTGGGCCTGTTCGACTGATCGGAGCTAAAGCTCAGCTCCAGCTGGTCCAGGTCTCCATCTCTGCTTTCTTTCTCGTCTTCGCTGACGATCGGTCCGCCATTCTCACAGAGAGGGCTTTGGAAATCGTCATCAGGGAGTGGTGGGTAGCTGTATTTGAAAGGGTCCTGGAAAACATAAAAACGTCCCGATTATGGAGACTCTTACCAAGTGTAAATGGAAAAACATTAAAACATCATCAGACATCATTGCTGTAAATACAAAATGATCATTTTCTGACTGACCCATAACAGAGAAGTCATCCATCTATTAAAAGAATCTAATAGAGAATGACAGTTAAAGCTATAAAAAACATTTAAACAAAAAAGAAACAAAAAATTTACTGACATGCATTAATACAAGTACTAACTATACTGACAGGTATACCAAATGAAAAAGGAGTTACCTGATAAGCTATCTACAAAGTGAGTTATTTTAGTCTGAAGTCCAATTAACAGTATGTGGGTCAACTAAAAAAGAGGTCTGAGTCAACACATTGATATGGGAGATTTCAAAGGAGAATGAAGCAGCATAACATTTCAGGAAAATGGTAATCCATTCAATCCAAATCCAAAAAAATAATAACGTACAGTTCCTCCCATGTGCGGGGGAAGGTATTCAGCATCGATGTAAGTCTGGACATCGTTCTTGCCCACAAACTTGAGCATGTTGACGGCTTCTGGACCCAGCCACGTCTTCACAATCTTCCAGGCCGCTGAGACCAAAAGAGACCGTTTCGTTACTCAAGGGAGTGGACACACACAGCACTGTTATCACACCAACTTCATACTGCGAGCCAGTAAGAAGTCAGGCTGATCTGGCCTAATCTATGTGCAGAGAGTAATGTGGATTTTCCCATGTCAAAATGTTGCCTAGCACTGATTGACTCAATGAGTGAATCTGTGGGATAAAACAAGCCAGCTGGGCTGATAAGCAGACAGACACCAGTGGGGGCAGACAGGAACGATACTCTGCGGTAAACAGAGTTTGCTGTCCAACGCACAGATGGAGAGATTTCATCTAGAGATATTTGCTTATGTTCCTGAAGGAATACAGAAAGTCTTTCACTTCAAGTCATTAAATTCAAATGAAAACATTAACGATAATCAGCACAGCATCAACCTAGAAAAAAACCCTCCTACAGCCAGCCTCCAGAAGCCTAGCAGAGTACTCCTAGTATAGTTTTACTCAATGTGCACATCAGTAGATAATGTCACTTGGGATCATAACAGTGACCCGTGTGCTGTCCGTTGTAACCTTTATTTTTTCCCATAGGCCAAAGACACACAGTCTACAGACTACAACAGTGGTGTATTTATATGCCAAACTGTTTATGTCCTTGAGCTATAGCCAGCTAGAGGGCATAATTAAAACTAGGTTAGAGTTTACTGGAAATACTGGCTGTGTTACATGCACCCATTTTTATTATAACCTATCAGAGTTCATGAGTATGTTCATGAGTAGCCACAGTGCTCTAGATAGAAACCCCACCCACTACCCATTCCAGATTCACTCACCATTCATGATCCAAGGCATCTCGTACATGATCATTTTGGCTAAAGGGAAAAAGAATTAGAAATATCAGACAATTAAGACTCTAGATTGGGATGTGCAATTTAGATGTGCATAATATAAATAAATTCGGCACAGTGATTATATCTCTCTCACACACACACACACAGCTCCTGAAAAAATTAAGAGACCACGGCACAATTTAAAAGAAAAATCAGCATTTTTAAATCCTGGTTTAATCCTGGTTCTGCTGGCAGAAGGCTACACTGAGCAGCAGGTTGCTTCCATGTTCAATGTTTCTAAGACTTCACTGCGTGGCAGGTTTCTTCCAGGTTCAACGTTTTTAAGACAGCAGTAGCCTACACAAGAACAATGTGAAGCAGGAGACACTGGTAATGACCAGAAACCAGCCAGGTAATGGTCGGAAGTGACTTTCTAATGACAGAGATGACCGTTAACTTATCCAGCAGTGGCTCATGAATCGGAGGATGACATGACTTTCATATGGAATGGGAAACATTAAGTGGTGTGAAGTGCAGTGCTAGGACAGTTAGTATCAGGTTCCTAGAAGCAGGACTGAAGTCCCATAAAGCAAGGGAAAAGCTCTTAACTACAGAGAAACTGAGAAGAACCAGGCTGCAGTTTGCAAAAATAAATAAATAAAATAAATAATGTATATTTTTCACAGATGCAAAAACATAAATTGAGAAATAAGTGAAACAAAAAATTGTGCTCTGTGTTTTTCCGGGGGTGTATTATCATATCAGCTGGGTAAGACAGGCATGCTTCTATAGGCCGTGGTGCCTATTGCTTTCTATTTTCAGTCCTAACACATAAACCTTTGCCTATTAAGGAAGCACATTTCCCTAACCCTAAGCCTAACCCTAACCTTTACATCAAGAATTAAGTGCCGAAATGTCAGAAAATCCCTCTAAATAAATATGAGTATCAAATAAAACAACACAAAGTTTTTTTTAGAGAAATGAGTGCATGACAAGGAAACATAACTCAGATACTTACATAAAAACTTTGGATAATATATTTTGAAGCAATTAATAATGTACTTCACGAAATCCATGTCCTAAATAAAATAAATAAAAAAAAAGTTAATTTCAAAGGCAAGGAAAAGACCATTAAAGAAACAGAAATATCAAATTTGCTCAAAAGTAGTACATACACCCTTTAAGAGTGAACAACTGAAGTGACCCCAATAAGGAGTGTCAAAGTCACATAGTTCTCACACTGTTTTGGTTTATTATTTTCTATTTCTAGCAACCCTTTAATAGATGCATGCACATATTTTCATTAAGGGCAAACAGAGGACAAGAGCTTTTCTGTAGACACCATGCAACTGCTAAAATCAGATTCAGGGTTTGTTTGTTTCCGGGAATAAATTCCTGGTCACTGGAATGTCATCACACAGCCCTGATCGCTATCTTGACGAACAAGTCAAATCAAAAGAGCCATTATCAGCACTGGCGATCAACAGATCTGGAAGAAACCACTTTTCACCACAGGTTAAAATGAATGAAAGTCCCTCCACCGCCCAAAGGACAGAGCAACCAATGTGATATTTTTTTTACATATTTCCAAGAGGAAAATATGAGCATAGAAGAGATGTGAAGTGGGCTGCACACAGAGGACAATAAACAGTGATACAATATTTACCTTCACATGTGCCACTGATGCAAGTTTAAACAAAATCAATAAATCAAATATTAAACCTGTCCCCCTCTGAAGACCACGTACCAAAAGTGATACCATTACAAAAGCATGTAAAATAGCTTTATTGTGGGTTTAAACATTTTACTAACCCTTCTGACTAACGCTTTAGGCTTTCCTTCTAGAACACATGACTAAGCAAAAGCTGATGATTTTAACTGCTGTTGCAGACTCTTGTCAGGGATGAGTGAAGGGTGTCCATGTGCTTGACCCTGGAGAGCCGAGAAGCTCCACCAGCTTTAATTCTGAGTAAAGATCCACAAGTGTCTGGAAGCAGAGCAGGCAATCAAATACTTACTGATTAGGCCCGTCTCAATTATCACATAATTGCCTGATAATTGCGGTCAGCTCAAATAAGCGCCATTTTGCATAATCACTAGAATCGTCTCCATCCATCTGTATAAAAATAGCTGGATGAAACAGATGTCACATATCTATCACCATTCCCACACCGTTTTCCACCATGTTATGTTCATTTAATGACGTCACCTCGTTGCCAGTTACATGGATCTCTACTCACAAGCAGCATTACATTTCACAGCTTATTTTACATCGGTGCCCGATTTGTACCACTTCGTTTCGCGACATTTTCATGACCCAACCTAATCCTATTAATATTCCTTTTCATGACGTTAGGCTCATTTTATGGACTGCTTGTAAGCGATCTCCACCAGACCAGAATTAGATATACAGCAAAATATTCTGATTTTGTATCCTTTGTGTTCCTCGTCTGTTTACTAAAAGTTCTGCATAGCACTTGGACTTTTCTCTGAGTATGTGTTTATGGGCCTCCTTAGGTGCCCCAGTCACGACGGGGTGACTGTACATTAGGGTTGGTTTGGTACGGTACCTGGCATAGTAGAACGGTAATGGTACCAATTCGGTACCAATGCAAAAAATATTCACACTATATTCAATACTTTTGGGTTCCCTCCCAATAGTTTTGTGTAACTTATATTGTGTAATAACAGCACTGTGTCCGTTTAAAGTAGAAAAGCTAGAATTAATTGACTACTAAGTATAAACCTAAATGACACAGACATGCCCTATAAAATATGCTTCAAGCATTGGGGGACAGTGCATACCATGTAACTGTCATATGTCATATACCAGTGGGTATTCTGGGTTTAAACCTTAACTAAGACACCGCGGTAAAGTTACCTTTATATTAAGTTCCCGGCTGTAATTACTTTCAACAAAAGCAAGCAACAAACGCCCCTTGGTTTTCCAGATTTCTTTACGGGCATATTTTAATTAATATTTCAATGTTTATGTGTGCACTACACGTTCAATATCTTAGATGTCTTGCTTACAGTAAGTGGTGGTGAATGGACACCAAAAATTATTATTATTAATAGTTACGTATTATGGAAGTTACATGGTCTGCATTGGCCCCCATAGCTTAATGCTTAACACACACTTTATAGCAGGTCTGTATCGTTTAGGTTTATACTTATTAGCCCATTAATTCTATATTTTGTACTTTTAATGGACGCTGTACAGTTATTAGTAGTAAGAAAAGTAAGGCTACAGGAAGGCTACAACTACACTGTGAAGCAGATTTGCAAATAGGCCTGTCGCAATAAACGATAAATCAATTAATTGCACGATAATCAAAATGAGGTCGATAATTTTTCTGGCCGCGATATTCATTTGCATGCTTGTTTGTTTTCCTCGTGCCTCTCTCTACCAAATGGGAATATCGGCTCTTTTTAGCGAACCGGCTCATTTGGCTCAGCTCACCAAGAAGAGCTGGCTCTTTCAGCCCCTAAATGGCTCTTTAAAAAAAAAAACACCCTTCGCTTTGTTTAACCTGATGCTGATTAGCGTGACCTGAATTGAGCTTGTTAAAAATAAGACGCCGTCTCGTGGGCGGGTACAATACGGACTTTTGGTTATGCCCACACCTGCTTTTATTCATATGGAGTGTTTTGTTGTTAGTTAGCACTTTTGTTTTGTTTACAAAGGTCCTAACTGGCAGTTTTGCTTGTTTTCCCTGTCTGAGCCTAATGTTTAATATTTTAAGGGCAATTTTGTTAACAGAGACTGAGAGTCCATTTTATTTATTGTTTTTGGTTGTTTTGTTTATTTATTTTGGATATTGAAAATGTCTTCCAGTCCCAGTATTAAATGTTCTTTAGAAATTAAAGTTTATTGATCATTGAAAGGATGTACTTACATTAATATGCCATTATCATTGCATCAGTTGAAAATGGTCTCACAACGACAATATTATTGTTTATCGCAATAATTCCTGGAACAATTTATCGTCCAGCAAAATTTGTTATTGTGACAGGCCTACTTGCAAAAACCCTTTTTAATACAATACAGAGAGTATACGTCATATGAAATTAATATAAAATCCCCAACATCTCACAAAATCTTATACACCCTGGCCAAACAATGTTCGGTCACCCTAGCCATACAAAAGACTGTGATTTAGACAATCTTATATTCAGCATATATACGTGATCATTATGCACACACATCTATCTTGCTTAGCCGGATAACTTGTCGGATTTAAGCTATTCCCATTTAAATGGACTTTATCTTCGTTCACTTACATTTAGCCCAGGCTACCTTATTTCTGACAAGTTTTCCAGCTTTGTTGTAAACTAAAACAACATGGTTTATCATAAAACAGCAGGGTGAACGAAATGAGCGGATGCCAGTGTACTTATGCTGGATAATGTGCAGATGTGTCCGATAGAGTCGGGTCAGCGGTACAGATCGCGTAGTGACAGCACCAACTTTACCTTGAGGTGTTATATTTGCATATATGTGCATATTTTCCCTGTACAATTGTAAAAGGCAAACAGAAATGCAACTTTTATTTATATGTCCCAATGCTAATTCATGGCTAGTCTTCTTCATGTGTATTATTAAACAATGATCAGGATAACAGAATACGAGTGTTATGAAATGAACAGAAAAAAGCCAAATAATCAAAATTATTTGCATGACAATTTATCAACTAAAATTTCATGAATATGACATCCGTATTACTGATACAGGCTTGAAACATGAAAAATTTTTAAGATGCACCTTAAAAATGCCTAGTCAAACCATACAAAGCTAGTATAAGATCATGAATGCTAGCTGCAAAAGAACCTCTAGCTTAGATACCATTGGCTGGGGCTTTTCTGGAAAGTTGTATAATGCGGTATTGACACTCCGAAGCAGCCCACATTTCTAACCAGAAAAATACAGCCATCTTTTTACCACACGCCGGATAGGTGATAGTCTAAGGTGCCTTTGAATACAACTAGAGCACTTTCTTCTATGGGAAAACAGTAAAGAAGTGGGTGACCTACAGTGAGGAGGCACAACAGAAGTCAGGGACAGGATAATGCTGTGGGACCAACCGAGAAGACTTACAGGACTTACTAATCCCCAAATACAAATCCAAGCACCCAAGGTCAATCCCACCACGCTATACTCTGTATTTGAACACCCACTCAGCTTTGGTTACCAGGCTTCATCAAACGTATTTTTGAACACCATCTTTAAAATTATGACTTTTATAAACCTAATACTAAATGTACAAGGAACAAAGGTGTTGACCTCTATAAGTCCAAGTATAATGAATGGCAATTTGGTTTATACCAGGCTCAAAAATAAGGGAAAATTTCAATATTTTGCTGTACTTTTCATTTGTACCAAGGTCGCAAAGCTGAACCCAGGACAGAGCGGGGGCTGGGGGCTTACAATATTGCTGATCCCGGAGTCTGACATGTCGAAGACCACCGTCAAGGGTTTGCCAGGTTCCCGCCTGGCATAGCGCTCCAGCCAGAAAGCCACATACTTCTTCTTGTCCAGGAAGGTCTTGGCATCTTTGACATGAAGCTTCACCTTGAACCAGACTTGGAGCCAAAGGGGAGAACGAGTGTGAAACGGGGGAGCAAAGACTGAAGACACAGCGTCAGGTGTCCAACAACACATAGCTATTATTGCTATGTACTACTGAAAACAACCCATAATAAGGTCACAAGAGTGACAGTTTAATGGGCCTTAAAGTCTATGTAAATGTCAGTCTAATACTGAAATACTGCAAACCTGAGCTTACAAAAATCAGAGCATGGAAAGGGACAAAATTAAAAGGGAAAAATAATAATCTGCATACGGAGTCAATAGCACAAAACAAAAGAAGACAACCCCCTTTGGTTTACTTGAAAGAAGTTACTCCACATGAGTGACGTACACAACTTATTTTCTTCTTTATCATAGCCATGTAGGTAAACAGCCCCAGTCTCGAAAGTCCATTTTGGCACAGTGCTCTCGTCGAGGTCTGCAAAATAAGTCAAAAGAGCTCAGGCTCGGAGCCTGAGCCAGGCACGACAGAGAAGTGACTGCAAACCAACCCACAGGAACAGACCCGCCCACTCGCAGCACTCAGCCACAGTGAGACTCAGAACAGAAAAACCCCAAAACACATAAATCTGAATGAGTCAGCAGCTAAGGCTAGCTGAGGTTCCAAGCCAAAGAAACAGTCACGCGTTATTTTGGCAAAAATGACAATATACAACCAATTATACACAGTCTGTAAAGGTTTTGATGAAATATTTGGGTGATAAAAAGGGTTTTTCTCGAGGGTAAATGCACCCTTTCTGTAACAAAATCTTGACACACTAATCAGTATACTGATCTGCTTGAAGTTCCTTATAGAGAAAAGCAAACTTTAATCGCAGCCTTTGTATAGTAGGAACAACAGAGGCCCTCTTCAGGGGGCTCTGAAGGGCAAATTCAATAAACGGCTACAAATTGTTTTAGAGCAAGACAGAGCTGAGAGCAAACAGAAGCTACTGCATGACTTTGTGCTGTCTTTCAAGTAGGGTGGTAATGTGCAGTGCCTTCATTAAATGACATCAAAACGTCATTTTAAAGACTCAAAAGGAATACTTGTTTATGAAAATGTGTGTGCGTGTTTTTTTTTAAATAAACGTATTGTATTACTTTATAATGATATATTTAAGATAAGATTTACTTTATTGCTCTGAGGGGGAAATCTCAGGCCACATCCTACCATTCACTCCAAACTCTTTTCTCCATTGAAAACTTTCATCGATCATTTTCAAGGTGTCCTCCACGATAAAATGTCGCCAGGTAAGGAAGCTTTTGGCATAGGCATCATCCTTCTCCAGCTTTTCCACATCCCTGGGGTCATATTTTTCTGCAGACTCTGTAGAGATTAGAACGGCAAACTAAAGCTTGTGAATCTTTTTCTTTAGCAATTTAGGCTGTTGACTTTTTACTTTGCATGAAGGAAACCGGAGACTTCAACATCAAATAAACATCCCCCCCCCCCCCCCCTTTTTTTTTTTTTTAGTTAAGTCAATGGGACAAATGCGTTTCCAAGATTCCCAGAGATAGCCGTCTGAAGCAGCTTTCCGTCTCAGCACAAAGCGGAGAGAATTACATAGTAGCCCTTTGTTAAAACAATGGACACATTTTACAACAGCAGGGAAAAAAAAAGAAAGAACGAAAGAAGGACCCCCATCGCGACACAGCCGTACCAAGTCAGTGCTCTCTCACAGTAATAAACTGTTATTATCATGCATTTTATACATGGTAACGCATTTAAAGGAAATTAAAGCAAACTTCCCGATGCTGACTTTTATTTCTCTTTCTAAACAGCAAATGAAAAAGACGGAAATATATTACATGCGAGCCATGAAGTTCAAACCGTTTATATTTTGATATACTATCGGGAGACCATTTGCTTTAATGCCTATGTCGCACCTGTAGTGTCGGTGCCACAGTTGTATTGTTGAATTAATATCATGTTAATTCTGTAGCTAACTGCCCGGTTAAATATCAACAGTATGTTGAAAAGTCAGCCAGAGAGTGTATTTATCCTTTACCTTGGACATAGTCGCTCCTGAATCGCTGTCTTGTCTCTGCTATCTTCTCAGTTTCCTGCTGGATAAGTAAAACAGGTATAAAATAAAGGAGCGCTCGTGTGGGCTGCGGGACTGGCCGTTACTATGTCCTGGTTAGCTACCTGCTCTGAGTCCAGCAGCCTGCCATCCGCCATGTTCCTGCCGAAGTGGGCTGAGGCGCCGGGAAGCCGCTAGCACAGGAAACTGCGCCGCCGGGCCGCCATTGTGGCTCCGCAAAAGCGAAACCGCGACCCGTGACTCGCGTTCCTCGCCCGTCACTGACACAGGAACCGCATTTACGTGCGCCCATGTACCGAAAGCTGCAGCGCACACCTATATTTCTTCTGCTTTCCATACTCGCGATTAACTCACGTATCGAGTTTTCGGTTTATCTGTTCATCTCTGAAAAATGTAGCATGTACTTCCCCATGTTGCCCCATGTCACTTGTCTCATCATTAGACCTGCAATATAACATTATAACACTATTATAACACTCTTCAGCTTGAAATGCAGGTTAACTGCCAATCAATGACAAAAACATGGTAACAGTCTTAATGGTATTTGAACTGCAGGAAGATTACCTTATTACTTTTTGCATTATTCAAGTTTTTTAAGATCCCCTTAAGGGGTGGTGTAGGGGTTCACTGGACAATATAATCGCTGTACTGTATACCTGCACCAGGTATAATTGAATTGAATTTGATCCCTGCTCTGTATATGTGGAGTCTGCACGTTCTCTTAATTTTGTGTTTTTTTTTTTGTAACTTTGGTTTCTTTCCGCAATCTGTGTCATTTTATTTGATTTGCAGAGAAGCATCAGTCTCATTTGAGTTGTTGTTGTTATGTAGACCCAATTATGGTTACCATAGCAACAGACAGCTATCTCAGCAAGGTTCTTGGGTATCTAGTGCAGAGCTGTACTCTTGGATGCTCCTGGCCTGTTTGGGCCCACACCAGGATGACAACTGGACCGTATGTGAAAGGCAGTGAAGGACTTCATGTTTGGTAATATTTATGTTTGGTAATATTTACATTGAACTGCTAACACCAGCAGCCCTCAATGCAAAGCATTTTTTGTGGGGGGTGTGAAATGTTATAAGAACTCTTTTTTCTGGATATAAGCATCTGCTGTGTATCAAAGGGTAAAAATGCATTTTCCTGATCCTGGTGATTTTATCAGTGTTGATGGAAGTGGGCCAGAATTTGGTTACTCAAAATGCCCTCGAAACAGTGTTTCCAGCCAAAATCTGCAAATTTATCTGACCTAATGCAGGGGAGGCTGAGTGGGTTTCCCATGGAGGCTAACCGTCATTGTGAATGTATATACAGTGTAGATATAATTGGGTGTTTGTTCTGTTATTGCTCTGAAATTCTGGATCATACTGGTTGCCTCACTAGACATATTGTTATATATAGTACCATAAACTGAAGTTATTCATTCTGAATGTAATTTTCATGCCCATAATATCAGTGTTCATGTTGCTGCATTACCTCACATTACTGCAGAACTCAATAAAATGCCTGAAATAAATCTTCAGTATGACTAATTGCAAAGTACAAGGAAGCATATTTAACTTGTGCACTTCGGCACTAGAATTTTTTTTTCTCTGGATAAATCAGAAAACTGATTTAACATTTACTTTCATTTGTTTAGCTGACATGGTTGTTCGCATACAGACATTTGCCAGTATCTGTTTTCTTTACATTTGACCTGTTCTGTCCATTACAAGAGGCCCAGCAACTCAGAACAGTAGGAATGAGGAACTCTGTCTAGGTGTTGTTTTCCTCCTCATAGAGAATGTGGAGTAATTGGGTTCAAAGGTGTAGCCGTCATGGTAAAAGACCGGTAAAAAATGCAAGGGGGGGGGGGGGGGGGGGGGGGGCGCGGGCCCCCCGGGCGGGGGTGGGGGGCGTGTTTGTG
>JAODKM010000001.1:36498379-36530649 GCA_026780845.1 Petrocephalus sullivani
TGTTGGCGGAGGGGGGGGGGGCGGGCCCGGGTGCGGCGCCCGGGTGCGGGGAGGGTTGGGGGGGTTGCTTGGCCCTCTAGCGGTCATGAAGTGCTACTCCTGTATTACTGCAAAATGGTCGTAGTACTTGACTTGTGTAACGGTAGTGATTTATCGGCCACAAGTTTGATTTCAAATTAAATCAAAAGATTATTACTACTGCTTCTATGATTAAATTAATAAAAAATGTTTATGCCAAATATATCAGGTGTTAATTTGCTTACGCCAGTATCCCTGTTGTAAATGGTGGGCTGTGTCATGTACGAGGTCCAGTGAAAGCTGATGTCTCGGATCTCATTTCCCATTTAGATAGATGTGGAACCCTGCTTGTGAGATCCATCCAACCACGGCAGGCCACATGAGTGCTGTCTTTTAGCTGTTCAGATTGCAGCAGCAGTGTTTTCCATCTGGCCGTGCGGTGAAGTCTGATTGGAGGTGAGCTCCCCCGCAATCCACCCCCACCTCCGCTGCGTCTCCTCACTGCTGTTGCCTTCGCTGTACCATGAAAACCGAACAACAAACTCAATGAAGTGTCATGTGACATTGTATCATTCTGATAAGAGTTATTTGTGTGTTGCTGACGATTGAGGCAACATAATCTTCTATTTGTTATTCACAGATCAATAACAATCTTTGTAATCATTTAATGCCAGCTGCCTTTTCTAACTTTGCAGCCCCCCCCCCCCCCCCACCCTACCAGAAACACCCTCCTAGCTGTTGCAACATGCATATGTCCACATACGTACCTCATTATCTATGTGGCATGTGCATAATAACACCATTGTCTGAATTGAGTAAAAGACCTTCAGATAATATGATTAGGTGATGTAGTCACTCTAGGTAGAGTGTGTAGATATGTCCCCCTGCAACAGAATCCCATCCTCGGTGTCCCCTGCCCTGTGCTGATAAGCTCCAGGTTTACTATGACCCTGTAATGGACAGGCCGTTATAGCAGATGGATATCCTAATTAAATTCAGCACTGAAGTTTTTGGTTTTTCCACTGAAAGGCTTTTTGGGCAGAGGAGATGACAAGCAGCTATATGGCCGTTTCTTTATGAGCTGAGGTTTTATGATGGCCACATATCTCGTCTTCAGAACCTCAGAAATCCTGAATAGACGTGGAAAACTGGCTCCGCATTTTGCCCCGAATTTTAGCACCATGCAAATAGGGCTGCAGGATTTTCCCCAGAAAGTGGGAGTTACAGCCATTTGAGGCTGATTAAATCTTTTTCCAGTTACTGATAAAGCAAATGACTTAATTACCATCCCAGGCTTAAGAAGATAATACATGCATTGTGTTTTCAGAAATAGTATAAGTCTACTAATCCCTGATTGCATCATCTTTCCACAATAATGGAAATTTTAAATCCATATTTTGCATTTTGTTTGTTCGTATTTCTGTTAGTCTTGAATTTGTCTGTCCAATAAAGCAATATTTTATAACAGAGCCCAAAATTAATGTCTCTTAGCTCTTTATAATGTTAACTAGTATTGCTCACTGTCAAAATAAGATCAATAGTGGCTGTGAATCCGTTTGAACACACCATGTTTTCAAGGTCATATACATTTACGTATATGTGTGCTTTAAATCTAAAAGGAAAACCTGTTTTAAGTGCTCATAAAGTTAGTTACATTGAAATGGGCTATTTCAGGTTCTTATTCCATTTTTGTTTTTCTTTTTGCTATTAGGGTTATCTCTGTGGCAGACAGATCCTGTGTTATTCCATGGTAAAACACTAAACAGTCTATTTTGGCATGTATACTTTGAATTACAGACCCACAGTTCATAAAAAAAGGTCTTTCAGAACCTTGTAATTTGCAAGCACCGCAAATCTCTAGTTTTGCTACGAGACACAATCCTACCCTGACGGTGTCAACAGAGTAGTTTTGAAATGTGAATACAAATGGAGTGTATATTGCCCCAGATTTTGGCCTTAATGACTGCCTCAGACGCACTATGGGATTTGTTCATGTCAATATTTGCTTGAGAATGGTGGTGCTGTGTCCCTCCTTATGGAATAAATGTCAGACCTATTTTCCTGCAGTGTCCAACACGGGGACACGTCTGTCCAGCTGTTTCACCCACGGCGGACTGTTGTTGTCATGTTATCTCCAATATTTCAAATGCAATAGTTGTTCTGCAAGCTTCCATGTTATCTACAGAATAAGTCCCACCTCTGTAAACTATGATAAGGTTTTCTGGGTTACAGTGTCATCATAGCTAGCTGGCTCTATTTTACGCTTCCTCTCTAAGTTGACTCATTGTGACAACTTTGATGAGTGAGTCCCACACCCAGGCCTTAACGGAGGTGCAGTGTCCAATCCCAGCTGTACCCCCATAAACAACCGTGGGAGCAGTCATGCTGATCTATTGCAGATGTAAACAAAAGGGACAGTTTATTAAGAACCTCTTTATTTCAGTGCCAAATTGGAGTCATTGACATTGGCTGGTATCAGGTCACATAATCTCTGGAAGCATTTTAAAAAATTTATTTGTTTTGTGATTGGTTACTCCAGGGAGGGGGGTGAGTTGTACAGATGATCTGTAGGGATTCATCTGGACTGGCTTAATCACTGTGTGTTGCAGGTTTTCAGGTTTGCCTCCTCCCCAGTGTCCCTGGAACCTGTATTCAGAAGGCTACCCACTACCCACCGGCAATTTTCTGGTCTGATTTAGTGCATCCTGCTCCGTTGGGTATTATCGGAATTCACCACCACTTCCTGTTTGTGTTTCTATATATACACACCTGTCTATTTCTTTTCATTACCCTGCTTTCCTGTCAGTGTAATGTTGACTCCCTTTGGTAGCTGTTATGAAGTTATTTATGCGTCTAGTCATTCATAGTTCCCATGGCCATTTAGCGATCGCTAATTGGCACACTGTATCATTCAGTGAATTTCCAAATTACGCAGGACTGGGTAGCTAGCCTGCCCAACGCTCGCTGCACACACTCATTACACTACTTGTGCAGATGCCCTTTCTCTGTTTCTTAATGAGCTGATCATTTCCATGGGCCAGTAGGTCACTTTGGAGGAAAGTGTTGGGTGATTATGGATCACATTACTGTCGCAGAATGAAATGAGCGGCTCAAGATTGTGGCCATCGAATGGACAGGCCTGCGGGCTCTGATTCTGCCAAGCTTATTTCACATACAGCGAGGGGTTCTTTTAAAACAGCTCCAGAATAATGTCTGCACTAGTACTGGTTTAAATTTAGCCACTGTCAGCATTTAAATGTCAAGTAACCCTAAAATGATGTAGTTTTCATATAGAAAACCTTTTTTATATAAAATGTTCTAGTTCCAGTATGCTATTTTTTTCAGTTAAAGGTGAAGATGACAGTCAAAGTCAAAATATGATTTCCAGTTCTCATGTTGTCATAGCCAAAGTCATTCACTTTGTGTGCTCCAGTGTTTATCAGACGCTTCAAAGGAATGTTTTCAATTCCTCACTGAGCAGCCGAGAGACCAAAGCGATGAGAGAGGAGCAGGAAGATCTAAGATCTGTGGGGGGAGAAGCCGGCATCGGCGACTGCTGGAAGAGTCACCAGCTCAGCTGACATAATGACCGCATTTCTACACAGTCAGAGGACTGGACTGCATTCGGGAACACGAACAGCATATGAAATAGATTTCCAAAGAAACTGAAACAAGTATACATGTATGCATCAAATGAATATAGCAGTTAAAAAGGCTATACAAGCATAAACGTTATATCAAACCTCCAGCGTTTTGACTATCTGCACAATAAGTAATTTAGATTCCCAGTACAAATGTATGTTTCATGCCTGAACTGTATTTAGCCCACAAACAAATACAGCAGTTTTGCACGTATGAATATTCCTAGTTGATTAATTTAGTAACAAAACTGTACTCCACGGTTAGGAATTGTTACATTTTCACAGAAATGAAATCTATTTTACGCTTTTTGTATGAAAGTTCCCCTCAAAGCATCCTCAAAATCTTCCATTTCAATCAGTCACTGAATTTCTCAGCCAGAGCAATCCTCAGAAAGGTAAAAGCAGCATCATTTCAGAGAGCTCAGTCTGTCTTTTACATTACCTTGTCTACAAATTTTGAATCGTGTCACATATAGGAAAAATGTCCTCAGAAAATCACAACATCTGTACATAGATTGTACTTTTTATGGATCCCTACATCCAGAAAAAAAAAATCCAAAAACAATCATCACCCATCCATTTTCTATACCTGCTTTTCTTCCCATCCACGGTCATGGGGTCCCGAGCCTGTCGTGGAAGCTACAAGTCAGGGCAGTGAATAACGCAAGATAGGGCGCCAACCCAATGCAGAAAACCAACATAATGAACCATTATTGTGTTCGTCAACCTTAAATGTCCCAGCAATAGAGGAAGGGCAACGAAGACACACTCTGTATTCTGTATGTCTGCCAGGCAGCTTGGCACATCCACCAAATGGTCACTCTCTGTGAACGATCTCGTGTCTTATGATCTTGTATGTGATCCAGTAGAAGATGTTGAAAATGAGGAAGGCCAGGGGAAATGCTGCCCTGGATATGGTGTCGATCCTCTTGGCCCGATCTACAAACTTTTTCCTCATGCTGTCTGTGTCTTTAGGTATTTGTGCTGGGGTCAGTTGGTTTGCTGGGGGTGTCTTCATGGCTGTGCCATCCTTTATCTGAAGACAGTGGCCCATGCCATAGCTGGAAAACTTGAGATGACTGTCCCCCATGTCATCATCCTGCTAGAATAAGAGGCACGATTGAGGCATTTCTCAATACCGATCAGGAGCTCTGACATCATCACAGGTCTCCAAAGCTTAAACAGTATTCTTTATTTTTTAATATACTGTATTATCTATACTAGCATAAACTAATAGGGCTTCTAACCAATGTGAAAAATGACAATGACAGAATGGCTGTATTAATTCATTGGTCGGATAGAGGTATCATGCCCTGGTACGGCATGTTACCACACCCACCACACAACAAATACCTTGGGATCCCAGTTAGCAACCCCCCAGGGTGACTTGCCGGCCAGTCCCATCCTCTGGACGTGGCCACCTATCTGCTGCAACCTTGTGTCACATGCACATCCCCTTGGCCAGACCACCCGTATGGAATCACGCCGCAGGGCCATAGTGCCGTAACTGACACTCCCTCACAATGCAGGTAATGTGCCTCATTCTTGCTTGTTCGGCACAAAGTCAAAATAGTGGTACCCAAGGATTCTCCAAAGAGACACACTATCAAAAGTAGTCCAGTCTTTGTCTCAGCTCACTAGATATCATCTATCCGTATAGCTCAACAGGAAGCACCCGGACTCTAAAGACTTGGACCTTCGTCTTCTTACAAAGATATCGTGAGTGCCACACACCCCTTTGCAGAGACCTCACAACTCCTCCATGCTCTCCCAATCCATCTAATGACTTCTTGACATAGTGTCTCCACAGACCAATACACTGCTGATGGCTATGCCTAAGAGGTCATTAAAAGCTTGGATATTGGTTTTGATCCAGGATACTCACAAAGCCCAGATACTCAGGCTCTTCACTTAGTCCCCAACAAGAGCCTCCATTGACTTTGTAAAGATCATAGCATCATCAAAAAAGATCAGTGAATCTTTCTTCACCAACAGATGCCCCACAGCTGCTGGACCCCATGACCCTGCCCAACACCTAGTCCATGGGAGAATTGAACAGAGTAGGAGCAAGAAAGCACCCCTGATGAACGTCAAAATCAACTGGCAGGAATGCCAGAATCAACTGGCAGGTTCTGCCTCCACTCTGCACAGCACTCACACTGTACCAGTGTACAGGCCGGCCATGGTATGCTATCATGAGAAGCAGCACATCTTGGCTGTGCTGGAGCCATCAAATGGACCTCTCCTGTTGTGTATGGGAGGATCAAAGGTCAGGTGCATAGAGCATTTATTAAAACAGGATTCTCCTGCTCTCTTTGCAACCAAGGCAAGTTCACCTGCATCGAGGTGAACTTCCACCTGGAGAGACAGATGGGCTACTATCTGATCCAGATGTACATTCCCAGCCTGCTCATTGTCATTCTGTCCTGGGTGTCCTTGGCCATGGTCTCAGGATGTTCCACAGTGCAGCTCGATTAATGTAGCTTAATAAACTGCCAATATCGACAAAGGCTACAAAGAAACTGCCAATATTCACATTTGTGCTCGATAAGAGCCCTCAGTGCCAGTATGCGGTGAATAGTAGACTTCTTAAGCATAAAATCAGACTGCTGGTAGGCAAGCAAGAGATCACAGACCTTATTGAGGATGACCTTAACAAGGCCCTGTCCCTGCACTGAGAACAGTGTTACCCCCTGTAGTAGCTGCATCACCCGTCCCTTTCCCTGTAGGGGCAACAGGTCAGTCAGTTGGGATGATGCCCATCTTTCAAATGGAAGCAGATATTGCTTGCAATGCCAGGAGGACAGCCTTACAGCCAGCCTGGAGAAGTTCACGCTGGATACACAGACTCCTGCAGACTTCCCTACCCTCAGCTGGTTCACCATCTCTGCAATCTCAGTGAGACTGGGTAGTTCACAGCTACTTGGAAAATCAGCCTGGAGAACTGTGGACCCAGAGATGTCCAACAACCTGCAGTAGCTGGAGGATCGGCTTTAAACGGCTGCTCAAAGTAGCCGGCCCAGCAGGGCCCAACTACAGTGTCATCAGTGAGGACTGTTCCATCACCCACCCTGACTGCGACTCTCCGTGTAACAGATCCCGACGTGCATAATGCTTCCATTCCTGTAAGCAGGACGTAGGTTGCGAGACCATAGATGGTGTGTCACTTGCTCATAAATCCCTCTAACAAATGTTTCTTTATCTACCCCTAAGAGCCCTTGCAGCTGTCAGACTCAGTTCCCAGTACAGGCAGGAGTTGCTATCAAGCCGTGCACTGCAACTTCTCTCGATAATATCCAGGGAACCTGCGACATGAAACACCTCCTTCTGGGAACATCGGCAACATCAACACCACCCTCAGGAACCTTCAGGGTCTTGTCATTGAAGGTCTACCGCATCACATTAGAATCGGCAGTCACATCCAATTCTGCAAGTTCCTCACCCAAACTGTGTGCAAACTCATTAAAAACAGCCTCTTTCTCCTAGTAGATGGTACTGGACCTAGGCTGAATCTTCAAGGTAGCAACAACAAGTCTGTGGTCAGAATTCACAAACTAGGCTCTTCTGTTGACCCTGTAGTTCTGTAGGAACCTCCAGCATCTGTCCACGAGGATGTAATCCATCTCCTTTGCCATACCACCAGTATTGAAGTACCAAGTCCAGCAATGCGACTCAGGGTACTGGCACCAGGATCCGCCATTCCACAGCCCCTGACCTTTTGCAAAGTCAAGGGACAGGGACCCACTTTCACCACAGTCTCCAGACTCGTAGGGACTGACACAATCCTCATAGCCTGTCCCATCAGTGCCAATGGTCGCATTGAAGTCACCCATGACCAGAGGAGTATCACCTTGTGAGCACCTATCAACCACAAAGTGAAGCTGTGAATAAAATGTCTCCTTGCTGAGACATCACTCACCGTGGTTGAAGCATACACTGAGACAACAGAGAAGACACCCAGAGAGTGCCTCATAATCTCATAATTTGCTCATTGAAGGAAGTGACACCATACACTATTGGGAGGAGGCAGTCCACCACAGCAACAGCTACTCCCCGTGGATTGGCAGCAATCAGAGTGACCAGACAAATCATAGGAGCACCCGCCTCACTCCCTGCTCTGTGTATCTCAGAGAGTGCCACCACTGAAATGTTGTCTTTACAAAGCCTCTCCGACAGCAAAAGAAGATGGTCATCATGCCGGAGAGAAAAGACATTCCAAGCAGCTACGTAGATGGCCTGCCTGAGATTAGGACCCGAGTGCTGCCAGTGCTGTGAGCAGCACAACACCAGTTCCGATCCCCAACAGGCCTGACCCCATTGGCTCTCCTGCGATTTCAACTCTTCCAGGGATGAGGTTCCCCATGGTTTCCCACATCCCCTTCAAGATGCATGTAGCCTTCCCATGGGCAGCTGCAGCTAAACTGAGCTAAGTTTTTTCTTTGCAGGCTGGAAGACCGCCTGAAGGGTTGGGTGCAGTTTAACATCATACCCAGGATGTTATAATGCTCAGCTGGTCCTTTTTGTATCTGCACAATTGTAACGAGCCAGCTGTACTGAAGACGTAGGGCATGCAAGTGAAAGCATGATGGTGCCTTTTCACATGGAATTATGTTTATTCTGACAATAATGGCTGCGTTGTTGTTTTTTAGGAGCATAAGACTTCCACTTGCCCCAGGAACTGACAATGCCAGCAGAACCACTGTGGACTGCTGATGGTTGGAAGTGGTAGCTGTCGGGCCTACTTCCCCACTCATGGCTCCCCCTGCACTCCAACAGGGCTCTGCTATCATTCACGATGCTCAGGAGCCGTTGGAAACCTTGATGATGAAACTTGTTATGTTATGTGCCCAGCCTTACACTAATAAACCAATGCATCATCTGTCAGAAAATCTGATGGACTGAAGGCAAAGCCTTGTAGGGAAATGCACTTTATCTGAACTGCTTAGTAATCTGAGCGTCTATATAAAACAAGTAAAATGTAGGTCACAAGGACCAAAATAAGAATAATCATCCATTTACTGTTAAAATCTCCAAATTATCAATCCAGGGTCCACTTTCACTTTTATGGGCCCCCACCCCATAAATGGACACCAGCTTTGTTATTTTGTTGAAGGGTCCAAGTCACCACAGGTCTCACCTTGTGACTGCGTCGCTGGCTCCGTCTCAAACGTAGTAACTCCTTCTGTTGCCGGGAGACAAAGTTAACCCCTGCATACTCCAAGAGAGCGGCGAACACAAAGAGCAGGCAGACGGCCATCCAAATGTCGATGGCCTTCACGTAGGACACCTGGTCAACAACAACGGCAGCATCAGCCCAAAATATCATAATCACATGTTCGATGCTCTAGCAGTACTCATTCAATGGATAGCCGCGTAACGATTATTTTAATGATACGGTGCAGTACTTATTAGTCAGGAGAGCTCTCTCCCAAAATACTGCCACCAAAGTAATTCATAAGAGTGTTTATGGGCGTGGCAGAATTAACGTGTTGTTCATAGCAGCAGAAAATATTTATTCACAGAAGCAATTATGCAGGTTTTGAAATCCCTCACAAACCATTTAACACAGGCCTTATTACCATATTTTCAAAATAGTGTCTCCGAAAATGGTTTCCTCATTAAAAGACAAAGGGATATTGCCAGAACCTATTACAATTAATTAGAAACTGGTATTCTAAATAATATTTTGGGAGTCTTATTTCCGACCAGGAAGCCCAATTTATTCCTATTTATATTTATTGTTAGTTTGAAAACCTGAAATAAGTTCACACTAAAAGGTAGCATTCTTTAAGGTGCCTTGCAATTATGCAGTTTGTCAGTAATTCATGTGTTCAACATTATAAATAGGATGCTTACTGTTTGACAGTCATTGATTCCTATCAGAGAAAATGCTCCTCTTCTGCCTTTGTCTCTCAGGATTACAACTTCTGATGGGCTATTTCATGTTGAATGTGAAGTCAACAATCTGACCTTTCTTAAGTATAGTGCTCATCTAATGTATCTCTGGTGTGTCCAGAGGTGTCGCTAAAGATTTTGGGCCCCATGAAGACATATCATATTGGGCCCCCAAACCAGACAAATCCAAAGGCACCCTTGAGTGTTGCATGGAGGCTACAACTATGTGATCTAAATGCCCTTCAAAGAGTTATGAAATTGAACTATTTTCTATAGAAAATGTTTATTGCCAAAATTCTGAGTGAAATCATGACTGGATTCTAGACTGTACTGACGCAATCACCCAGACCAGATGCGGCCTCCATGGGGAGCACAGGGGTACCTTGGGCAAGGAGGCACGAGAGCCTGAGCTCTGCGTCGTCATGGTGAGCACTGTGGTGATGCCCAGCGCCACCCGGGCTGGTGCGGCGTCCATGTTGATCCAGAAGGACACCCAGGACAGAATGACGATGAGCAGGCTGGGGATGTACATCTGGATCAGATAGTAGCCCATCTGTCTCTCCAGGTGGAACTTCACCTCGATGCAGGTGAACTTTCCTTGGTTGCAAAGAGAGCAGGAGAATCCTGTTTTAATAAATGCTCTATGCACTTGACCTTTGATCCTCCCATACACAACAGGAGAGGTCCATTTGGTGGCTCCAGCACAGCCAAGATGTGCTGCTTCTCGTGATAGCATGAATCACACAATCATTCAGAACCTTTCTGGACATTTCTATCGCCATACAAATACAAATGATGGTATCAAAATGCTCATAACTGCCAAAAGTTCTTAAGCTTTCCCAGGAATCATGCGACCATAGGAAGCCAGCTTCTGGTTTCTGATGGCATTCTCTTTCACCTGTGTTGTAGTGCTTGGTGCAGTACCCAAGCTCCTTTTCATCCCTCAGGATGAACTGCGGCAAGGTGAGACCCTCTGCCACCTGCAGGGGACCTTCCTGGAGCCACTCGAAGATCAAGTCATTCATTGTGTAGCCGACTGGAGAAACATAAGCGGACATGAGTTAAGATTTCAAAATACTAAATTGTTATGTTCAGCTACAAAATGTATGGGTAAGAAACACACAAGAATAACAACAACATCACCTCTAAGTATAAGAATACCCCTCCATCCCATGCGTTAATGTGATTGAATTGTACAATTTAAAACATTTTTATTGTTTTCTGCATTATTTCAACTAACTTTGCAAGTGCAGCCAATCGATAGTGAGCCGTAATAAATTAATGTTTACTTGGACCGCAAGTAAACTCAGTGGCTGTTTTAAAAATGCTTTTAAAATGACTAATGTTTTCAGTTGACATAATGCCTCTGGCTGTGAATGGGAATTACATCCAGTGTGGTATTTGAACAGAAAAATGAAACTGCAAATGAGTCATAGTTAGCTGGATAAACATTTGTGTGCTGGCTCTGATGGGAGTCATTTCTCTTTCTTGTTTGTCTTGATGAAGTGTTATCCATAAGTGGTTCACAAAGTGCCCATTGTCATACCTCATCTCTCCAGCTCAATTGACATTAAATAATGAAAGATTATTCTTATAGCTGAAGGGCTCGTCTAAAAGGCTGCAATTTCTGTTTGACCTTTGATCCATTTAATATGGAATATAAGAAGATGTGGCACTGTTATCATTTAAATTTTCCCACTCAGAGTTATGGACATTAAGCAAGTTGAGTCAAGTTAGTTTATTTATAAAGCATGTTTTAAAACACATGTTTTTTACCAAAGTGCTGTACGACACAGTAAATAGACACCACATATAAAATACTTATTATTAGTAGTAATTTATAAGAGTAAATCCAATAATAGAAATCACTACGCATAGAATCCAACACTCACAGCTCTCCAACTGCATGGTACACGTCTGCACATCCATTGGGAAGTTCTTCAGGTCCATCGGACAAGACAGGGTTAACGTCAGGCTGAAAGAAAGTTAACGCCAGGCTAAATTGAAAACAGCCAGCCCTGATACAGTGACTAATGCGTTCCTGAAAAACCTGGTGCATACATCCAACGGGGAAAATAGCAGTCTTAGTAACTTACGCCAAAGGAATGGAATTATATAAAGAAGCATTGATATGAATGGCCAATAATGCAATTGTATACATTGTAAGTAAGATATAGTAATTATACATTAATGAGTTTTGGGTCTTATGAGTCTCACAAGACTTGCCAAACTCACGAACTTGACAACTGCCGGGAGTCCCGAGTAGTGAGCCATGAAGCTGAGCATGCTCTCAGCACAAATACAATGCATATGGGCACTGAAGGCAGCACGGCTATGGAGAGTCTATGAAAAGCAAATGTGAGTGAATTTTAAAAGGTTGCTGTGTGTTTTGATATGTTAATTTGTAAAATATTTTTAGGACTTTGACCTGCGAATTGCATAGACAAAACATTTGATTCTTTTAGCTCTGAAAACCGACTGGAAAGAATCTGTTCAAAAGAAGAATGCATTCACGACTCTGACATCACTATCGATCATTTGGATAGCTGTTTTGGCATGCAAGTAGTGTTTCTTGTTTAGACCACATTACACTGTAGTTTGCATAGTACTTCCACTCCGACTGAAAATCATGCAAATACAAATGCGATTCCGCCTTGTATTGGACTTGGGTACTAATAAATCTGTCGCGGAAGATCCCCTTTCATCTGGGATCACTACCCCTGTGGCCCCACCCCTGTGACCCAGGTCAGGGTATGCAGCTTTGCAGGCTCCAGGCTCTTATGCAGACAGGTGAGCACAATTACTGAAAGAGTTAAGTGGTTTCTGGCTTCTATTTAAGGAGTTTAACACTTAACTAAACAAAATGCTACAGCCTCATCTTTTGAGGCAGGCGTGCAATTTTTATTTACTCTAAATCATTTCCATTTTACTCTCATTTATTTTGTCTCTGTAACTGAGGAGTTACACAGCCTGACTGTCTGTATAATTAAATGCCTGCGGTTTAGAGAAGCTCTGTCCTCAAGCCGGTACATTGCGGTCCAGCTTTGAGCTAAGCAATGTCATTGGCCGCCGCCGCCCCCCCCAGGAGCTACCTGTAACCAGTGGTAATATCTATTCATCACACACCCGAGATCACCTCCTAAAAGGTTCTCCAGGGAAGAACCGGGTGTCATTGATCATTGCGCTGCTGACAGGTCACAACCCTGCAACAGCTTAGTCCTGCTGGTTTCTCATAGCAACACCTAGCATCACTTCCGCAGCAACTCCTCTGCAACAGTATTTATGCATTGGACTTGGCCGGCTGGGCTCTATGCATTTCAGCACAATCTTCCCTAACTGGTCATTCTTTCATAACAGATCTGAGGTTAATCCTGGGAAGCATGCTTACAGGCAGGATATATCCAAGCAAAAGCATGATAACTCTATGCATATAAACCCTGAACCCTGGAGGGGTAGGGGCACAAAGCCATCTGCAAAGCCACTGCATTGCCCATGGCCTGATATGTGCTGTTTTTTTATTATTGTGGATCTTGATTTTATTTATTATCTGTCAAACATTAATCTTCACAAACCAATGTGCTGTCTCTATTGGGAATCCACCATCAGGGCCAATCTCAGGAATACACACTAAACATGCAATTGTTCTTTCTCCCATGGCAACACTGTCAAAATCTGCGATAAGAAGCTTGCATCTTGTATTAATTTCCATTCCTAGAAGCAATGTATTTTCACTCAGTTCAGCAGACCAAGCCTCTTACTGGGCAGGCATGAGCTCTAGATAATTAGAGCAAGAACATCTGCTCAAGGAAAAAAAATATATTAACCAAAAAACGATGAGGTCTTGCATGCATCAAGGCATATTCCTGTTGTGTCTTGATGTGAGCTGTGTGCTCAGATGCTGCTTATGTAAGACCTTTTGATCAAAATGGTCATCACATGTTCAATGGAGACAACTGGTACTCCTGGAGACACCTCTGTTCTATTGTTTTGATTAATCAGCTACTTAATCCTGTATTCTCAGGAGTACCATATCATCTCCAATGAGTTTCTGAGACCTTTTATACATCAAAATATTGTTGTTATTGATATTTTCAGAAAAAGAAGAGCATTCATCAGTCTCCAGGTGTGGAAGGGATTAGTGCAAATTAGGTGAAAATCCATTCAAGGATGGCCACTCAAGATAAAAAGCCTTTGATGTAGCTAAAGTTTTTTTTTAGGTTTAGCGATAATTGCACCTTCAATGGGGCTTACCGCATTTTAAATACGCAGAGCTGTAAGGGACTGGGCAAGTGCTGTTATATTGTGCTTAGTTGGTAATTATGATTCAACCAACCTTTTAAACATGTATGGCGGACTTATATACAGGCTTAGAGTGTTAATGGATAAAAGCCAGGCAGACATGGGCAGCAATAAAGTTGTGAGTCAACCTCGTATTATAATTAAGGAGATGTACAGACCTCCTCCGCATTCGCAGTTTCAGATATTCACGAATTGCCCGTGAACAAATTAACGGGAATACTTATCCAAAGACGGCATAAACTCGAGCAAGATGCATATTCCAAAAACAATAAGATAAATAGATAACATTTAATTACGTATAAATATTAGTAATACATAATATTTATATATATATTATTATTATTATTTATTTGTTCATTTTAATGAATGTATTTATTTTTATTATTACTTCTTTTTCCTTTATCTTTGAAATGTAATATTGATGTATTGATTTGAATGTATTCCGGTCTTTGTAAAGCACTTTGAATTACCTTGTGTCTGAATTGTGCTATATAAATAAACTTGCCTTGCCTTGCCTTTGGTTTGGGCATGCCTCACATCTTTGTCTCGGTAACAGCCTCACTGTTAGCTGTCTTTGTAATAGGTAATACAGATATGGCCATAAATATATCAAAAAGTATTTTGTTAAATTACAAATACTCATCAATGTAACAAAATAAAATACAAAATAGTGGTGTAAGAAAATTAAAATAATAAGTTATTTATAATTTGAAAATACAAAAATACCCGTCTTTGAGTGTGTATGTGTGGGCTTGCATAGATCACTTTTGAGTACCAAAATGTCCCCAAAGTGTGTTAAAACCGAAAATTTCCCTACTTATGGGGACATCTTTTCAGGTCCCCATTTGGAAAACCTCAATTTTATCTGTGAATGGAATCAAAAAAGTAAAAATGCCAAAAGTCTTATATTTGGGTTGGTTACTTATGGTTATGGATAGGGCTAGGTAGGGGTTTTGGATTAGGGTTTTTCCCATAGAAATGAATGGAAGGTCCCCATTTAGATAGGTACGCCGAGGCTGTGTGTGTGCACGCAAGGAGGCCCACCAATGCTCTCTTAAATCAATTATCATAATGTGTGAATTTCTGGCTTTGTTTTACAGTGTCTATCGTACAAACTGGAAGAATAAACTTTTTCAGGCTGAAACTGACAAAAAACACCTGACCAGTGGCTGAGTTCACCAGTCGGTTCTCGCTTTTACACACCCTCAGTGGCTATAAAAACACCTGCGTTACGTTATAAATTGATTTTGTCCTTAGGTACAAAAGTAGCTAGCTTGATTATCGCTAATGAATTATTTCATATATGACAAACCACAGAATGCCACTGCCTAAGCAGGCCTGTTAAAGTTTACTAGAATAGGCGAGACCAGGTATGGTTGTAACATGAGGAGAGTTGTAACACCACCAATTACACCAATCAGGGATAGACTGAGAGTCATATAATCATTTAAGTGTTTACCCACTTCCTCCCTAAACCCACATGGTGGATAGCAAGGCTGGAAACAGGTACATGCAGATTGTATTAATAAAAAACAGATTTCGAGATAAGAAAGTAATTTTTTTTATAAAGACTATGTTTTGTTAAGTATTTATTCTATTGCATATAAAGTCATATGACTTAAATTAAATAGTAGTTTCTCAGGTAAACTGTGATGCATTTTTCCCCCGCTAATTTCAAACCACTGTCCTACTACAGCTAGCTAAATGATGGCTAATAGGGGTGGGGTGGGTTGTAACACATCTTTAAAAAGTGTTACAACCATACCCAGTCTCCCCTACCACTAGCATACTAGCAAGTAAATTCACAAGTTCTAGAGCATAGCACTGCTGTTTCCTAATTGCTAGAAAATAAATAAATAAAATGACATACTTTATGAAGTATTTTAAATGCAAAAGTACAACCTCTCAAAGTATTTTTGTTATATATTATATTGATTTTTTTTCTCCAGCAAAATATAAATCACAAAACACTTAAAACTAATTAAATACGTATTTTAAATAAATGTTATTGAAGTGTTGCCCACAGTAGTAATATAAAATTGCTCCCTGCATCAGCAGACCAGCACCAAAGCCACTGAAGTTCAGTAACTCACCGGATGCTATACAGTACATTCCCATCCTTGAAGATTCTCAGCAGCTTGTTGTCCGTAGTGACGTCATGGAAGTTGGCTCCCTTCTCATTGGCAAAGAAGAGGTCAGGCTTCCAGATGGAGTCCAGCATGGAGGGGTCCAGGTCCAGGGAGTCGTCTGGGTACTCGCTGTAGGCCAGGCGCGGGTCGTTCCACTGCTGCCGCAGGAATATGTTGACCCTGTAGTCCTAGGGGAGGTGGCCACCGTCAGCATGGTGTCAGCTCTCTGCCACAAAGGCTTGGGGAAATTAAAGCCTGCTGTAGAGTTTTTAGTTTGCAGCACAGTGCAAGCAAAGGGCTAAGGCAGTCAAAGAAAATGTTTGAAGCTATTTATCTGGGTAGTAAGTGTTAATTTGCTGTGAAAAAAATACAATTCCTTATCACCCCCAAAAAGGTATTGATGTCTTGCTGTATGGCTTACAGAACACTGCTTCAGTTCCCAAACCTCTCCTCAGGGGCACCCCAATCAGTGCACATATTCTTTACATTTCACCACCAGCTCACTCCATTAATTAACCTACTTAGTTAAATAGCTCAGTGAGGTATTGTTTTGCCAATCGCAAGTCCAAATGGGTATATTGGATGGTTGCTCCAAACACTTGGATGATTTTATGAGGGCTTTTGAAATGGCTAAGCTAATGTACACCGACAGACGTAACATCATGGTTTTACACATAAAGATCATTTAAATATCATTTTCTTTGACTGCCTAAAATTTTTGCAGAGTACTGCAGATTACAGACATCTCTCAGGCAGCTCCTAAAAGGCAGGTTTTCAAAAGTAACAAAAATGAAAAAAATATTTAGTAGCCTACAAAAAAATCATTGTTTATTCTCAACAACAGGACCGAAACTGAAAAATATGTTCAGTGAACAGCGTTTGTGAAATAACTGTCCAAAATACTGAATAGTGTGAGAAACATGCAGTATTTTCCTTGCCAAATGACTGCAGTGATTCTCATATCTTTCCATTTATATTCAGCAATTTATAACATATGCGCAATATTATAACAGCATCTGATACCGTTTGCTATTTCCACACAACACTGTTATGGCAGACAGACAACATGAATCATTAAACTGAGAGCCTTGTCAGTCTCGCATGATGCTTTGATTTGTAGATCTCCTCGTCCCCCTTGATATCATAGCCATCTTCAGAATTCACATCCATATGCTGGAAATACCAGCTTTCTTATCTGAATGTACAATTAAAGCAAAAAAAGTTGGTCCGAATTCTCCGCCCATTTGAAAGAAACAGTATTTATTTCTATGGTAGCGCAGGAGCGAGTCAGATCTCCTCGGGCTCTGAGGTTTCTGCAGGACCGGCTTGGCAGCGAGACCAATTCACCAGCGCTGTTTCTGTTACCCAGGCAAAGCTGTTGATAAACAGCATCCGCGCCAGAACAAATCTGATGGCCGGTCCAAGATTTTCATACGGGGAGGGCACCAGTCGGGCCACTGGGATGCCGTGCTGGGGTGGGCATTTGGGCACATTGGCTGGGCAGCAGGGTTCGGACGGTGTTAGCAGTCTTAGGTGGTGTGAATCTGTGAACCTGGGGGGTGAGGATGGTATAAGCTGGTGACAGTGGGGTGAGAATAAAAGTTTCCTGGGGGGGGGGGTGTTGATTTGAGGGGGCCCATTTGTGTGAATGAGCCCCCTTGTGGTGCCGACTCTCTTGATAAATATGACACAGGGAACATTAACAGGTGGTATGGATGGGAAATAACATGCAGACGCTTCTGTGTGACACACTGAGAGGGGCGAGGCGGAGGCGTGCCGTCACTTACCATGGTGGTCTCAGTCACAGAGCCAAAGCTGTTGATGAAGATATTGCACGTGACATTTACTGGGGGACCTGGAGGAGGTACTGAGAATGAGCTTCAGGAAGGCAAAGCTGGGCCAGCAAAGGTGTGTGTGACAGCTCTTAGATGCCCGCTGGCTGAGTGCTAAGGGTGCTGTATGCAGTTTCTCATAGAATGAACCAGTGTCAGTGTACTTCTGCTGTCCAGCCATCGAGAGGCAGACTTTGTCATAATCATTCAGAAACCAGCAATAGTACTTACATGCTGAATGCCACGTTAAGTGTTTCAGTGCAGCTCAGTTGTGTGTTTAGGTATCTAACCATGGAGCAAAACTATAAGACAAAGCAGATTTGCGGCTGAAACTGATGAGGTTTGTTGTTGTTGTTTTTTTTAAACTATAATTGCATAACACAATGTTTGTTTTTTTCCCCTGTACTTAATTTACACATTTCAAACAGTGATTATCATTCAGCACACACCATGCTGCAGTTTTGTTATGAACTTACAGTTAACTAATTAAAAAGGTAATAATTAAGCTATTTTCAGACTCCTGTCACATAGAATTGCCTGTAATTAAATCACCAGTGGAAAGCAGGAAACCTTACAAATAAAGCTACGTGGATTATTTAGCGTGCATGTAAGACTCAAGTCATTGATTTTAAAGAAACCTCCTTCAACCTAAGGAGTCATCAGTGCTTTGCCAGAGCGTCGTCTGGTCCAGCTAGACCAGCACCAGATTTTAGAAGATGCTAGAAGAAATAATACTAAACAATGAAGTATTCAAAGCATCATATGTGTACATATATACAAAATGTAATGAACCTGTAAATTGTTATATTAAATTTGATCACTAATAATTTAAAAAGGAACAGGTTACCATAGCTGCTGTATTACATCTAATTAAATCTCATTATATCCAATCTTATTATTATAATCTTATTAGATCCAAGAAAAATACACCACAAAGCACAATCATGTATGATAATATGACAAGAAATAACAAGACAGGGTGTCTCTGCCCTGTGCCACGTTCGCCGTGTTTAATATGAGGTAATATGCCTCTGGTGATTCTCTCATAGACAGGTTCCAGCTGAAGTGCCCTGTCCAGTGGCTGGATCAGCTTCCTGAACACTAGACCGTCTGCCACAATGAATGACCACAAAGACCAGAAGGTGGCATGATGATTAAGGTGTGATGTGGTGTGAATTTGGGACCACAATGTTTAAACCTACATGTATAGGAGCAGAGTCTCTCTCTTTCCACAACAGTGACTTCCAACTCAAAATGGCCTTACTGAGGCCATGCTTTTTTAATGACAAAGATCATCTTAAACTGTAGATAATTACATTATTTTGTTAAGAAACACAACAGGCTAATATGCTAGCATGTCATTGAAAAGCTGTATAATAATTAAAGTAGAAAGTCAGCCATCTGGAGAACGGAAGGAAGCGCCAAATATATCCTGCATATTAAACAGGATTGTAAAGCCTCTTTCATCTTCTCTCCTTAAGTGGCATCTCTCTGCAGATCCTTTACAGCTAGCAGCTTTGTGACCATAAACTGTGCTGGGGAGTCCAACGCTTGCCGCTTCCTCTTGCCTCATTGGCAAGGGCCTGGGTTTGGTTTCAGCAATGGAAGGGACCAAATCAGCCCAGAACTCCCCCCCAAAAACACACACGATACCCCCCCAAAATTGGTAGGAACATGCCCCTAATTTCCAGGGCTGTAGTACAGTAATTCTCCTGACCTTGCTGATATTTACACTCTGGCTTGTTTCAGTCTTAGCTATTGGTCACACCAGATATCCTTGTTGGTCTCGACCGAGTCCAACTGCTTTAAAAATTTTTTTTTTTTTTTTTTAGGTAACTCCTTAAAAACAAAATCATTAATTAATCAAGCATGTTTTGAAAATGGTTATTGGTATAATTAACTCAAAATCGATCTAGAATGGGCATTGACTTTGGCTGACTGGTAAACAATTGCACACCTGCCATCATCTCTGTGACGTGTTCACGCTCATCCTACAGTGTTGTTACACTGCACTTGCTTTGTGAGCATAACAACTATTAGTGCTAAATGATCATCTTAAAATAGAAGATACACTGTGTCTCTGGCACTGCAAAAAAAAAACAGGTATGTAAGGGAGCCAAAGAGGATTCTTTTTTTCTGTCTCAGTCTTGACTGTCTTGGACTCAACCTTGACTTGGACCCAAACCTCTTTGGACCTGCTCTTCACTCAGTCTCAACTGGTCCTGGTCTTGGCCTTGCCTTTGACTGGACAAAGGCAGTATTGACAACAGCTCTTCTTACTTTCATATCCAATTCTATGCCCCTTGCTCACTAATAATGATTCATGTCACATTGCGTGACCCTCAGCCGGATAAACGAAATAAATAAATAAACAAACAAAGAGGCAGATGGATAGACAGATGGATAGATGGATGGACTGATGGATCGATGGATTGATGGATGGACTGTGCATTCATTAATGCTGGCCATGATTCATCACCAAATGGCCTTGTTTGATATTAACGAAGATGAGGGGGTTACATGGAAAAAATGTGCAGATAAATGTAGGTCAGCCTGCAGAATCAGGTCACTGGGTTGTGCAGTTAAGGCATCGGATGTTTGACCCAAATGTTGTACCCTCAGATCTCAAGCAATGATACCCGTGGGTAAGGTGACTATTCAAGATTGCATTAGATAGTTTTCAGGAAAAAAAAAATGAATATTTAAAGCACAATAAGCATTGTCGGATAAATAGTGCTGGCAACCAAGCTGGTAGCAGCTTGTGCTAAAGATACACGTAGATCTTTAGGAGAGACGTAAAATGCATGAGCATAGTGGGGGCACAGAATTTCAGGAGACATATCACCATTTCCTGCTAGGTTATATGTAACTAGTATTATAGTTCTATGAAACACTTCAAGCACATTTGACTTTTTTCAACATAAACGTATCTTTAACAAAAAAAACATTATGCACGGCATGTAATTAATTATTAGCTATTACTCGTCCCACGAGAAAATATGAACATATGTTATACATATTGGATGCCAAATCGCTCTTATTCGTATGATAAATTAATATACTTTGAGAGTTATAATGGAAAATAGGTCTCTTGGCATTATTTCAATATCTACAAGCAAACTTCTTTCAAATACACACCTTTATTATGATAAAATTGCATAAAGTAGTATTAACTGTAAGTTAATTATTTACTGCAAATGATGCCGAACATACCTTTGAAGTTTGGTCTAATTCGAGCATCATAGCCCGATGTTTTCCCCATTAGTTTGTCCAGGAAATCAGACGGAGACATTGTAAATGAGAAAGCTCCTCTCCCTGTCGCTCTGGAGTCAGCCTCTTTGGCATCTACCATCCTGGGAAGAAGACGGTGCGGGGAAGAGGTATAGCCGTGAAACCTGCACATACATAAACTTCATTAGTCCGCTCGAGGGGCTCCATGTGTATCAATATGGGTGCGAATTAATGTATCTGAGTGGTTTATTGTGAAGAATTTAGAGAACAGCGAGCAGAATATACCACAGAATGACAGAATACTAAGTACAATTTATGGTAATGGTATACTGAATAGGCTATCGGAAAATGGAAGGATACGGGTTTGTCTGAGTTGTAAGGGCAGGTTATTATTGCCGTTCTTTCAAATTGTTCACTAGCAACAGGCTGCAAAACTGTATTGATTATCTTTATAAAAGTAAAGCTGCGTAAAAGGCTTTATTCAGACAGTAGACGTATTTATCAATAGTAGCCTGTAGTTATCTTACTGTTTGGGTGTCTAACAAGACATCAGTTCGAATCATTATGCTATTTATTATCGATTATTACTACTTTTAAAATAGCCCATCCTAATCTATAAATTAGATCATTTTACAAAATATTTTGTCTTATAAGACGTTCTTCTCTGTTTAAGTCAAGTAATTTTTTTTTGAGAGTAGCATTATTAGGCTATATATTAATAGTTTGCTTCTTTTGTTGGATCGAACGATCTCGAGTACATCTTGTATTCAAGTTTAACTGAGAAGCGGAGCTTTCGATTCGTACCTTAATATTTAGCAGCTACTTTCATATCTACGGTATTAAATTCCGTAATATATCCATATCCATAATTTACATCCTCGTTACGCTCGATTCCGAAAGGGCTTAACAAATATTTGGATAATATCACAAAATTTACAGGTATGTTCATTTAAAGGCATATTAAAGAAAGAGGTGGGAGAAAACAATGCCTAAATAGTAAACACATTTAGCGTCGACAGTGGGTACTCATTTACCGGTAACTTTGCAAATATATTGCCATGTGCGTCGTACCTTCATTTGCGTTGTGATAGTATGAAGTAGGCTACAGAGAAGAGGACAGATACTGCAAATGCTCGCATTACGGTAGATTTAAATACCTTTGGAATTGAATTGAAAATCAAGAGCAAAGCATAACTTCCACATACCTGAAGTTGTTGGTCTCTAGGAAACATATGAATAAGGCTGTGAGGAGTTTGACAGAAGAGCAAGTCATTCCTCTTGGTTCTTGTGATTATTTTCGCACTACTCTTCTTCCATGAGCAAAGTCAAGCGCAAGGTCCAAACGGCAGCATATCTTTATTTCTGACCACAGCACAGAAAGATGTTTTCACCCACAGAAAAAAGCACGCCAGAGCAACCCAGTCCTTCGGGATCATTATTTAGTTTGGTGAAACAGTGATTCCTGAGTACAGTAACGCAGGAGAGGTGGGTGTTACTTATATGGTATGATATTGGTTCATTAGATATAAAAGCCAAGTATTTTAGTTCAGATCAGATATATCCTGGAGGTGCAGTAAAGTTGTCTTCAGTTAATAAGGCATACTTGCAAAGAGACAGTGAAAATTGTATCATTAATGTTTGGAGTGTTGGCATGTTCTACAGAGCGTCTAGTGTCGGAATGACAGCCTCCCCAGCCTCATTACAGCCCCGGACAGCTCCTGGTGAAACTGCGCGCAAGCGCGCAAAGGCGCCCGGTCATCAGCGGCTCCTCCGTCTGCCTGCTTGCATAGGCGAGGATCTGCGCTTAAGACGCCAAGTCACTCATCCATGTACTGCGGGGATTCGGGCAAACAGGATCTTAACATAAATAAGGGGCAAAAGAACCAGCGACTTTCCGTATACAATAAATGTAGAAACGGATTTAATGTGCTTCATTTGCAAATTAATGCAAATTAAAGTCTTTGTACGATAAACAATTGATGTGGGCGAAAGGTCTTATTGAGTGAGATTTACTCCATTATTAATCTCCACACACTAAGCCAATCCACATTAATCTGTATTACAGAATCGATTTTGGTAGGTATGTCTCTTAAAATAAATGCAGTTGCCAGGAGGGCTGTTCCGCGCATCTATTTTCAGGATGTCTCCTGCCAAGTTACAATGTCCACCTCTATCACCATATTTCACCTCGTCACGAGACCTATACGCGCTGTCTATCGTCATTCCCAGAACAGTTTGACAGTAGTTTTGCTATTTTGATGTGTGTTTTAAGTGGAACCAAGCGCATCAGCGAAATACCAAGGCACTGCACCAATGACACATATAGAAACTTCCTAAATTTATCAAAATGCAAACGCCACGAAGGTACTTACTGGTAAAATGCCAATAAAGCACAGTTATACTTATTGAAAATATGAGCTTTCATGCGTTCAGGTCCTTTGCGTAAAATTTGTAGTGTGGAGAGACGTTTTGCCATTATTTGCGTGCATCTTAAATGGTCAACAACAACGTCCCGAGAGGTTAACTCTCAGGTTCTTCAAAGACTTATGCAAAATACTGACGTCCTTTCAAATGTGCGCGATTTATTAGATCGCTTAAGGTGCGCAATTCGATCAGGGCGAGAAGCCGAAAAGGCGAAAGACGTCTATCATGATAACAGGATTTTTTTTGTATATGTAATTATAAATCACTTTTTGTTGGTGCATGTAAAACGCGTTTGCTCTCCCTATTGTACCGTTAAATAGGGGCAATACAAGGCAGCGAGGAGAGATGCCGATGGAAATGTATCTTACACTTCGGTTGCCCTGGAAACAGAATTCCTATCCACATCAGTGAAAATGCTGAGCGCTCCAGCCCCAAAACGAAGCTTAGGAGAGCTGGAGAGACTGACTGGGGCAGGCCAGTGCAAATGGCAGAGTCTTCTTCAAGTTCAAGGATTGTCAAGCAGAAAAATACGCTCAACTGACTTTGCAAAAACATTAAAACCTATTACTTACAGTTTTAGTGTGATGCACTTCATTGCTGCTGCGTTGCACATCCAAAAGAACAGTCCATTTTTGGAGCCGTGCAAGTTCTGATATCAGGTATCTTTTTAAGAACGAATATCATGGCGCTGTCCAAGTTCTGATATTACGGCTCTTTAAAAAAGGAATGTTAGGGTTCTGTCTAAGTACTAAAATCATGAATCTTTTGAACAAATAATATCATAGAGCTGTCAAAGAACTGAAACGGCAGATGTTGTCCAACTGGCACCACCGCAATGGTAAAAAAAAGCTAATAACACCCAAGAAATAAAACGGGGAAGTGATTTAGGCCTATAGTTAGAATCCCCTATTTTCATTTACAGACAGAACATAATTGTGTTTTAATTGTTCAGAAAAAAAAATATATTTTCTCTTCTGTTTTTCATTTGTTTTATCTTTGAAACACATTAACAAATGGTCACTGAACGTCCAGAGTTAGGTAGTATTGTTATACATGCCTCAAACATATTAGAACAGGAAGTAATGTCTTGTTTGTCGATAAATGCTGCCAGCTAATGGCTCACACATGAAACTGTAATGAAAATGTAGGTCCAAGTCTGTTGCCATTTAGATCGCACAGTGGTTTTGAATAGAGCAGCAGCAGAGTAAATTAAAATTCCTGCCAACTGAGAGGTACAGGGTGTACTGCAAAAACAGGCTGGGAATTTCATGCAATGCTTACCAGAAGAATTGCTGAATAATTCATCCTGGTCTCAAGCACAGTCATGATATAATATGCGTTATTGGCAGAAGAACGTGGGAAAGGGAAGTATATCATATATCCCATGCTTATGTTTAAAAAAGTTATCTGAGGACCTCAAGCAAACTGGACACCTTTAAAATGCTTCTAAGTCTCATTTAGTTTTAAGGATACCACACGACCAGCAAATTTACTTCTATGAAAAAACTCCTTAAGCATTTAAGCTAAACTTAAGATGTGCTTTTACATAGCAGATATGATTGGTGGAAATGTTGCTAAATGTTCCAATCAGCAGTCAGATTCCATTTGGAGATAAATAGATATTGTTCTGTATGTCAGATCTGCACGGCAGATCATGAGAGCCTTGCTCCAGGGGATTGCACCTATTATTATGGAGAGAAAAGCATGCTTATTACTAAATGGCAACAGAATTTTTTTTTTTTTTCTGTTGCCATGTTGATAAACAGGAGCAAACATCTGATGAATGAAAAGGAGCATAGAAACATTAAAACTAAAACTGTCAGTGGATAGCTCATGCACACAAGGAGGTAGGGCGCCGGGATAAAATTTTAGTCCGCATACAATAATTATGCCCTGTTTTTGTTATAATAGGAGTCCAGAGCCTCATTTTACCAGTTCATCTTCAAAAGGAAGGACAGTGTCACAGCACAATGTCAAATTGAGCCTGGAGCCTATCTCAGGCAGGACAGCAAACAACGAAGGGGATACCTCGGGCAGGATGCCAGTCAATTGCAGGACACACACTTGCACACACACTGAGACTCATTTAAAGTTACCGATTCACCTAATCGCTTGGTATCGGGCTGCAAGAGGAAAGAGGGGTAGAAAACATAGACTTCACATCCTCACTGAGAGCTGGGAATTGGGATTTGGAAATGCGAGGCAACAGAGCGCCCCACGGAGGCTCCCTGCCGTCCTGCCAGGGACCAAACAATTCTAAACATCTTTTTATAATCCATTTCAAAGGGCAACACAGTGACAGATTTGCATCAGGCACATATATTTAAGGAAAACGGGCACCACATTGAATCACTGACAGTAATAGTGCATAAAATAATAAACACCAATTAATATCAGGCTGTGACAGGTAGATTTAGCATCACTTTTCAAAGCTCCCTGGGATCAATTCAGCCCAGCATTTCTGGGCTGTTCTCTCTCACGCGTCCCACAGAAGCTTCTGCCTGGTGCAGATCTGAACTAACATGACAGTTTCCAGAAAAGCAAACTCAGTCATAATGAGAAGAGCTTTGTCACATCATATTTGGTACATTTGGCACATTCGTTCCCTGCACTGTGGATGTGCAATCACCCCTAGCTCACACAGCACAAAGGCATTTGTAGTGTTGCATTGTGGGTTACACAAACAACTAAGTCATTAAAATGATGTCTGGAGCTTAATAAAGGTCAGCTTGTCACCAAAAGAGGGAGATTAAAAAAGGAAGTGACATATTCCTAGATTAGTGTGAAAAAGGCTGAGAGATCAAGTTGTCTTCTGCTGGAACAGGCAGTGATGGATGGCTCTGCCTTTGTATCCAACAGTCGAAAAGCACTTGCTCTGTTTTAATGGCGTACCGTAAACAGGGTAAGGACACTCTCCCTGTCAGTCACATTACTCAGGGAGAGGTGACGGTCAGGAATGCTGGGAACTTGAGAATTTTTTAAGTTACATTGAAATAGTGTTTTTATGTGTTCAGCAATTGACATCACCATAAACTTTTAGGTATATTACAATTATAACATTGTTGCTCTGGTTTAATGATTTTTTTACATGTTATCTCCAAATAGGAATCCAAAAATCTCATAACCATAACAGTTTTAAGGTCAAATAACAAATAACTAGATAAAATGTTTTTAAATCTTTCAGCTTTATTGCATGGAACCCACCATAAGCCATCAATTTGTATGATAAAATGTATATATTTTTGCTCAATATATTAGTTTATATTAGTTTCGTAATTTTTAAATCTCCATAATTCTTGCCCTGGATTTTATGAAATTATTTTATTACAGAGTAAGTTGTAATATAATAAAACTGATTAACTAACTCTGAGGTAAAACTGACAGTTTAGGCAATGAAGTTGTAGTATATGAGACTGGCTTCAAACTAATTTTAAAAATGAGGGGAAAAAATTATGTTACGGTAGTGAATTCACTGAATTCACAAGAATGACAGATGTGTTCTCCTCTCCAAAACAAAGAAGGAGCATGAGAAAGACAACAACATCACATGTTCAGCTTGATTAACAGGAAGGAGGTCTAACAGTTAGTGAGGGTGAGGCCAGGTCAGAGTGGAGCATAGAGATGCTGGTGCTTGTGGGGGCTTCTCAGGAGAGGCTGCTGAGAGCATTGCCCCCCCTACCCCCCCCCTCCACACGGACCGCTGTCTTGTTCCACTGGGACAGATCACTGTATTGATCCAGCGTGGGGACTGACTGCTGCTGTGCTGTGGGGCGGAGAGATCGACCCCAGAGAGATGTGCGGTCCCCTCCACCTGCTCCTCTTAATGTCAGCTGCCCTCCCCCCTTACCCCAAGGTAACCTCAAACAAAAGCAGAGACACAGAGCATGGGATGATTTTGATCTCAAAAATACTGGAATTTTATAAAATTGTTTTATAACAGAAATAAGTTGTAATATAATAAAACTTATTAACTAACCCAGAGGTAAAACTGACAGTTAAGGCAATGAAGTTGTATCTGGGTCTTCAAACTAATTTTATAAATTAGGGGAAAAAATTATGTTACGGCAGTAAATTCATGAGAATGATGGCTGTCTTCTCCTCTCCGAAACAAAGAAGGAGCATGAGAAAGGCGGAGACACAGAGCATGGGATTTTGGTTTCATAAATACAGGGGTTCTTTAATGCATTATACCCCACTCCCCCAGTCGACAGCTACGCCATCAAAGAAAAGAGTAGGCAGGGCTCTGACCATGCAGTGTTTAAAAAGCAACAACCACAAAAAGAAAAATAGAGAATGGTTTTAAAATGTCTCTACAGGTATTCCACAGAAGTGTTATGGAATGATAACACTATAATGACACTGATATCATTACTAAGAGTTTTCAGCAGTGGCTGGTAAAAAATAATGTATCCTTTAGACATAAGAATCCCTAATCTCCCTTAAAAGTTGATATGTCTGAAACAGCAGCTGAGCCCCCAAATTTCTATGACACAGGATCCCTTGGTTCAATGAATTTCGCCCCCCAAGTGTCCAAGTTAACTATGGCACTCTGCTTCACTCTGCAAAGTAAGAACGGGGTTGTCACAAAGACTTACAGCTGCCAATCAGAGCTACCCCCCATCCTGAATAATGGCCAGTGATGCATACCTGTAAATTCTCCTAAGGTGATGTCACATCTCCATGTGCAAAATAATAGAAGGATCTTCCTTTACCTACACTGGAGCTTGCCTGTTGTGAACCAGCATCTGTAACGATGTGACTGCCATTATAAAGAGGAGAGCTGCACTTCGGGATGGTGTGGCTGTGCACAATGTTCATATATAAATTGATTATGAAAAATAACCGGAGGATTCTTTAAAAATAATGTTTCTTCACATTTTCACACAGTAAAAATTGATGGTGGGATTCAGCGGTCTGCATGTTGCTCTGTGTTTGTCCGCTTTACGCCTCCCGCTTCCTACCCTTCCCAGTGACGGCCGAAGCCCGTGTGGCGCTCTAGGTGAGCTTCCTGGCTGCCACCCTGCGGCAAAACACCCGGTTTTTCTTTGCCTCTGACACAACCTAGCTGCAGTGAGAACACTGCTGGCCGTGACCATGCCCCTGGAGCCTCTTTTAATGATCATTTGTTAGTAGTTATGATGACTGTATAGCTGCAGCATCATCTCAGCCTCGCCTGTGCGGAGATGCTGAGGTTAGATGAGGCTTTACTGTGTTTACTAGCTAGACTTCTGCAGGAAGTGAGCAAATGAGTCATGCAGCTTGTGGGAACTTAGAAGAGGGATCTGTCACCAGCAAGAGACAGCCACGGAATTGACTGTACTCGCCTCGGGACCCCACTGGGAATGCCCTCCCTCTGCCGATGCTGCCACTTCCTTTGGTAAGACGTACCTGCGGCTGTCTGCTCAGCAGGGGATTATGTGGCAGCCATGCTAACTGGAAAACAGCCATATGCCATCCTGCCATGTCCTGAAGGCACCATCCAAAGGGCCAAACCCCAATTATACCACCATCGATTAAACACATCCCACAATGGCCCCTATAGCCCTGTATTAAAAGTCCTTCCACAAGTGTCCAAATTTAGGTCAAATTCCTAAACATTCAAACACTGACCACTTATTTTGGGTCGTAATGAACGTCTAACATTATACTATACAAGTATATACTACTTATCATAAGCCGTACATTCCATCAGTATTTATGGCAGGGTTCTGCCCAATGCCACCCCAAAATCAACACTTCAGCCCAATTAGATACAGCTCACTTCCTTCTCTAATGAGAAGGCAATGGCCAGGTCTCCCAGGTAACATCAGTCACCTGCTTCTATTATTATATCATACACTTATCTAGTAGCCTTTAATTCTGCCTTGGTAATGAATAAGCTTCTGTTGTGGACCTCGACTTGCATACATGCATCTTCCATTAAAATCATTACACAGGCTCACCTTCACTCAGAATCCAAGCTAACTGTTCCACGATTGGATCAGAATTTGCCTGCTACATTCCTCACAGCTTAAAGCAAATAACACTGATTGCTCTGTGCTCACATGATATTGATGTGCTTTGACCAGCCCTCTAACAGGCAAACATTCTGATCAAATATGTACAACTTGATTGGCCATTACTTCAGTCCCCCTCTAATTTTCTCATAACCAGCAGTACTAGTGGATTTATTGAATTTTTGTGTTGAATAGAGCAATAAAAATATTACTGTTCATTAAGGAAAATTGGACGTGCTCAATTTGTGAGAGAAACTGTATGAACCTAGGCAAAAATAATTGTATGACATACAAAAGATCACTCTCAATATGGCTCAGTTTTTTCAACAGTATTTATCTCCCTTACAGAATTTAACTCCCATGCAGAATTTATTTAAACTGAATTCTCCTTCTAGAATACATTTTCATTTCTTTGGAAATGCAACAACAATGTCTGGAGTTTCGCCTTTCAGAATTATTTACTGGATTTCCAGTGGATGTAAAATGCTTTGACAGTAGTCTTTGCTCCCTCACAGGTGGTTGCCTGGGAGAAGGGATTGCAGATTCAGACCCTGGGGTTTCCAGCACTGTGATCCAGCATGACCATCGCATATCTCCAAGGAAACTCAGTCTGTAATCACATGCATGCATCAGGCTCCCCTGTGTATTTGTCTTACTTTTGACATCCAATTTATGATTGCCTGTCATCTTCTCGCTTGACAGGATTATGGTCTGGGAGCAATCTTCCCCTTCCGTGAGATGGCAACCTATTTCTGTGTTTAACTTTAACCCGGGGCGGCTCTGCTATTCCAGTTCTTAGACAGGGCATTGATCCTGTCTACCAGACTAAAGACCACGATAAACATCCTCCGGTAACCCTGGAAAATCAGGCTGAGATCCACCAGACCACCGAATGAGGAGGGCATACCTTCAGACTGACCGCGTATCGTCATGGCACAACAGTAAACAACTAGCAGGCAGCTAAGAGGTACAATTGAAGTATTTGCTTATTTTATTTTCCAGAATCTAAAAGGAGGGGATTTCTGTTTTCTCAAGATGATGCTGAATGTTCCCTCCCGACACCTGAGTCTGTCTGCTAACACGGCACCGGCTCTGTGTCAGAATGAGACAGTTTACAGAGAGCGGTTTGGCTGTAAATGCCGTCCCCATGGCAACACTGCTGCAGCACAGGCTAGACGAGGGGATTGGCATCAGCTGAACGTTGAGAGCGGCGCCGAGCGGCTTCGGGCCGCGCAATGAACCCGTGACATGAGGCAGGGGGCCGCGGTGCTGTTAAGCAGTGCGTTGCCAACAGACACACAGCCGATCAGGGGTCCCATGCCGCCAGTTATCTTCATTGTTATTCTCTTTGAGGCTTGAAAGATTAAAGGAAAATCTTAAATTGCAGCAATGGCACCTAGTGCACCAGAAGCATGTCGTCTGGCCAGTTTCTTGCATCATTCACAAACACTGTTCATATAGATCTAGTTCAACATTCTAAAGGTTTTATTTAAACAAGATGACATTAGTAACTTCCCAATCCTTTGCAATACAAATATGAAGTAAATAATATATAAAAGATTTCAATTATGTGGCGCCAACCAATTATTGATCATAAACAAAATACTCTAGAAAAGAAATATATATTGGAGTGATGTACTTAAGGTAGATGGTTGGGGCACCAACCCATTGCATAAAATTAAACATATACTCTTGGGACGCTTTAAAAAATTTCACGCTTTACGGCGTGCCGGGTGCGGAGCGGGGAAACAGGAGCAGGACTCAGAGTTTTCGAAGGGAACACAGAGGTTTACTCCAACCAGAGACAGGCAGGGAACAGTACACCACAGCAAATGACGTTAATGACCGGGAGACGGACTTGAATGCGAACTAAATACACCAGATCACTAATACAAAACAAGAAACAGCCTGTAAAACGCTAGGATTCACACAAGGGTAACGAGGGGGCGCACAGGAGAATCGGACGGGCAGGGCGTGACAGAACCCCCCCCCCCAAAAGGCGCGCACTCCGGGGGAGTAGCCAAAACTGGCCAAAGTGGGCCAAGACAAGACCGGGGACACAGGTCCTGAAAGACAAAAGCACAAACATCAACAAGGCACAGGGAACAGGACAGGCACACAGAACAGGCACAAGGGAAGCAACTCAGACAACAGACGACACAACACGGGTAAGGCCAACAGGCACAGAGACAACAAGAGAGGGGACACACCAAGAGGAGGAACCAGAGGACCAGACAGGCAAGAACCCATGGGGAATCTGACCAGGGCCTGAGGGATCTGGGAGGGTTGCCGGCAGTGGGTCTGGGGGGGGCACCAAGGGCCAGGAGGGAACACAGGAGAAACAGGGGGACGGAAGGCAGACTCAGGGGGCACAAAGGCAGGAGGGACAAAACCAGGGGGCACAAATCAGGGGGCAAAGAGGCAGAAGGCAGGGGAAAACAGGGAGCCCGAGGGACCCCCCACAGGCGAGAGGCGGCAGCCGCAAGGCAGGAGCAGAAGGGGACCCCAAAGGGGCCGAGGAGGCAGGCGGAGGAACGGACGCAGGAGGCGAGGAGGGAGCCGAAGGGGGCACCAGGGGAGGCGAGGAGAAAGGCGAAAGGAACCTGGCGAAGGTGAGGAGGAAGGCACAGCTGCGGCGCAGGTGTCCCCCTCCCTTCCGGGAAACGGAGAGATGGGGCCACTGCCGGGGTTTGCCCCGTTGCGGACAGGGCTGCGGAGTCAGGTGCCCGACGGAGTCTCCGGGGTCCATAAGGGCAAGCCCTGAGGGGTCCCATTCCAACTCCTCCTCCTCCAAGGAGGAAGGAG
>JAODKM010000001.1:36534910-36547337 GCA_026780845.1 Petrocephalus sullivani
TCGCTCAAAATGTTATTTGAGTCCAGGTAATCTACCATTTTCTCCTTGATTATAGCCTCCATAACTTTTCCAGTTAGGGTCCATAAGGGCAAGCCCTGAGGGGTCCCATTCCAACTCCTCCTCCTCCAAGGAGGAAGGAGTGGAGTCAGGATCTGGGACCGGGACAGGGGCAGGAACCTCCAGAACCGGGACAGGGGCAGGAACCTCCGGGACCAGGACAGGTACAGGAACCTCGGGAACAGGAGGTGCGGCGGCACCATCTCCTGGACCGGACGGGGGCGCAGCAGGCAACCCCGGGGGGCGGTCACCCCACAGGCTGAGGATCTCCCTCAGCGCAGCCTGAATGGGCAACAGCACCTTCGGGGAGGAGGCTGGGGTGACGGCTGCCAGAGTCTGCTCTACAAGGGACAGAGACTGGGAGACGCTGGGAATCACTTGCAGAGCTGGGTCAACCATTAGTCTGTAGGTAAGCCCCTGTAGGGCAAAATATTGCACTGCCCACGTCTTGGGGTCAGGAGCAGGAGACTCGGGAGCAGGAGACACCACAAGAGCCACCTCCTCGGGGATGTTGAGGACCCGCGGTATGGCGTCCTCAATGTACATGGTCCCTTTAAAGGCTAGGCACGTTCCCCCGGAAGGGGTTAGCTGCCAGCGCTGGCAGCACCGCGGTGGCGTCGGGTGCACTCTGGTGCGCATACTGCACGGATCGCTGTTCAGCGAGGACGGTGTCCACAAAGAACACTGTCCGGTTCAAGATCGGGAGGTATTCCTCTCGATCCGCAGCAGGGTCTACAGCGGAGAGGGAGACGGCCCCTAGGAAGACAGTCGGGGTCTTGGCTCGTCTTCGACTCTTCCGCCTTCTTCCTGCTTTGGGTGGTGAGGCTGGAAGCAGCTCGGGGAGGTCCGACAGCGGATCGGACAGAAGTATTTCCCGGTGTAAATAAGACTGGATAATAAGACTGTGTTAAGCTCTTTGTCCCACGATTATTGAGGTACTCAAACCTGTAATCAGCTCAGTGTCTGAGAATGACACTGGGTCTGCAGCATGATTTCTGCCGTCATCATTCAGAATTCAGAAGGAGTCGGCCAGTGACACCCAGTTCCTGACATCCTTTACGCAGGGCTCACGCTTGGGGTGTTCCACTGAGTTTGACCGAAATGTCGAGTTGAGTGCATCATCGGCATAGGAATGGTAATTAACTATGGCCACATTTGCAAACTATATCGCCAAGGGCCAGCTTACAGATTGGAGGAAAACGAGATTAAGAGTGGACTCTGAACAGCCCATCCGCTATGACTGATATCTTTATAATGAGTCCCAGAAAGCGTATGTGGACTCATAGACCCAAGAGGAGAAACGTTACAAAAGCCAAAGGACAAAATTTTGGTCACTCATCACTTGGTTTTAGTTCGGTATTGTCTGAAGCCAGGCTGAAGTATGGAGATTTACTGTATGTATGAATAATCAAGTCACGTGATCAAGAAATGGAAATATATTGGAATAACTCACAAGGGCAATTCTAGGATTTTTTTTTAAGTTTAGGGCATAAGAGGGGCCATAATGAATACAGAGAGGCTGAACTTATCATTAGCCAATGAAGTTTTGGACCAGTAAGGGGCGCTCCAAGGCCCAATCAGCTTTCACTTGGGGCCAGCACCCCTGTGGCCCCACCCCTATACACTCCTCTGATAGAGGGGAATAGGTGGGAAATCAAACTCAGCAACTGAATTAATAATGATGCTGTCCAACTGGCACAATGGTCCGACAAGCCTCTAAGAATAACACCAGCTGACTCTGTCTAATAAACTGCATTCATTTTTCCCTAGCTCACTCACACTGAATCAGAATCAGGTTTATTGGCCAAGTATGTTCACACGCAGGAAATTTATCTCCATTTTTGAGTGGCTCTCATACATGCAGACACATGCTCAGTTAGTCATACAGTATATGGTCATATACAGTCCAGTTGATATATACATGTGTTATTGGCAGGATGCTATTTGTCAGGTATGGTCCCTGCCTTGCCCTGTTCAGTCTCCCAGTTTAGCCAGCAGGTGTCTCTGGCCATTCCCTTTTCTGTTCCTAGTGTATTCCCTTGTTTCCCAAGCCACCGCCTAGCTGAATGGGATAAGCTTGAGGCAAGGACCAGACAGGCTAGAACCCGTGGGGAATCTGACCAGGGCCTGAGGGCTCTGGGAGGGTTGCTGGCAGTGGGTCTGGGGGGGGCGCCAACTGCATCCATGCCCCCACTGACCTCTCCGGGACAGAGAAATGGGGCAGAGGTTTGCTGGCAGGCAACTGTGGACACTGGATTGCAGCAAGTGTCATGGTGGGTGGACCCAGAGTGATACCCTTTGGGTCCCACTCCAGGTCTTCTGGATGGGTATTCTCCAGGTTGGACTCCATGGTGCTTGCTAGTGGATCCAGATATGGATCTGATGTAGCAGCTCGGAAGACAGGCACTGGCCAGGCAGGATCTGGCCAGGCAGGCTCTGGCACTGGCCAGACAGGCTTTGGTCAGGCAGGCACTGACCAGACAGGCACTGGCCAGACAGGCACTGGCCAGACAGGCACTGGCCAGACAGGCACTGGCGGTGTAGTAGAGGTGAAGTCGGGCTTGGCATTAGTTATGTTTTCTGCATGTGCTCTGCGTTTGACTCCTACATTTTCCCTGCATGTGCTCTGTGTTCTTCTTGCATATTTCATGTCTGTGGTTCCCATACCTGTTTGCTGCTAGTTTTCCCCACATTTAGTTTAGCCCATTCAGATCTAGTTTTACTTCATGCCTTTATTTTGGCCCCCCATGGTCCTGTTAGTTTGGTAGTTCCAAAAAAACCCCTTATTTCCAAACCACTTTGTAGATCATGCCTCCTGTCATGCCCCACCATAACATTTACACAGAGGTCTCAAGCTCAAATAGCCTGGGAGACACTCGCCAGGAACTCTTTAGCTCAAGCTAAACGTTACATTGTTCCTAGTTTTCTCTGGAAAATGGTCAGTAGATCATTGGGGTAGATTCAATAATGAATTGCATTGAGACACTTGGCTTTTTTTTGTGAAGTGTCCTTGAGTGCTTGAAAGGCGCTATATAAATAAAACTTATTATTATTATTATTATTATTATTAAGCTTAGTTTCATATCATAAATAAATAAATAAAGAGACATAAATGATCCTCCACTTTTCACTTTAAGTAAAAGGCTGTTTATAAACGGTTAAGGATTCATTTCCCAATATGCACTAATAGCAAACATGCTCTTACTCTGCAGGGACTTGATGTTCACACAGAACAAAAACATGGCCACAGGCAGCTGCCACAATCACGTCATTAGCCTCTGTGTAATCATGCCGTCAAGGGCTGCAAGAACAGCCTTTGTTGGCATCTCAGAAATACAGAACAAAAATGACGCTTACAATATACAGTTCTATAATTCTATGGCAAGCCCATCCCAGGACACACAGGATAGACAGCACCCTGGGTGGGAGGCTAGCCCAGCCTGGGGCATGCAGTCATGCAGGGGCAATTTAGAGATGCTAAATTCCCAGGCTGCATGCTTATGAACAGCAGGATGAATCAAAATGAACCTGCAGCCCCGAAGGGGGGAGCCCAGAATGCTACCGACCAATCCCCAGTGCTGCCACCCACCATCATGTCCAAACATCAGTGTTTCCCAACCTGGTCCTTGGGGACCCCCTGACAGTCCACATTTTTGCTCCCTGGGTGAGCAAATGTGGACTGTCTGGTAGGGGGCTGGGAGGGAGCGAATTCGGGGAGCGAGAACCAGGTTGGGAAACACTCTCTTATGTGACCAAACTTAGGTCCTGGGAGAGCTGGAACTCCTTGTTCTGTATGGTATATACCTTTGAGGTTGCAAGGGTACATTTGTTGTCTAATTTGTGCTGGAAGCTTAGGGGCAGCCAAATTTATGTGCTTTGCTATGTTGCAATAATCTAATTCTAATAAACCCTCAGTGTTTTGAAAGAGTTTAAAAGAGAGATTGCATAAAACCGGTAGCTTCCAGCTGTGAGCTGAATGTCAGACAGCAAAGCTGGAAAATTCTCATTTTATGGCATTCCACACTGAAATGCCTTATTTTCTGCAAAGTCCTATTAAGGACCATTAAAATAATTTAATGTTCTTTTTCACAATGTTGTGCACCCAATCGAAGCATTGATAACATTCATAAAGTATTCATTTTCAGTACTAAAGAAACACTCCAATATTCTGCTCTTGTGAATACACATTTTTGCATAATTAAGTATTGGAATATACAGCTTTATAAATCCCTTATTTATATATAATAAGCTTATACACACATTACAGGGAATGATAGTGATCTAGCAATAGTTGTTTAAAGTACACAGGCAATTTTCCAGAAATATTCCGCAGTCATTTTCATTGTTTCCAAATTTATGGAGATCTGAAAATTATTCTCAGACTCATTGCTCTCTTAGATGTGTGCCCTCACTGAAACTGCTGAAAATAATCATTGGAACATAACTGAAATCCCTGCTGAAATGTGTCCACTTCAAAAACTCAGACTCAGTGCTGTTTCCCTGCCATTAAGAGGCTCTGTCCTCATTCATTAAGTAAACAGGGCTGACCCTGAATGACCGGGCAGCACTGAAGCAGTCGCTCTGTATTGATCGTATGTCACATGACCAGCCAGCAGTTTCCTCTCCAACCCCTGTGAAGCAGCTCCAATTGGACTGTGAACTGCAAAACTCCATTTGTAAAGAGGTCCTGGACTTACTCCTGGTCATCCCCCAAAGCAGAGGCTCCCAACCACAGGTCCATGGACCCAACAGTGGCCAGTATTCCACCAGACAGGCCCACTGTGCATAACCCCTCTCATCTGAACCCCCCCATGTCCCCCCAATACTATTTAATAGACTTAATTTTAAAAATAAACCACATATTTCCAAGGAACACTTTTTTTACAGCCCATGGCAATCACATGTTCTGAATGCATCTGGGAAAAAACTGAAATGGCAAAACAATCTGGTGACTGATGCATTGATTAACCCGCACACCCCCACACCCCACCACTTTTTGGCAAGTATCACTGCCAGTCCACTCCTTAGATACCCCCCCGTCCAATCTGACACAACATATGCTGGTCTATGGTCACCAACAGGCAGGGAACCCCTACAATATCAACTTCTCTTGTCTTACAATATAATTCTTTACCCTGAAATGTTCAAGAGAAAAAATACCCAGCTGAAAACATGGTTTTCTGTGAACAAGGCACAGTGGATAAATCAATAAGGCTTTACTTATGTTATAATTAACCACAAACAAAGTGTTAGTTATACTGATCTTTTGTGCGTTCACTATTCATGAATCAGGACACATCTTTTATCTCAAGCAGTTACTATATTTGTTACTATTTCTGTTAATTCCCTAACCCTTTGTGAACTACTTAAGGAACTACTGAAGGAACAAATAATGAATAATAATTAAAATAATGTAGCAATGCTGGCCATCTGTAGTTAACCAGATATTGACACTGTACTTTTGATGTTGACATAACTGCTCCCTAAATCTGTATCATGGTAAAACTGCTAATCGACCTGGAAGAACCTAGATGCTATTTGATCAGCATGCCCACACAACAGGCAATATCAAGACACCAGTCAGCCTGCCTGCATGACTTTGCAACAGGGCGAGGACATGCAAACTCCATACGCACACAGAGTAGAGATGGGATTCAAACCATCATGCAAAAATCATGAAAAATTCACAATTTACTGAGACCACCCCATCCAGTCACCCTGCTATGAGACCCCTTCACCACCCACCTTTGACCCCCACTGGGTCACTATGCCACTCCATATATGCGTTCAGTGACAAAAAAAGTTAAGCACCCAGAAGTAATGGTCCAATTTGGATGTGATTTGGTACACGTGCAGACCAGTGATGGGTATATAAATTATTCAATTTGCAAGGAGCTGGCACGTCTAGTCACCTGACACAGATGCATAAGACAGCATTACCAGCACTTGATGGAGTTTGATAGGGGTCGCATTGTGGGTTTGCATGAGGCCAGGTGGTCATGTCATGCGATTGCCCGGCATGTGGGGCATGCAGATATCACAGTCGCCTGATGTTAGAACCAATGGGCACGAGAGGGTACCCACACATATCGTGAAGGTTCCAGTCACCCAAGCCTGACCACACCAAGGGAGGATCATCATATTGTGCAGCAAGCATTACAAAACCCCATGACATCTGCGCCTGCCATCCGGACACAGGTATTGTACTCTGTACAGCACACTTTGTCATCCTCTACCGAGTCTCGACGGCTTCGCCACCAGCACAGAGACGGCTGCGTTTGAAGGGGTGCCGTAACCGGGGGGGCATGGACTGATGACACGTGGTGTCATTCCATGTTCAGTGATGAATCTTGGTTCTGTATTACCACAGATGACCATTGTGTGCATACATAGCCGCATCGCGAAGAGAGGACCAATCCTGCCAATGTTGTGGAGAGACACCCCTGTGTTACTCCTGGCATCATGGTGTGGAGAGCCATAGGGTATGACTGCAGCTCATCTCTGGTAGTGATTCGGGGGACCATGACGGAACAGACTGCCTGTGTCATGTTGAGGTCCTCCCCTGGCCAGCCAGGTCCCTCGATCTTTCCCCAATCTGACATGTGTGGGATCAGCTTGGACGTCAACTCAGACCCAGTGCCAATCTGCAGGATCTCGAAGGCCAGTTACAACAGCTGTTACAACTCGCCTCAGGAGAGGACACAATGGTTGTATGACTCTGCATGACTGCATGCATCCAGGCCCAGGGGAGTGCCACACTCTACTGACATAGGACCATCAGTGTGTCCATACTGCCAACTCTGTTGTCCGATTGATCTGATATTATAATCAATGCGATACAGTCACACAACCTTTCAGCATGTGCAGATTCATTTAATTTCCCCCACTCCATCAAGGTGCTTCACTTTTTTTGTCACTGAGAATATTTAACTATTATGAAAAAAAATAATGATTTAAATGTTCCTGTCCCTGTTTGTGGACGGATTTTTTGTCCGGATAGTCTAATTTCTGTTACCACCTACAAAATATATGTTTCCCCCTTATATTTTTAAATATATTTTAAGTTTATTTACTCTGGAATACATACCATTTCATGACGCCCTGTGCTTCATCAAATAAATTGTGATTGAGTGCCTCCGTCTCCGTAGCATCTGTCGGAAGACAATGGGCCAAACGGGACAGAGATAGAGGGTCCGCTTCACCAGAGGTGTAAAGTACAGTGATTTGACATTGTCAAGGATGCTCCCAGTGTGGCTTACTGACAATATGGGGATTTTTAATACAAACTGATTACAAGAGTAACAAGACATAAAAGGGACCAGGAGGGGTATAAACAGGAGGGAACGTAAGAAGGGCTAGAACTAAACTCAAGAAAACACAAGCAGGAAACAGCTATGTGCAACATATTCAAGTAACTCACAGGACACCAACATACAGCCCTAACAATGACCGGCAAAGGAACTGGCCCAGGGCAGGTGTCGTCCCCTGTTTAGCCACTGGTCATCCTGTTCCGTGTTCCCTAGTGCCCCTTGGTTAGCTCCTAATGTGTTCTCTCATTGCCCTGGGCCGACACATGGCTAAATGGGCTGAGATGGCGACTGTATCATACAGGCTTCCTGTTTTTTTGTGGGTTGGCCATAATCACTATGTTTTCATTTTGACCCGTTGTTACTGTATCCTTGATACGGTATTCATGTTACTGTTCGCTGTTTGTAGTAATGTTAAGTTACCTGTTTTATAATATCCCTTGGTGTTCAATCCTTTGTTAATTGGCCTCACCTGAGCTATATTCTTTGTTATTGTTAATGCCCACACCTAACACTTGTTCGCATAGTGTAATTAAGTGCCTGCCCCCGTTCCTCTCGTCAGCCAGTCATTGGGTTCAGTTGCATTGTGTTACCTTGCTTTTTGCTGCCTGTATGTGCTGTACCTGTTATTTTTGGAGAGCTCATGACCGTATTAATGAACACACCAAATAACAGGAAAACAGCGGAAAATTTGCTCGGTTTATGGCCACCTGCGTAGTTCATTAGCCACACAGCAGCCAGGGGAACAGGGGAACACATTAGGAACAGAATAGTAAGACACAGAGGAAAGAATGGGAGGGCCAGTAACACCTGCTGACCAAAGAGAAACAAGAACGAGGCAGGAACAGTTCCTGATGACAGTGACAAAGTACACATACTCTTCCTGTTCTTGAGTAGGTGTTTTTCTGGATTTGTTACACCTTACAAATTGTTGCAGTTTTCACATTTCAGGGCCAAATAAAGTTTTTTTTTAAATGCATTCTGCACAAGACCATCGTGTCACAAGCCACAGAATGACGGGCATGGGAACCAGCATTGGGGCAAACAAACAAGTCTTTATTTAAGGAAAAGACAACAAATGAACAAGATCACAGGGGCTCAAAACTGGAAGCATGGCAAAATATGGGATGGGGCAAGCAGCAAAAATGGGAGACCATCAGAGCACATGCAGGGGATGACGTCAGTGACAGGACTGGGGAGTGCGAGACTGGGAGGCACTTTATAACACCAGTGACGAGGAGGCAGACGAGAGGCAGCTGGAGGGCTGAAATGAGAGGCAAAACCAATAACTAACAGGTGTGGCTCATTAGAGCAATAATAGGGAGAGAGGACAGGAGGGACGGAAGCAGGCCATGACACATTGTTACTCACCCAATTTAAAAAAAATAGTTTGCATGCTGCACACCTGAGTGGAGCAGCAAATAGGATAGGTATCAGTTGGCCCAAGTAGCTGTAAAGAGAAGACTGGACTGTGCTTCCTCATTTGGATTCTAATGAGTGATGCACAAGACATGAGGCATTTATGCAACTTGCACAGATAGCCACCACAATGACTAGTGGCCTTCTTCGGAGGAGATGCTTGAGTTCATTGCAGTGAAAGGGGATTGATATTGATGGAAAAGTCACCTGTGTATGCGGCAGATGCACAATTATCATGGTGGTAAAAGTCTTCATCCTACATGTTGATACCTACAAACTGCTTATTTTCTGAATAAAACAAATTCATTCCTTATTCAATATCCTCTTGCAACTCTGTTTTGCTTATTTTGATGCACAATATGAATACAACACCGTGTTCAAATCTTAAGTATGAAAATTGCACACATTTTCCACCATTGCATTTCACCCAGGCCATCTGCTAGTGCTTTTCCACAGACCGAACTGGTTACAAACTGGTTTTTGAACAGGTCTGCAAGCTTTCACAAATGTAAAAACAAGTTCAAAAAAAAAAACGTTCACATTGAGAACCAAGAAATAGTTGGGTCTTGAATGGTGACTGCGATTGATACAGTGTGGCATGATGCAGGCAGAAAAGAGTAACGATAGAGGGGTCATGAACAAACGGAGAAACACCCAAACTTAGAACTGATAGCTGGGTACGTTATTCAGCTACGTATTTACATGTAAAGTGATTTGTATCACCAATTTGGTGTCCAATAATTTCTGTATCAGAGAATGTAAACTCCGCCTACTCTGCTACACCCACCACTGATGGGTGGCTCCGTCTTCATTCATTACACAAAATTGGTGGGAACACGGTAATACTGGTTCATGAAATGAAATAGAACTGGTTCCTTTTCGGTGGAAAAGTGCTATGCATGACACCAGAGCTTGAGGCATGGACCACGGAACTGGGCAGGGAGACAGGCCCGTGCATAGATGACTTTTGGGGCATAATTAAGAATGCTGAGATGAACAATTCCAAAAAAATACCTTCAAGTAATTCAATGCAAAACAATAAAACTTTATTAAAAGAACCCTGAATTATATATATTTTCAATTTGTATAGCAAGCAAACAGACCCCCGTTGTTCAGATGTGTTTCACAGTCCATGGCCTGAGGTGCTCAGTATTGGCCTCCATGGATTTGGAATAACATAAATAAATACAATCTACTAAGGAAACAGCTCACTCAAGCAGACTAATTTAAACTTTGGCAGAATGTCCTGGTCTAGCAGATGAATAAAATGCTTCAAAGCCTCTCGAAAGAAAACACGTGTGTCTCCCTGTGGCAGCTTGTTTGTGGAATGTCCTATATTAGACTGAATGTGACTGATTGATGGATTGATTGCTTGTAGCACCTTGGGCTTATCCATCGAGTCATGCTGCGGTCCCTCAAAGCCAAGTATTTGACAGCTGCTTAATTAACATAACAGATGTGCGTGAGAATGAAAACAGAGATGTCATCGATGTCACTTTGGTTAGGTGCTATTTGGTTAACATGTGTCCCTTGTTGTATTAGACCAGATCAGCTGCTGACTTTCCCTTTATTTCACATCTAACTGATCATCAAACACTCTGTGTTTATGGATAAGGATGTCTTGATGGGGAAGCAGGAGCTGCTTGGGTACTGTCACTGTTCAGTCTGAATATAAGTATAGAAAGGTCAGAGAGACACCCAGAAGCTCCCTTTAATGTTTGCCAAAAAGATCCAAAGTCATAGCTTGGCCCTAATTGTGCAATTACTTAAAAACCTACGAATGGATGGCTCAGGTTGTGGAAGCCAACTTCAATTTCACACCATTCAGAGTTTCAAAGACAGTGAAGACCACCTATCAAAATGGCTTTAGTTCTGTAAAAACAACACTTATTCCTTAATTACAGTTTTCACCACCAAGCTTTTCACTCGGACACAAATGTAGTAAGAGTAGAAAGAGCATTATGTTATAATTGTGTAGTTGTTTTTCTTACAGTTACTTTTACAATTAAGTTTAGCTCAAAAAACAGTAGCATTGGAAACAGTATGAATCATTGGCATTAGAAGCCCTTTTATCATGGCAGATTCTGACACACTCATACTATATTAATATACTATACTATACTATACTATACTATACTGTGATATTAGAAAAAGTATACAGAAAAACCATTGTGTATTAGACATTAAAAATGACATTCACTGGATTTAGAAGAAGCACTTCTAATGATTTTTAAATTGATTTTTAGGGACTTTGCACCTTTAAAATGGTCATAGGAGAAATACAATATTTATTTCATATTTGACAGTATAGGTGTTACTAACAATATATGTCAATTAAAGGGCTTTGGGTAGTGTTTACAAATACTCAGTCCCACACCATTGGGAGATGTACCTGATGTTCATAACTGAGCTGCCTTTGGAGTTTTGCTCTGGGAGCTTTCCAGAGGATACCTGTGTGATTTTGAAAAATAGGTTAATTTTGCCACTCGTGATCCAGACAATCAGAGATAATGGGAAGTTATTTTAGCCACCCAGCTCACCTTCATTTTGTAAGGATTTGCACATATTTGCATAACTTAGTATTTTAATCCTAATTTTAATTTTGAATGTCCAGGCCCTTTTCACTTCACTTACAGGTACCCAATGGCATGATCTTGGTGTAGGGTGCCATTTTCAGTCTAAATTGATATCACCAGAAAAGATATTGGATATTGGGTAAGAAGCATTATTTCCTACAGGCCTGGTTTATGGTTAGACTTCACAATGGTGATTACGATACCAGAATGCAGGACTCAGTCTCTGAAGGTGTCATTTTTCCCCCATTATTGTCATCTTTTGGTTGGTATATGTCAATTATTTCTGAAATAAAATCAAAGGGCTTCATGACAACCATATTTTTCTTTACTTTTTATGAGTTAGAAAGAGAATCTGTAAACAGCATTGTACTCATTTACTTCACCTAAGAATTTTCACATTCTGTTTTTATATCTTTGATAATGTGGAAAAACTTCACTAGACTTACAGGCAGAAAATCCCCGTTGTTTCTTGTTTTGAGTCATAAGCATTTTGGCGTTCTCCGTGTATGCAGCTTGGCGTTTCAGGCCATCCATTTCCTTGCATGTGTCTTTTTAACCTGTTATTTTACAGGATCCAAAATACCAAGGATGAGCGGCTTCTGGTTCATGAGTCAAATTCCAGTAAAATTAAGTATTCCCATTTGCCATCAGTCACCATCATAAGGTTTTAGCTGAAAATTTTTTTTCTGTTCCCTTACATCACTTGAAATTGATGTTGTTGGACTGAAATCATATTTTTGTATTATATCTTGTATTTTATCTTCTGTCATTTTTGAATAACTTCACAATCAGATAAATACTATGTCTTTCTGTTTTTCTCATGTAGTGATAACAATTTAATAAAAATACATCGAAATGGCAGTTCAGCCTGTAGTCACATCATAAGGACAAGTACAGGAGGAGGCGGGGGGGTTTGGGCAACATCAACCCCCCAGGCCCATCATGGTCCCGGTCGGCAAATTTTACTGAGTGCCCTTTTATATAACAACTGATCACGCAAAATTCAGGACAATTTACCATGCGTTCCCCACTGTGAGAATCCCCCCCCCCCCCACACACACCCCACCC
>JAODKM010000001.1:36550559-36569759 GCA_026780845.1 Petrocephalus sullivani
TCCTATTGGCCTTTTTAATTGCTTCCCCACACTGGCGAGAGTGGGACATGGAAGCATCAACATACACACCAAGGACTTTCTCATAATCAGCTACCTTTATTTCAGTAGGACCCATAAAATACATGTACTTGATATTCCTGCTCCCTACATGGATTACCTTACATTTGTCTATGTTAAATTTCACAGTGGTGGAAGATCGCAGGATCGTTTCCATGGTGAAGAAAAACCCCTTCACGACATCCAGCCAAGTGGAGAACACTCTCCAGGAGGTAGGCATATTAATATCAAAGTCTACCATAAAGAGAGGACTTCATGAAAGCAAATCAGAGGGTTCACCGCAAGGTTCAAACCACTCATAAGCCTCCAGAATGGAAAGCCTAGAAAAGCCAGCACAGTTCTGGAACAGCATTCTTTGGACAGACGAAACTTAGATCAACCTCTACCAGAATGATGGCAAGAAAAAGGTGAGGAGAAGGCATGGAACAGCTCCAAAGCATACCACATCATCTATAAAACACAGTGGAGGCAGTGTGATGGCTTGGGCATGCATGGCTGCCAGTGGTACTGAGCCACTAGTGTTAATTGATGATGTGACAGAGGACAGAAGCAGCTAGATGAATTCTGCAGTGTACAGAGTCATACTGTCTGCTCAAATCCAGCCAAATTCAGCCAAGTTGATTGGACAGCGCTTCACAATACAGATGGACAATGACCCAAAACATACAGCGAAAGCAACCCAGGAGTTTATTAAAGCAAAGAAATTGAATATTCTCCAATGGCCTAGTCAGTCACCTGATCTCAAACCATTCGAGCACACATTTTACTTGCTGAAGACCAAACTTCAGACAGAAAGACCCACAACCAAACGGCAAGTAAAAGCTGCTGCAGTAAAGGCCTGGCTAAGCAAGGGAGGAAATGCGTCTGGTGATGTCCATGGGTTCAAGACTTCAGGCAGTCTTTGCCTGCAAAGGATTTTCAACAAAAATTAACATTTAATTTTCACTTAATTTGTCCAATTACATTTGAGCCCCTGAAATGAGGGGATTGTGTATAAAAATGACTACAGTTCCTAATATTTTCATGCAATATTTTTGTTCAACCTACTGAATTAAAGCCAAACGTCTGCACTTCAACTGCATCTCAGTTGTTTCATTTCAAATCCATTGTGGTGACGTACAGAACCAATTGTGTAAACTGTATCACTGTCTGCTATCTAGCTGGTAAAATTAATGACAAAGAAGACCCTAACTGAAACAGAATGTGCTCTTAAGTAACAGCCCTCAGAAGAACTGCACATAAGCAACAACTACAACTACACCATCAAGCAACAGGGAAGCAGAGATGTCTGACCCTGGACAGTAAGGCACACACATGGTTGGTAATCTATACCACAGCTAAGTATACACAAGCATTGGACAGGGTTCATATATAACATGGCAAGGGCACATAACATGACAATTGGAAACACAGAAATACTTACAAAAACAAATACCTTCAGGGGCTATTTTCACGGCTCACAAGCATGCTCACAAGCACGCCATCTCGCTGGCGTTACAATACTTTCTTGTCCCATCCATTTTCTGAAACCGCCTATCCTGTTCAAGGTTGTGGGGGTGGGGGGACCCAGAGCCTATGGGCCAAGGCAGGGAACAACCCAGGATGGGGCGCCAACCCAACACAGGGCGCACTCACACATGCACATCTATACTAAATTTGGTAACTCCAATAAGCCTCAGCATGTTTTTGGGCTGTGGGGAGAAACTGGAGGAAACCCCACAACAACACGGGAGAATATGCAAACTCCACCCTGGCGGAGACTTGTACCCAGGTCCTGGAGGCGTGAGGTGACTTGACTTGGAAATATGAGTTTGTGAAATGGATTAATTATGGCAGGCAAGAAAAGTCCGGTTAACACTTCACTTAAGGGTGCCCATCAAATGGCTACATGACACCAACAAAAGCCCTTCATGAGAGCTGATAGCTTAAAAATATTCACCTTCTGATTTACGTGACAAATTATGCCACTTTATGTCACTCTGACACAATGAAGTGTAGAGTCAGTCTTATAACCTTTTATGTCACTTGAATGAAAAGAGCGTCATAACACGTCTTCATGTCAACATTATCCTTTGACAGTAACCAAGTTCACACGTCAACTTGGCACAGGAGTTCCCAATGTCAGCATTTATCACAGCTACACAAGTTGGAATGAACCTTTGTAAATGCTTTTGACAAGTTATGTCAGCAGTCAGGAAGGGCTTATGTTGGTGTCATGTAGCCTTATGGAGACCACCCTTAGATAACGTGTTACCAAAGTCTGTAGTTTCTTTGGCAAATTCAAAGCGAGCAGTCAGCCCCCGACAAGCTGGGAAAGGGGATCAGTGTTCAAAGGACAGAAATAACCCTCTTTATGGTATATTGGCATAAAAAATGCATGACTCTAAGAATAATGTAAATTATTTCTTTGAAATGTATATTCGGGAGGTTGTCATGTGTAAATTCAAAATAGAAAGTGCTGAATATTCTATTTGTGTGTATTATTCTTACAGCAGAGTTTTTATTTATTTATTATTTTATTCATACTTTTTGTATTATTATTTATTTATTATTTTGTTATTATTTATTTATTTTGTGTGGTTGTTTTTGGTACTCTCAGACTTGTATAGGGCAATGTTAAGCCAGTAATGGAAACAAAAAAATACAAGAAAAAAAGTCCTTAAACTAGATGACATAGCACCTATCTGACTTCCGTAACCATGTACCAGATCCCTGGAGCACAGAGCCCATCCCAGGAAGGGTGTGTGTCCCCAGCCGAGGACTGGCATCCCGTTCCCTGCCCTGCCCGCGATACGCCCAGTGGAAACGGATGGATATCAGTTGAATACCGCCAGGTGGCGGTATAACCACGCTATATACGAACAGGAAGCGACCCGCATCCACTTCCTGTGTCGCTTTCTGGAGGCGCGACCGAGATCACGATGTCAATGGTGAGCGATTGATAAGTATTACAAAGTAAATCGGGGCCGCCTTTGTATGTCTAACCTGAAATAGTATGATTTATATATCTCTGTTATTACGGTCCTTTTATCTTTTCGAAGTTTACGTGTGACGGTAGAAGCGCCTTTTGCGCGTTTGGTGCTGCCTGGTTGCTGTGCTGGTTAACCGGCTGAGTTAATAGGAGTATCTGTGCTGGTTACCCATCAGCTGGATGTAGAGCTTTCCGGTCACCTCTGGTGTGCGGGCTAAACTTATGTCGGATTCCACAGCTTGGATCTCTGTGTTTTTTAACGATATTAACTGCACGATGGGGTCTTTTCTGTGCTATTAACTGCATGATGGAGATCTTTAATGTTCCATTGACTTTCTTTCCATTGTTTATGTATGTGTATATATCTCCATTTGTATCGTATTGGAAAAGCACTGGGTCCCACGTGTGTTCAGTAATCCTAACCCCTAACCCTAACACTGTCCTTTTCGTTCTCCTCTCCTCCCTGGCTCTGCCGCCCCCTGCAGGGTGACCACGGCGATGTCTCCTCCTGGTTTGCGCACCCCGTGTACACCAGGTACTGGCAGCACTACCAGCAGGCTATGGGCTGGCTGCAGAGACACCAGCGAGCCTACAGCAAGGCTCTGGACGTGCTTCGCCACGGGGCCGCGCCCCAGCGCTACGCGGACTGGCAGGGGGCCGAGGACGGGGCACTGGCGGCCCGGCGCCCCGGGCCCCCTGCGAGCAGCTCTGATAGCGAGTCGGAGAGCGAGATTGAGTGCGACGTCAGCAACATGGAGATCACCGAGGAGCTGCGGCAGTATTTCAGCCAGACGGAGCAGCACCGCGAGGAGCTCCGTGAGTGTTAATGGTGCACTGCGCAGGGCGCCATGTGGCACCAGAAAGGCAACGGTGCTTTTAATCCGTCATACTTTCCATATATTATACCGTCATAAACAATATACAGTATCTTGATGGTAATTTCAAAAGCAGTGCTATTCCGGTATTTTTGGAATCTTGCCCGGTATGAGGGGTAACCGAAAATGAAGCAAACTTTTCAAGATGCGACTCTTCTGACAATGCTGGTGTTCAAACCAGCAAGCTTCTGATCACAAGCACAGAGGTGTAGCGCACTGAGCCACACGCAGCCCCTCTGCAGGATGACATTGCACCCACCTCCAGCTTGCCAGAGAGTATCTGTGTGAAGCCGGAGGCGTAGCTTAACCTTTGCATTATGTCACCCGGCAGAAAGGTGGTATCTGCTAGGTAGGGGAATGAGTTGGCTGTAGGGATTTGGCTGGGATAAAGGTTAGTTGCTTAGCACACCGGCCACATTTGCCAGGCAGAGACTGTACACAGTAAGAAGGCATTTAGTGTAGAAAAGACTGTCCTCAGGGGCACTGTGGGGTGACCTCACAAGATACACAACTGCTCTGCCCCCCCCAATGGCTAATTATACAATGCGCTGACCACTGTCTTGAGTGCAACTGCCTATTCTAAGATCCAGCAGGTTCCTGAATGACCTGCAGGCAGCACTAGTTAGCTGCGCAATCATCCCGGCTGGGTAAACGCCTCCCCCCGCAGTATCTGCAGTTATAGTCCACAGCTCTTCGTGGGACGCCAAGCTGTAAAACTTGAGGCTTTCTTGGCTTGGACAGGAGATTTTGATTATCCAGCTGTGCATGTTTTCTGCTGTTATTCTCTGATTCTGCACAGATTGCAGTTGTGCTTAAGTGGCCTTAAAAGGCCTCCCCGCGGTCCGGGTAACGCTGGCACCCTGTCCCCACACAGAGGAGCATGTCTCCAGTAGCTGCAGCAGTCTGGCACAGGTAGCCTCACTCTCCAAGCTTGCATGTGTCATTGTACTTTTGGCCGGGAAAGTGGACTCTGTTCCTGCTATGGATGTGGGCAGCATCCAGAGTGCTGCCTGCTTGTTACGTCTTTTAAAGTGTACACACAACTGAGCATACTTGTATATAGACAGGTGTGTCATTTCCTGTCCTTTAATATTTTCTTTCTATTCATGGTATTGGTTTGTTTTACCAGAACAGCGGTGCTCATAAATCGTCCGATCGTGGGACAGAGCAGAGCGGGGTCTCCCTCTTTGTCTCTGCCCAAGCAGGCAGCCGGCCTTTGTGGTTTTCCGCCATGTGCCTTTGTGTCGGTTGCCTGGCGATGCTGTTGCCGTGGAGAGAGAGTGAGTTTCCACTTTCCCCTCTTAATTGGGCTGTTCCGAGAGGCCGGCTTTTGCGAGCCTGGGAACGGCAGCCGGTCACTCGCCATTCCTGCTGCAGCCCGTATCTCGGAAGAACGACAACAGAAATGCAGCATTAGTCGCTTTTTTGGATCTTAAAGTAACCGAGTCGAAGTTGCTTCCCGTCTTAAAGGAAGAGCTCTGAAAATACCAGGGTATCCGGGTCCCAGGCTGGTGTGCAGACCCATTATCTCTGCAGTTTAGGGGGCATTTGACTCCACCAGTCATGCCGCCCTACATGAGAAGTACATTTCGGCGGGTAATTTGTACACCCGTGAGAGCTATCGTGACATTCCTCTGAGTGCAGTGTGGAAATTGGCTGTAATGTGTGTAAAGTCCAGCCCCAAGGGGGACACATTGCTTCAAACTGAGGAACGTTCTCCACACGTAACCCCCCCCCCAAAGGTCTTTATACACAGAGTAGTCATCTTGTGTTCTGCGATTAAGCTGCACCGGATGTCTTGGGCCTCCGCGAACCCGGTAATCACACGAGCTCGACTGCCCCTTGTTCCCCTTGTTGTGCTGACTCCTCAGATCCATAATCCCTAACCCTCCCCCCCACCCCCAACCTGATTCTACAGGAAAGAAAACATCAGCAGTAGTCGGGACGGGAACCACGCGGCAGTGCCGTCCCAGGCAGCTCCAGCTGGCCCACCCCCCCCGCCGTTCAGCTGTTCGTCTCGCTCATCCCCTTCTCATTCCTGCAGTTCCCTTCTCACATTTTCGCAGGACTTACAGCTGGCCTTCGACTCCCTGCCCGCACTGGGGCTTTATCCCCCGTCTCCCACTTAAAATTGCCCTAAATGCTTTTTTTTTTTTTTTGTGTGATTATTCAAATCTGTCCGGTAGAAAGGCAGGCATGGTGCTTTGTTCCAGTTCTGTTCTTTTGCCTGACTGAGCACCCTTTTCATACGGCTCAATCCGGGGGAACAGTCCCTGCGCATTTGGCAACAGTTTGATTAAAGAGGCTGAAATCTGCTCTGCTCCATCAGCCGGTGTGCCAACGGGGACTCGTTCAGCGCCCCCAGCGGGATTTCTTTCCCCCGCAACATGTCTGTGTGTTCGCAGTCCCTCACTTGACCTTGGGAGGGCAGCTGTCACACCTCTTGCTTTCCTCTTGGCCCGAGGAGAGGGCGCGTGTCGCCTAAAACGGACTCATCGTGTTTAGGCGTACAGGCCGCCGCGCTTTTTCCCACGATCCACAGAACTCATTACCGAGAAGTTTCCAAAGCAAAAAATTCTGGGAATGTTGTTCCCCCCCCCCCACCCCCCGGTAACCATCTCCTACTTAGCAGGTGGATCCTCCCAGGTCACTTGAGTCCAGTTTCCAGTGCTTGAGATGAGTGGCCCTCCAAGCTTGTTTTCCTCTGCGATGCTTGTGCCAAAAACATGGTGGCATCTCTGTCTAGGCTACCATTCAAGTGCATCTCTCCTCCTAACACCCCCTCCCCCGAATTATCCAACGACAGGGAGGCAGCAGCAGCTGGAAGATCAGCAACAGGGCCCTTACGTGCAGGCTGACCATGACCTTCACAGAGTTCCTGTGTGTGGGGCGGGGCCGCCCGTGGAGAGGCCTGGAGAGAGACGCGGGGTGGAGATGAAGAAGCTGTATGGAGAGGATGCCGCCAAGATCCAGGGCATGGAGACTGCCATGCAGCTCACCTTCGACCGTAACTGCGACAAGAAGCAGCCCAAGTACTGGCCTGTCATCCCCCTCAGGCTGTAGGGCCGCACCCCTGCTTCTGAGGGCCTGTAACCTGTACACACCTGTCACCCACCTGAAGCCACAGTGTCAGAGAAGAGTTCAAGCTGTCTTATAACTGTGTAATAAATCGTAGCCCACGAGTAATGTTCGTAAATGTGAGGAAGGCAGTTTTTAGCCTTCCTCTACTGGGTTTTGCGGTTCCCTTGTGTTTTCATATGTGTTTTGACCGCATCTCCTTCAGGTGTAGGCGACAGATGTGTAAACAATGGTGCAGACCGCCTACTGAATTGCCAAAGTGCTACTGAAGCGCCGTGGGCAAGTTTTATAAACGAAAATTCTTACAGGGTGTTTTGTTTGCACGATGTGCACTTAGGAGAAGCCAGAGAGTGTAAACCATGGGGTGTCAGTGGATCTGGCTTCACGTGGCCTCCTTTGGGTCGTAAGGAATGGCTGTAAAATAAGCAGATGGTCTTTGTTTAGTCGAATTCAGAAGTGAAGTCAAAGCTGTTTGAGTTCCACCACATACCCCTTCCTCCTGCGGCATCTTCGAACATTTCAGATGGTTGAAGATGTTGCTTTCAATCCTCCATCTGCTTCCTGCTTTTTTTGGTAATAAATTGGTCCGTTCTTGAATTGTGATGCATATTAGTATGGACTGTTTTTGGATGCCTTGCTTGTCTATTATGAGACAAAATGTAAAATTTTTAATTGTGAAATTGCTGCGGGTTTGGTATGAATCTGGATGTCCATTGCTGGGCCTTGAATGTCGAGGAGAATCTGGAATGTGAGATCAGAACAGGGGATTAAGTTCACTTGCTCCTGAGTTGCTTCACGTTTGAAAGAGCCCACTCCATGTAGTCCTGGGTTTGAGTTTTGGGAAGAAGCCATGAAGAAGTCGTCCTCGAGATGGCGCGAACAAGAGCTTCTGGAAGCCGATTAAAAACGCCTTTTTTTGATGCTCAGCGTGGGTCGTGAGGATGTAACGGATTTTAGCAAACTGCCGGAATGTGTCAGAGTTGCATAATTACATGGAAACTCAAAGCAATGGAACTGACTTTTCAGAATGAGTCATGGATCTGACTATTTCTGCTAGGCAGACCCTTAAAGTCTCCACAAAGACATTTCTGTTTAAATAATCAACATGTTGTTGGAGTTTAGCCATTTGTACTGTATGTCCCTTTGAGTTCTTTAAAGATTTGTTTGAAATAAATCTTTAAAAATAGAACCGAGAGTTTATAAAGGGCTTTGCTTTGTACTGAATTCCACAAGTTATTGGGGAGTGAGTTGGATGAGAGGGTGGGCTGTTGTCTGCATGAGACTCAAATGTATGTAAAACCAGTGAAGATGGCACAAAAAGGGCACCCACTGCATCCCCCAGCTGAGTGACAGATGTGCAGTTCAGCGTTACCTCGCCTACCTGTAATCATGGAGGCTGGGGTAGACACTGGATACTTGCTTGAATATTTAGTTGAGTTCTGATTCCTGAGACAAACAGGAGAGATTTATTGGGAGGAAGGAACCAAGTCCCAAGAATTCTAATGATCTTTGCTGACACAAGCCTTAGAAAGGCAAGAAACAAAGCATTCTATTTTTGCAAGTAAACCATGCCCAAGTGAAATCTGAAGTAATTTATGCATGTTATTATTATTTATTCTGCCAAGACGCACTTTGCAAAGTCAGACTCCTTTCGAAGACCATGTCCTGGTTGTTGGCACCTCGCTTGTGGTCAGCGTACCAACTGGGCTGATTTAAGCCCTTTTACATGGAAGCTGTGCCCTTCCTGGGAGCCGGAAACCATAAAAATGTTACAAATCCCAAGCTTTCACTGCAGACACATGTAGTCAGATATGGCGAGTACTGCCAGTGCCATCTAGCAATAAATAACATTGTGTATTACGTGTTAGATGTGAAGAATTAACAGGATGCTGTGTCTTTCTGCTGCTCTCATACCCTATCAGCCTTTTGAGGTAAGGATGACTACACCCTACACCCTACTGTTCCCATCTCCAAAGTGACCCCAGATATCTGTCCAGACACATGGTTGGCATGTGACGGGCCTCTCGGTGCATGGAACCAGCCGCAGTTCATTAAGATGCTCATTAAGACTGATAGTGCCAATCAACAGAAAAAGAGCCCAACAAGTCGAAGGGACTATTTTATTTAAATATCAAATAACCATATTGGGTGCAAAAAAGTTTGATGTCATAAATACCAGTGAAAAGTAAATGCGTAAACACCATTGAATGAAGGCAGATGGGCTAATAAGATGTGATGTTACTTTTAGATTTTAGATAGAAAATAAGAATCATAATTATAATGAGGGTAAAGGGTTAGCTCTCATGGAGCATGAGGCTGTTTGGGTAAGGGTGTCCAGTTTCCTGTTTTGAGTGTGTGTGTGTGTGTGTGTGTGTGTGCCAATAAATGTATTAATCAGGCAGCAAATAATTCACCTCCCCTTTTATGGCCAGGCAGAATAGTTTTCTTGGCAGTAGTTTAGGCACTTAAGTGAGAATGATGAATTGATGTTTTATTTCTGCTTGAAGCTCTGCCTCTAATCAGCAAGCAGAACCATCTTGACACTGGAGGGATGCGTTTATCAGGCCTTTCTCTCCAAAATTCCTGGATTCCCAGACAAAGCCAGGTGGCAGGGAAATCATCATCAACGGTTTGAGGGTGCAGCCAGAGCTTAACGCAGGAATCAAACGCAGGAATCAAGTCTGAAAAGGCGTAGAATGAATTGTTTTGTGTTGAGGATGTGTGAATGTTTTTACACGGAAAACTGATATCTGCCATACCATTTTCTGATAAGCGCACCGGGGGACACAAGGGTAGATCACATCTACCCTATGACATATAATATCCATGGAGTATTCCTCTTCTCTCAAAAAAGCTGTAGCAATAATTTATTTCTTTTAACACATTATATGGATATATTTAACTTGATGTATTTGTCAAACATTCCAGCTGGGGAGGGGTGAGTGATTTATTTTTTTTTTAGTTGGATTCATTGCAGGAAACTTTCAGCCCCAGTGACACATTTCTGCACCAGTCTGGGGAATGGTAACGCTGGGTTGTTTTCAGAGTAGTGCTCCCAGTACGGGAATCTTTTCAGTTTTCTTCAGTATTAATTAATTGAACACGGAAGATCTATTGTGCTTCTGACGTCAGGGTCACGCCAGGCTAGTGTGCCTGTACCTGGCCTTGAGTTCCCAGGCGTCATGTTCCCTCATTGTTCGCCGTAAACATTTTGCTCCGTTACTGCGTTACTCTGTTTGCTGCGTATTTTGGAAAACCGGGCACCGCCGGCCTTCAAAGCTTTCCAAATGTTCGCTACATAATTCTCTGTCTTTAATTATTGTTCTAACGGAATGTAGCGGGAACCTTACAAAAAAAAGACTAGGCGTGACTGGTACCCGCTGTTATAAAAATTAAAAGAATATTTAAGTTTGTATGTTTAAGAGTTCTGGCCGAGCCTGCCCTGTTTCCCTTCGCCGCCCCGCTGAGCGCGGGCTGGACCGGGCTGGACCCGGCCGGCCCACTCCGAGCCGCGGCTGGTGGAGCCAGCAGCCCAGCACACGGGGCTCAGTTCGGCTCTCCGGTCCCCGGTGCCCCGCACACCACGCGTGAGGGGGAGCCCTTAGGGAGCCGGCGTACGCGCGTTACAGGGTAACGGGAAAGGACCTCCTTCGCGGCGTGTCCGCTACCCCCCGGGGCGTAGGTGCCGCAATACCGCCTAATGGGCGCTGTGCTGGCTTTCCTGTTACTGTCACCCAGCACGACGGAATCGCACTGGCAGGTGGAGCTTCGCTATAACGGTAAACCACGCGAAAATATGGCTGGGCTCGTGTGTGCAGCTGGTTCTACTCCTGAAGTGTTTCTGGGAAGGGGGCAGCTTTCAAAATGGAAGGAAATTAACATGTGTCAAGTAAGTGCACGCCACTGGATAAAAGAGGATAAACCTGAGGGAGATGCATTGAAAATGGACAGGGTATGCTGGCATGGGTAGTCAGCGGGGTGCGCTGAAGCTTCACACCGCCCCTGTTGTGAGCTTGATTCCCATGCAGCTCCACTGTGATCCTATAAAAGTGCAAAAACACGCAGTTCAGCGGATCGGTGTCCCCGCATTTAGTGTGCGAGCGTGTGCCTCATTAGATGCATGCTTATGGAAGATAGGTGAGTGTGAATAATGAACAATGCATTCTGGCTGGCAGTGCAAACGCGGTCCGGAGCGCCCGACCTCGTCCCGGGACTGGTAACCCCGGCCAGTGACGTCAGCAGCCGTGGGGAGGCTCGCGGCGCATCGCGAGCTCGGTGCAGTTCGTCCCACGGCACGGCGGAGGACGCGGCACCGTCTGACTTCTGCAGAAATCGACATGGGTACGTACTTCTCCACAGTTGTTATTGCTTTCTCCCCCCGAAAAGAAGATTCAGATAAACCGCGCGGGAGTAAACAAATCCGGGCGGAATTCTAACTTCTGCACCGATAACGATGAGTGTGCCGCTGACGGCGGGGGGCTTCTGCGGGCGACGGGGGGCTGTGGTGAGATCTGGCGTGCAGACTCGGGGCATTCGCTGTTTTATATACGTACGATGCGGCTGCAGTAGTAACCTGCATAATTCGGGGAAAGGGATTACAGATGGAGTCAGGCTAAAAAGGATTTCCACGCTGACGGGAGGGTCCGTACTGGGAACGCAAATGCTCACACAATCTGAAGTCCTCCTGAACTTTTACCCAGATTAGCAGCCCCAAAAACCGTCAGATATTTCTCTCCGATTGACACACCGATTGACCTGTCTGCTCCATATTCACGCCTGCTGTGACTTTGTTCCCATCGCAGTTTTAATCCGTTTCACAAACACGCTGCTGTGGGCGCCCTTTTACCGGGCAGATGCGTTACTTGTTTTTGGTGGTCCTTCTCATTTGTAGCAGATGTTGAAACGATGTTGCACGAATTGTCCTGAACACTGTGATACTCCGCTTGTTATCCCGTGGTAAACTTAAGCTGATGGAGGAGACTAACAGCGCTTATCCGCGCCAGGCGTCTTTAAAAGCATCATGCTGGCAAATGACCTTATTGACTGTTTCTGTGGTCCAAATGCTATTCTCTGTGGCCTAAAGGCATGGTTTGGCACCCACATATGTTTTAAATAACGTGTAACTGAAAAACCTTAGCAGTAAGAAGGAGTCTAGAATTCAAGCAGAATTCAGTTTTTAGTGTTTAGTGTTTTAAGGCAATCTCATCCACCAAAAAGGGTTGTTAAATGAAAACTGGCACTGTGTCTAATGTTTAAAATGTTAGTAGTACAAGAGCTGCATGCCCATCCATGACTTTGCTGGAATTCTTAAATCATGGATAGACATGCAGTTATCATATTAGTAGTATTTTTGTTCTATACATTGTAATTGGTGAGCTCTGTGACTGAGCAGGTGAGCAGTAAAGGTGCTTTGCTCTTAGGTAATGTGATTGACCCAGGTGAAGACAGCAATGGCCTATCATGATTCTCAGGGTGGTTAAATGAATGAATGTAGTGGTGCCTTACGGCTTTGAGACACACCTCAGCATCTAACAGAGAAATGGGGAGTTTTGTGTCAGGAAGCCACCCTAAGAAACCTTTAACAACGGTGATGGCTACTCTGATGACCCAAACACTGGCGGGCATGTATTCCGTCAGCTGTTCTTGGAATGTGTTCTGGATGCCATCCGACCTTCCTGCACCCACTGTGAAGATGGGGTTCACACGGGGGCCCCCGGTCATGTCGTAGGGTCTGAATTACCCGGCCCTGCCGCCCCGTCACGCTCCAGCCTTCAGTGTTTGCCATTTGTCTCGCTCAGTGTGTAGCGTGACGCTCACAGGGATGGAGGCACCACCTTCTGGGGATTCCCATCACTTCTTAAACACTCTCATTGGACTTGGGGGGCGACAGAGGCTCTGCTAACCAGATGGCATGTAGACATGTAAATGAACAGGAAGTTCACCGGGCAGACCTCTGCGACCTCGGCTTTGACAAGGGTCTCTGGCTTGTTCCCATAGTCACACACACTAACCCTATTGTCTGATGGCTGAAGTGAGAAATCTCAGTCGTTTGACAGGACAGTCAAAATGTAATTAGTGTGTGTATCAGTAAAATTCTGTTGACTATATTGAGTAGTATAATATAAGTATAAAGTAGTATATAGTATAATGGAGTGTGCTGGTTGAACTACCTTCAAAATGCAGTCTAACTCAAAATTGTTAAAGAATTAAAACTATTAATTGCAATTTAAAATTGACTGATTGCTTCAAGTGGAACTAGACACAAAATAGTTTTTTCCCCAATACACACACTCCCAATCCATTTGGGTTTTATACTTTAATTCATTAGGTACTCAGATTCTATAACTTATAAAAATGAATTGCATGCATTTCCCATGTGTGATAGACAATGTTAACAGAACCACTTCCTTCCCCTCGACCCATCAAAGTTTATAAGACTTTAGGCCGATTCTCTTATTATGCATCTTTTGTCAAGTTCAGTGAAGCATGCGTCATGACATTTGCCCTTTCTTTTTCCACAGTTTTCTGGGGAAATTAAATTTGAGGTCTCTGTTTTAAATTAGGTGAGCTTTTTTTTTCCTCCATGATCTGGGCATGTCACCAGATCCCAGCAGAAGTGGTCTGTCTCAGAGCTGCATCGCTGTCAGTGAGAAATGTCCTCCCCCTCGCAGAGCCGGCTATGTGCTCTGAGCACTGCCGAGGAATATACACGTCCTAATTGTATGTCAGTATCCACAGTTGTTTTTTTTTTTTCTGCCAGCTTTAGAGTGAGAATCATGTGACTCTCACCTGCCCCTCCTCCCACAAAGCTACTGTTGCTAAGCACCATCTGAATTGTAGCAAAGCGCAAGGGCTTGTCTGTGGGAATGGCATTGGTGATGGATTGCGGCACATTCTGTAAAAAGCGGTGGGTGTCTGAGAGGGTGGGATTTCGGGGGGAGGGGTTTGAAGTTGACTGAGGAAAATGAGATGGCAGCAACCCTACTTTGATACTTAAGAGTCAGTCTAACGGCATTAAAATGCTAAATGTCATTGTGATTTATACAAACGTTCTTCATCACAGGTTCTATGTGGAGGCCTGCTGTAGGGTGATGCAGATTTTTGAGGAAAAAGGAAATCTGTTTAAATATATTACCAATCATTAAGTCGTAATTGTACCAATTAGGCCAGTGGATTGAGTGTAATTTGAGTTTCACTTGCCAGATTTACATCACACATTTTCTAAATGGATTATTTCACATTTCAATGAATTTCCCTGGCTTTTTGATGTTTTAAAGGCTGTTATTTCTTAGCCTTTAGTTATTGAGATTTGCATGCCAAAAAAAAAAAAAATCAGCCCTGAATGTGAAAATCATGGATCTTTCACTTTTCTCTGGTAGCAGTAATTGAAATTAATTTGCTTTTTAAGTAGTTTTTCTTTTGGTCCAATGTGGTTTTGAGATGTTGTCAGGCCTATAGCACTTTCAGATGCCTCTATTTTAAAATGATGAGTTTTAATTCCTAACCAATCGGAAAGTCCTCTCTGTAGTGATGCTCACAGTTCTCTGAAAACAGTTCCTCGTGCAATATAAAAATAAACTTTGCACATTTTTTTTCCCTAGAGCAATGGAGAGCCAGTACATGCAAATTCACAGGCTTGGAGGATTTCCGCTCTGTCGAAAGCCCCCGTAGATCACTGTACAACTGGGGGATATCAGTTTATTCCAAGTTAAGTTGTTTAACTCATTCTGCGAATGCCAGGTGCACCGATGTCACAGTTTCCATGTAATACACTTGCAGATGCTTTGACCAGAGCAGCTTTTGTATGTTTTGCATGCTGCTTGTTGGGTAGTGTTGCCCTCAGGAAGCTAGCAATGTTGAAAAAACTACCCTAAGGAAGCCAGTAATGTTTTGGCTTCAAGTCCTAGTCTCTAACAGTTATGGTGGCTGTTGCCTTCAGCAACACAGTGGTGGATTTGGAGTCATGTGCAGTTCTCTGGGGCATTGTGGTCTTTCAGGGCCTCCAGGCTGTGGCAGCTCTCCCATAGTTCACCAGGGAATTTTCATGCAGGAATGCTTGCCAATGACTTAAGAAGACATGGGTTTCCAGGAGAAGGACTCTTTAGTCGGGGGGTATTACGATTCGCACATGTTTGGTTTAATCATAATAGATGCAATGATATATTTGGAACGAAGTCTTTCCTAGATTGATTTACTCTTCCAAGGACAAGGTTTTCAGCTTTTTCTTTTGGGGAGTCACATAATTCAGCATTCCACTTTTGCGAACGTGTACTCTGAGCCTACTGCATTTTTTGTCGGCATGGTCTGCTTTCTGGGATTTCCTCCACGTCGATGGGAATCTTACCGTGGCTGATGAGTTTTCCTGACCGGTGTGAAGTTTGGAAAAATCAGTAACTTCTGTTCAGAATATGTGAGAAAAGTCTGGAATATTATCCCTGTTTATCTTTCACTGTCCTCCCCTTCATTGTGTTGACGTGGCGACCATCTTTTGGACGCTGGCCATTAAGACAGCGCTGTTAATTTGTGCAACTTAATAAGTCCTGTGCAGACAAAGAGGCCCTTTGTTTATTGTGATATGAAATGGTAGGAATGGGACACCCCGACGGGAGTGAGCTCTCAAGCAAAGAGCTGTGTCCCTAGAATCTCAATGGGGGCCCATTCAGGAGCACACGGTCGGGGGTGGGGGCCCAAACGCCATTGAGTTCCCACTGTTGACCGTTAATTTGTGTTCAGATCACATCCCTGCTCGCTGGAAATGGGGTGAAATGTGAAGTGCTGTGGGAAAGAGTTCTCAGCGAGGTGTAGTGCTCATGATCTAACAGGAAGCAGCACGGCAAAAGGTCCGTCGCCATCTGCGCGCTGCACCGTGGCTAATGACCGAACTCCTGTTGTCAGACAACATAGCCTGGCGGAACTCCTTTACTGTTACGTCTGCGAGGCTCACTTATAACTCATTGGAAACTCGAAAAGAGTACGTTTCTGTGGTATGGCCAAGTTTCATTTCTCGTGGTCAACATGCATTCGTTGACTGAAAATGGAATGACCCAAGAGCAATTTGACCAAACTCCAGATCCAGTTATGTGGCAGAATTTTTTTTTCTTTTTCTTCTCTCCGTTCTTTCTCTGCCCAGATCTGAGGGAGTGTTTTCAGTCCATGTTGGCCTTGACGCAGGTTTTGTCTTGCAGCCAGAGTGCTGTTCCACCGGAAAGCTCGAGCCGTCTCAAACTGATTTGCTTAGCAGACGTGTTTCCCTCCTGAAGCCCAGCTGTACATTTAACCCACTCGTTCATCACAGTGTTTATTCAGGTAGCCAGTGGGGCAGACCGCTCGGTTTTGGAACCTCTCGTCATGTCCCCTTTGTCAGCTGCCCTCTTAGCCACTAATGCACTCTGGCGGCACAACTGATGCTCGGAAAGCAGTCGCAGAGCGAGGGAACAACTGCTGAAATCTAATTACATAACCCAGTGATCAGATTTTCCCTGACACGTAAGCCCCATTTAGCCTAATGCAGTCCGTGTGTTGGATTCCTGAAGCGCTCTGTTGGTGTGAAGGATCAGTGTGTTAATTTCAGCCAAGTCCCCTGAGACGTCATGTGACTGTATGTATTAATCATCTGGCCATTTTCTGTCTCCATTTATCCAGTGCTGAGGGCCCCGATCTGTACTTGTCTGTGTGTCTGTGTGTTTGTGCATATACATACATGCATTTTATACATTAGATAGCCGTTGTTGGGGCATTAAATTCCACCTGTGTGTGTGAGAGTTGGGCTCCAGTTCATAATCTTAGTTAGAAGATGAACGGAGTTATATATTTAGGGACCTCGTTGGAGGTGAAAAGACGGAGTTTCCAGATGGTTCTATTTGCTACCTTGTATTCAAACATGACTGCCTATGACAGCATTCTCCCCCTGTCTGTTTGTTTTAAGTGTGTGAGCATTTTTTTCCACCTTCTAGGCTCATCTGTTGTCCTCTGAAGGCATTTTCTTAAACATTGGCCAGTCAAACAGACATAATACATCACAGCCAATAAGCATCAGTCTCTTTCCCATTCAACAGAGTAGTTCTTAAATATAAACTTGGTTTTATTTGGCATTAAATTCACTGTACAAAGATGTTTATAAATCTCAAGTGTTCATGTTGAAGTTTCATGCGCTCGGCAATCAGGTAGCTTCAGAGTGGAGGGCAGTAAGCGTGGAATCTGAGGAAATTGATGATGGTCTGCTTTCATTGGTGCCTGTTGATAGTGGTCCGTGCCCACGGCTTGGTTTGCTTCCATGACTTGTCCCAGAGGGCGTGCTACAGTGGACTCGCACAGCTGCTTTCAAGCGAAAACACCTCCTCCTCTTACAGCCCCCAGTGACACAGATTACGGACCTGAAACCCAGCGATGACTCCATTTCCCCATTAAATCTTATTTCTTGTCTATCAGGTCCCCTTTGGGGCGGCTGTGGCTAACATCTGTGTCAGAAGGTTTTAAATAGCATTTTAAATGTCTCTCTTTTTTTTTTTTTTAACCTTTCCGTGGTCTATAGTTCATATTCCACATTTAACAAGGAACCTGCATTGTCAAATGTCATGTATATTAAGCACTGCCTTCACTGTGCACCAAAAGTGCAAAGTGCAGGCACGTTTCAGAAGATGGACATTCATAATCTCTATGCTGTTTCCAAACCTTCTCGGAAGGAATCCTCTCTTCTGGGTTGTTTTAAATCCAAACAAACGTATTTTGTACTGTTGATATTGAATTTGGCACGTATTCCATTTATATTTGTTAACAAGTATATTAATATTTATTTGTATTATTGACATGTATTATTTGTAACGTCATAGGTGACCCATATCATTTCCTAGTCACTCCAGTCCCCGCAGAGGAAAGTATTCTAATGTTCATTATGAGTTGGTGTCTTTTGTCGGGAACAATTCCCATGCAGCTGGGAACCAACTGCTTTCTGAAAAGAGAAAAAAATGAGTTGGAGGTGAGGGGAGTACTAGTAGAAACCACACTTAGATGGTTCTGATCGACCCCCCCCCTCCCCACACACACACACACTTTGCGAAACTGACCATGGCTATAGACCCTTTAAGGTGAGGCATCCTTTCTCGACTGTGGGACTGTTGGCTAAGTCTGTTTCAAAGGCGCTAGCTGAGTCGGACCCTTGGCTGCTGTCCCGGCCGTCCATTCAGCCGCTCACAGATAGCCCTTTGTGCAGAGCCCCCTTCAATACAGCTGCTAAACAAAAACAACAACAGCAGCAGGCTTCGGGGACTCTTGCATGCAGCTGCGCAGCCGTGGATGGCATAAAAGGCAAGCCGAGCAGTGTCAGAGCGCCGCAGCCAGGCGGCGCCACTTCCTACTTCTCTAGTCGTCCACCCCAGCCACGACCCCCCAGAAGATCCTGGCCAGCGGGTGGTCACTAGGTGCCACAGTGTGCAACACCTCTCCCCTTGCTCAGGGTGTTTTTGGTAGGTAGTTAATCAGTGTGGGTGGATGCTCTCAGTAGACCGGAAGAACAAAGCCTTATGAGGTTAGATGCGTCCATTGCAGAGGGACCTGGTACTTTCAGCAAATTAAGGCCGATCATTCAACTAAATGAGTGAAAGAAAATACCCTGACCAGGAAAAGCTGTTGGAGGACGGACGGATGGATGGACGGATGGACGGACGGATAGATGGATGGATGGAAAATATCACACTATATATAACTTTTTGTATCTGTGGTATGACTTATAATATGGTCCCATTGAATCACTGTAATGCTTTTTGCAACACAAAATGGTCTTTCAGCTGATTTATGCAGATCATAATATGCTGGACACATGTGAGGGAACATTATATAAGTAGTTCATGATGATCTATGACTAGATGGAATTAGTTTCCATGGGCTACAAAACCCGCAATTGTAGCCTGGAATTGTAGTTGCGCTCTCTCATACATTCTGTGGTGATTCTCATTAAACCTACATTGTGTCTTTTCACTCATCTGTAAAATAGGCACAAAGTGAGTTCCAAAATAGCATAGCATCTCTCTGGATTGACAGACAGCTGCAGGAAACCCAAATGCTTGTGGTCTGGGCCTGAGATACCAGAGGATGTGTCAGAATTGAGATTTTGGTTTAGGACTTCATGGTCAAAACAATTTTTACCAACCTCACAGTCTTTGGGTAACATGGAGTCTAGGAAACCAAGAGCAATCATAAAAGGATGCACTTGTCGGGATGTTT
>JAODKM010000001.1:36587619-36600964 GCA_026780845.1 Petrocephalus sullivani
GGAATGTTTCCAGTACCTTGTTGAATCTATGCCATGAAGGATTAAGGCAGTTCTGAAGGCAAAAGGGGGTCCAACCCTGTACTAACAACGTTTACCTAATAGTGGCCGGTGAGTGTATATCAGTGTGTATGTAATGTAATGCACAACTTTCGAACAGGAAGCTGATTTATAAGCTGGTGATTTCACACACATGCTGGCGTAATGGAGAGGGCAGAGTCTCAGACGTCATACCAACCACCTTGCCTTTTGTCACTCATGTGAAATGAAAAACCTTGATAGATTGGGGTGAGGCATAGTCTCAGCATTCATCTCCCCTGCAGAATCGTTTCGCATTATGGGACGTGGGTCTGACTGCAGGTTTATGCTTGTTGTGGCCCTGCAGGGTCCAGTTGATGCAGTATGTCATCTACGGCATCGCCTCCTTCTTCTTCCTCTATGGAATCATCCTGCTGGCCGAGGGATTCTACACCACCAGTGCTGTGAAGGAGCTTCACAGCGAGTTCAAGACTACCATCTGTGGGCGCTGCATTAGTGGCATGGTGCGTCTCACACACACGGGGGGGGGTTGTGCCTTACTCTGCTGCTATTTCCAGGGATATTCACTATGTTCCTTTTTAATTAATTAGCTGGGGCTTATGTCCAGAAGGTGTGGCTGTTATGTTATGAGATCGTTCCTCTATTCTTGAATGTATGATTGCTCACCTTGAGGTTAAAAGATTAACATCAAAAAGTACACCACTGATGATGTGAAACGTTTCCAGCAATTGAGAGCAGGTTAGATGACTCACTGCCGCTTGTCCGCACATGACCAGTTCGTGTTTCTGACCTACATCTTGGGAGTGGCCTGGCTCGGCGTCTTTGGATTCTCGGCGGTGCCCGTCTTCGTCTTCTACAACATGTGGTCTACCTGCGCTGCCATGAGGTCCCCGGGGGCCAACATCACCGCCATTGACTCCATCTGCGTGGACGTCCGTCAGTACGGTGAGTACGTATGGTGGGTGCAGTGTGGTGTGGTCACCTGCCAAAGGACATGATCTACGGCACCTGATGCATCTTTAGTAATTGTTACAGCTAAGCTCCCTCCAAGATCACATTCATGAGTTATTACGTTTTATTTATTTAGCTTGCACTCTTATCCAAAGTGACATACATGCGGTCCCTGCATCAGCTGGGGGTTGAGAGGATTGCTGAAGGGCTTGACCGTGATAGCATAGCACAGTCACACGCGTCTTTTCCAGCACAGCACCAGTATCAATATTGTTGCTATATTGATATTGTTGGAAAATGAGCTATATAAAAACTCAGGAGGGCTCCTGTCCTTGTTTCTTGAAGAATATTCTCTATAATAACACAGGACACTAGACAATGGCACACCCTGGACACGACCATATGGTACAGGCCAAAGTGTCTAAGTGGTTATTTGGCCCCCTCTCCCTGCAGTGCTGCCTATTGGTTTTCATTATCAGCTAGCAAATCCATGTGTAGCTCTTGTTGTAAGGCAGCCCCCTTTTGTGTTTTCACACTGTGGTGTCTGTTTAACAATCCATGGTTGTGAAATCCTGCATCGCTGTTTGTCACAGGTTCCTTTGAAGTGTGATGATTTCGCTCATTAATGGGTCCTCGTAAAGATCTTTCAGCACCATTTTGTTCATAATTGAAGTAAACAATGCATTTACTGGTTTTCCTGGGCTGGAGGGGAGTCATTAATACAGCCGTTTTGCTCCTGCAGGGGTAATCTCCTGGAATGCTACGCCCGGGAAGGTGTGTGGGTCTGTTTTAGGCGAGATCTGCAATACCAGTGAGGTGAGCAGCTCCCCATGTTTCGTTGTGGGGTGAGGGGGGGGCGCATTTACCAGCCTTGGGGGTATTGGTGAGGTGCAGTCCAACACCAAGGCTTCATGCAGGCTGCAGGATTGTCTGGCTGCTTCCATTAAGTGCATCTAGTTATGATATCCTTCACATCACCAACCTTCTCGCCGCTCTCTTTCAGTTCTACCTGTCTTACCACCTGTACATCGTGGCGTGTGCCGGGGCGGGGGCCACTGTCATCGCACTGGTAAGCTGAGCTCTCTCGTTGTCCATGGCCTGTTTTAAAGAGGTTGGGGCACACTTCTGGGCTGCATCTTTCTACCCAGATCTTACGCTTGCGACCGTTTTTGGGTCCTGGGCGGGCCTGGGTACCACGTGTGTCTGTTATTATTTTGACTCTAGGTTTTCCCAAGGTGGCAGTTTTACCCCCTGCAATGCCATGATTTATAAATCAGATGGGATTGCGGCGATACTGGGCGGTATGATGCATTCCGCTCTGTCATAGATGCCCTCTCAGAGCAAACCGCCCACCGCTGAGCCAAAAGCTCCAATTTGGAGGGAGGGAAAATGGGATTTTATACCTGACAGGCTTTGGGATTAAACATTACATAAGATATTTCTGAGCATTAAAAATGTATCACCCAAGTCCCAGGGGTATTATGCACGTCTTGCATCAATTTATATTTTATTATGACAGACCCTGAATGCAAATAAATGTCCTTATTTCCATTATGTAAAGTAAATTAACCTGCATTGCCAGTCATTGCATGGAAGTATAATCCTGGCCCTGGCAGCCTGCAGTGTTTTTGTTCTTTAATTACTTAGTCTTGATTGACCTGTCAAATGATTTGCACGATTCAAATCAGGATAAAGGTAATAAAATGAGGGCTTGCTTGTGTTAAGCCAAATTTATGTCAATAATAGAATAATGTTGTAAGTAACCCTTAGTACCTACATTCATTTAGAGTCCTTTGTTTGATGATGCATTAGATTAGCACTGTATGCCATTTAAGTTAAAATAATTTAAATGATTTAAGCGTCAGATGCATGTTTGGTTTGACAAAGTCTGAATCGTGCCATGAAATCAAACGGCTACATTAAAGCCAATAATTGAATCACTGGAGTGCAGCAAATGCAGGGTACATCACAGACAGCCAGGACCAGGATTAAGAAATCCAGTATTAAGGGAGCGCGATGTAATGATGGATAAATAAATCCCAGCTTGCAGTGGGGGAATGAGCCGCATTGTCTTCACGGCGTTCTGCTCTGCTCTGCTCTCTTCCACCAGCTGATCTACATGATGGCTGCCACTTATAATTTTGCTGTCTTGAAGTTTAAGAGTCGGGAAGACTGCTGCACTAAATTCTAACGTGGATGCAGTCTACCTGAGGGCGCCAGCTAGAGCAAGCAGGCCACAACGACGCCAATTTAAAAACAAAAAAACGCCTCAACTAGAGCTCCTGTGTGTGTAAATAGGCTCCATGTACCTCTGCAGAGGTCACCGCTACCACTGAGTGTCACCTGTCGAGAGCAGGGCATTGGCTCGGGGGAGGTGTCCACAGGACCCTTAACACGTGCCCCTCTGATCTCTCGTCTGTCAAGTGACACACTTACCTTCAGCCGTACCTGGAAATACAGGTGGTCATGTAGACTTTGTTTAGCCACTCTTGAAGAATCTTTTGTTTCTTGTTATTTTTAATAAAGATCCCAGGCCTTCTCTGCACACACGGTTTCGGTTGTGGCGTACATTCCTGCGAACACCCAGCTTACCTAACACTAGTCCCCGGCCCATTTTCCTCTGCTGATTTTTGTTTTTCCCAATACCAGAAATTTCATGCTCCTTAATAGTTTCTAACTTACAGAAGATTTCACAGAACCAACTTTTTCATTAGGTAGATACATTTTTTTTTAACACTTTGTCATAAATCCACCCCACCCCCCAACAAAATAGTATTCACCATAATAAAGTTTAACACCATATAAATAACCCAAAATTGAAAGAGGAGGCATATTTCTAAATGTCCTTTAATACAATCTAAAAGTATTCTTAGAGGTCGATACACGTTAAGTCACAATCAGAATGTAATCAGCAGCCCTGCTGAAAAGAATTAAGACCTCCGCAATCACGGGGGGTGGGACGAGGATGTTTTGCAGGACTACTCAATCCCTAATAACTGGCTAACTTATAATAGCAGTAAATAAATACATTTAAATACCCCCCCCCACCGGCATATAAAGTACCTCTGAATGGCAAGAGGTGCTCCCCCTGGTAGGCTGGGGTGGGTATGACACATCTAGCTGTAGCACTGTAGATGAATCGAGAAGCTGAAGGTGTTTGGTATGCTGATTTCCCTGGAGCCTGTAGCATGACCCTTTTTTATCCATTTTAGATAAAAAGTGCCTTTTAAAAACAAATCTGGTTCTGTTTTTTAATTCATTTCTTTTATTTAGAAATTTTGAATTAGATTTGTCAAATGTGACTTGTTTGTTTAGAAATGAGTTTGCATGCTTTTCTTTTTCTTATGGTTACTCATGTCATTTTTCATTTTATTTAATATTTTCCTGAATTTTCAATGACTGTAGCTATTTTCATTTTCTATACAAAATAAACAATTTGTTTACAAAAAAATCTGTATTTATTTCTCCTATCCAATCTCATAAGAAATATCAAAAAAAATATATATATATGTCATAGTCAAGTGTGTTGGGAGGGTGGAGCGGGGAAGCTTAATTTCACATTTGTGTCTTTGCGCTTGAAAAATTACTAACGATCAGGAGCATAAAATTGACTCTGAACAAAATGTGCATGTTGTGTGATGTCCTGCTCCAGTTCTGTCCCTACTCTTCTGACCTCTAAAGGGGTCCTAACTTTAATAATTATTATTAATAATAGTAAGAATAATAATAATAATGGTGTTATTATCATTATTATTATTCATAAATATTAACCATTTAGAGTTCTATTAACAATAGTAATAGTGTTAGCGTAAAGAGCCTGCTTCTTAACCTACTCACTGGCCCTGCTGCCCTCGCCCCTCTCTTACAGATCCATTTCCTCATGGTCCTCTCCGCCAACTGGGCCTACCTTAAGGACGCGAGTCACATGCATGCCTACCAGGACATCAAAACCAAGGAGGAGCAGGAGCTGCAAGACATCCAGTCCCGCTCCAAGGAATGCCTCAATTCCTACTCATAAGGATTGCACGCTTGTGCCCCTCACAGGCCGGCCTTCGACAAACGGCTAGCGAAACGTGCCGACTGCCCTCTCCCAGCGCGGTACTAACATGGCTTCTAACAAACTAATGTGTCAGTGTTGCTCCTCACGTTGGAGAAGAGTCATATTCAAATGCGTATGTGCATTAGCATGACTTAAATACGTATCTGAATATGACATGCTTCTCTGATGCCTTCTGTTTCTTCGTTCTCTGTGTTGCTCTGTTGCCCTTGCCAGAATCAGCTGGTGCAGCATTGCACTATTTAAACAGAAGGGACAAACGGCATCGTTGCACCATCTCTTCTAGGTTGGGGCCCATCTAGGCAGCTTCTAGGCTGCTCAGGTGCGAGGGGACGTACGAGAGAGTCCTCTGATTCTCCATGCTTTTCTGAGATGCCATTTAAATCGCAGGGGTCAGCACAAAAATACTCGCCTTATGAAAACAGAATTGAAAGAAGGTCTAAAACAAGTGCAGTGTGTTTCTATTTTTGAGCTGTTTGTGTTTGGTCTTCACTTTTAGACAGAAAAAACTATGGTGGTGTAATTCGATGCCATAGCTTTTTTGTTAGAGATGTGCATTTTGGGAAATGTAGTTCGAGTTAAAGCCATCTTCAGCAGTGACCACTTAGTTTTTCTTTCCCTCTTTTTTCAATTAAGTGGATTGTGAAGCTTTGTAAGCTTAGCTCAGACGTCTGACTTCCGTGCAGGACTAATGCCCCAAATGAAGAAAAGATACTCTACCTCAGGTATAAACGGTATTGGGAGCTTATTGTAGAGGATCACTAACCCTTAAGAACCAGTGACAAAAACTACAAAATAAAAGCTAGTTATCAAATATCCCTTCAACAAAAGTAGAAAAACTGATTTTCTTTACAAGTATTCTGAGTTGTAAAATCAGTGAAATTTTGGCCTGCACTCCCATTGGGGAATAAACCCTATAAGGGTTGACATTTCTCTGTGTGGGGAAAAAAGGTTTCCACGCCAACACTGCATTGAAAGAACCTTCTGCACCTTTTTTTGCTTAGATTTGAAGTGGGATCGTTCCCTGAAGTCTCCAAAGCTACCGTTTTGTTTACCGTCTGGGGCAGTTTTGAGTAGTCCGGTGCACCGTAGTGCCTGAATCAAACGAGGGACTAGCGTGAATCCTTTCAGAAATGCTGAAATGTAAAGGGAACTGCTGTTTAATTCATTCGATAGGAGCCATAGAAAATTCTGGAAAAAAAAAAGCTGTTCGGAAACACTCCTAAAGCACAGCTCACCAGCTCCGTCCTCTCCCAGAGGAGGACTTAGAACAGTGTGGAAAAAGTAGATTAGTAGCATACAGCGTTGCGATAACTTCAATCGCTCAGAGAGACAGGGTTTTCAACAGTGTTCCAGAGTTATTCCTAGAAATGCCGTTGAATTCATTAAACCCTAGAACTACTTGGTCACATCTCATATAGCATCTTATGAAATACTTACACATCCCATGTGGAAAGATATGGCCAATAACTTTTACCACTTCTTAATGTATATTTGTAAATAATGTCTCCTCACGGTGCATCTAATCTCAGTATTATTTTTTGTTAGATATGCTTTTAATATACAATGACGCCGCATTTGAAAAAATAAGGGAATGAGATCAGAGAGATGCAGCTGGATGTGGGACAAGGGCTCGCACTTCCGATATTCCATTGTGAAAAAGATGCCTGTTTATGTATATCATGTTTCCGACCCATCTATGGTTCCGAGTGGTCTTTACATCTGTAATGCTTTGAAGTTTTCTTGGGTTTGAAAAGAAATTGCTGATATTGAAGGTTCTCTCTTGAATCTGTGTGCTCTGTATGTTACCATGGCAAACCTAAATGTGCTCTGCTCCGAGACAGTAAGTGTGTGGGGGGTGGGGGGACGGGGGGGCGGAGAGAGATTTTGGTGGGTTGATGTGTAAAGTGTAAAGTTAAGTCAGGAATGCTTTGGAATATTTTTTTTTAAACTACATCAGGAGAATTTAATGGGAAAAATCTTTCGAATCCCTTTTTAAAAAGCTATTTTTGGTATTGTTTGTGTAAAGGTTAAAATCCAGAAACATTACATGTACTGTATGTTTTCTGTTCCAGTGACGAGACGTACAGGGATATTTTGATGTTTATTCATTATTGCATGAAGGAGACATAACTGTTTCTGCAGTAATTCAAGTTCTGTGTAGTCATTTGTACTGACAAAAACCTCGTAGGCAGTGTTTGCCCACTCCTTTTTTTAACAAAAAATCCATTGTGTGTTAATTAGTAAATCTAGCAGTTTGATAGTCCACTTTTGTTTAAAAAATAAAATAAAATAAAAACCTAAAATCTCTACAGGTCCTTTATGCAGCGATTTGTAACCTGTTCGTTAACCTTTTTCTACGAGTGCCAAGGCGTTCCTGGCAGTTATTGAAGTAGAAATTAAACGTGTAGCTGAGATCTCCCACCAGCGTCTTACTGCCTCTGTACATTCACGTTCATGCATGACGACACCTGTATTTGCTTCAGGCCTTCTCAGAGACTGGCAGTGCGTGAATAAATATGTATTATAAACCTGTGCTGGGAGGTTAATGCATATAGTGCAAACTGTTTAGAAATAAACCAGTCTTTTGTCACAAAAGTTTGATTTGTTAAACCTTTTGAAATACTTAAGACGTGCTGGCCCACAGCTCCTCTTTATATTTCAATTCAATTTTATTTGTATAGAACATTTTCACATTACATTGCCTCAAAGCGCTTTGCCCAATGGCCCCAGAGAGCAAGGCGGAGGTGGCACTGGCAAGGAAACTCTCCCTCTCAGGAAGAAACCAAACTAAATGCGGGAGCCCATCCTACTTGGCCTGGAACAGAACATCACATTTATACCTGCAAATGAGTTTAAAGATTACATTTCAGTACATTCACTCTCTCATACAGTTAGAGGCAGAAGCCTTATACCTCCGGGGTGGGGGTTCAAATGCTGTAGCGCATGATTAGGGCTACACCCTGGACGCAAACGGTGCCCTTTTATTACAGACCACATTATTCCAGAATCATGGTCATAAGCCCTCCTGAATTTTTATATAGCACCTTTGCCAACAAATCAAAATATCATTTTGACACCGGAGCAGCGTGTGGCTAAGCCACTTAAGACACTGTGCCTGAAACTGGAAGGGCACTGGTTTAAAGCCACTTGTTGGCAGAGGGATTTCAACATTACACCCTGGGGAAAAGTCCATAACCTCAATTGTTCCAGGGACTGCCTGTCTCTGCTTTCTGAACGATATGTCGCTATGGATAAAAGCATCTGCTAAACAATTCAATGTAAATGACAGATTAAGAAACACAAAAAGTACATTTTATTCAGTTACACAAATTGCCAAATCCCATCATGAAAAAAAACAACATTCACCTCACAGTTTGGCTTTCAGGTCATCACTCTCCTTCAGCTACTTTGGTTTCTAAAACACAGAGATCCTGGGATCTTTGGGACAGTAAAAAGGAGCTTGCTTGTGAAATGTCCAGTCCTGGCATGTCAGATCAGGGTTTTTCACCAGAAATCGTCATCAGCCTCGTCCTGGGAGAAAGCGAAGATGCTGCAACGCAGGAACGCAGGTAAAGACCACGCTAAATGCAGTGGTGTGTGTCCATGTGCGGGGAAAGCAGAGCTTGTGACCACGAGACTGACCGACTGACAATGTAATAGTTTGCAGAAATGTGCAGAGGATAGAGTCCCTATAACCCAGGTAGGGCCCCAAAAGCGTCCCCCAAACACAGCAAAGACCCCAGACATCCAAATGATGCCCTACCTGTTGTCTTTATCATCAGAGAGGATGCCTGCTGCCAGACTCCCTCCTTCTGCATCATCCTTGCCTGGATGCTGTAAAACCATGCCCTTTGTTCAGGTCATCATGCTTGCACTGTGACAGATTCCACGGTGACGCTACCCACCTGATCAGACTCTGCCTCCCGCGCTTGCATGACTATCCTCATGTACTTTGCCAGAGGATCCAGGGTGGGGCTGGTCTCTGCACTTCTGGAGACTGTATCTGTCACCCCGCCCTCCTGTTTGGTTGCTTTGTCCCCATTGGTGCTCTGCTCCTGGGACATACCCCCTCCCTCCTGATCTTCCTCAAGCAGCTGTGTGGGTATGTGTGGGTCTGTGAGACTCGGGTGACACTGCCTGGCTATAGTCCCACAGGGGGGGCAGCTGCTCACCCTCTGCTCTTCCAGTCTCTCCGGGGACTCCAAGCCCTCCTGTCCCCACCGCTCTCCTCTTGTCTGGCCCTCCAGCTCCCACATCACCCCTCCATCCTTCCCCTCCTCTTGTTGTACTGGGTCCTCAGTAGATTGGCCATCTGAGGGGGTGGAGGGGGGGGTCTTTGTTAGTCTCACTGCAGACAGCTTCTGCACTAAAGGCGAGTTCTGAATTTCTCACCATCACGCCAGTAAGCCCTACAACTGACAAATCCCAGCCTCAAGTTTAGACTTTAAAATAACAGATTTGAGGGATTCCGAAGTCTGATACATCACGTCATCACAAACATTTGTTCGAGTTAATTTCATTAGTGATTCATCGGAACTCCAGCATAAAATATTCCATATATGGGAATGAGAACGGACTGATCCCACGGAGAAGCACCGCCATACCCTTAGCTGTGGTGTCAGAAGTAGGGACACAAACACACGCACCGGGGATGTGGGGCGCAGCCTCGGCCCTCCTCCCCTCTGCCCCCGGCGGGCTGATCCTCGGGGCCCCCGAGACCCTAGCGGACAGATGGTCCCGTTCGTCCTGGAGAAGCTCAGGAATGCGACTGGGCTCTTGGGGGGTTGGAGCGAGAGAAGAGGCACACAAAGAGCTCTTTATTTCCCCCCACAATGGGGAAGACGAGGGGTACAGACATAGAATCCATAATCAGCCCCAAAAACAGACACGCAGCACCCCGAGCGTGGGCAGGAGAGGGCGATGGCGGGTCGTCCTGTGGCTGGGTGTCCATGATGAGCATTACGAGGATTAGAAATGACAGCATAAAACGGCGGTAACAGTAAAAACAGGACCCCACTGAGACGAATGATTAAAAAAAGTCAATACAGTCATAAGCCAGCAACCATCGTATTCTAAGCATTTCTTCTGCAACCGTAAGAATAAAACATAAAATACGAGCAACTGCTCTGGTCGATAAAGTGTCACAACATAGCCATACATATACTAACAGAGGACACGGCAGGGAGCTGAGCTGGTGCGCGTGGGGTGTTTATAACGAACTATTAGAGGTCATGAAATGATTATGAAGCACCTTGTGGGGGTTCGGTCAGGTCCTGCAGGGATATTTTCTCAGGATGAGGGGAGGAACCTGAGCTGGAGCCACTCTGCTGTGCTGGTGGTGAACTGGAGATAGATAGATAGACAGACAAACAGACAGACAGACAGACGTCACACTTATGTTTAAATCATATAGCAAATGTTTTTAATCTAGAGCGAGGTATGTTTCCTAGTTCTGGGAAAGCAGGGTCAGACATTCCCTGGAGCAACTAGTGGTTAAGTGCCTTTCTCAAGGGCCCAGCAGTGAAATGACTCTGCAGACTCTGTGATTCAAACCTTCTGATCACAGACACAGACATCCTAACCCACTGAGTTACATAATTCGGCAGTTCGTCTGGCTGATGGATATATGAAGATCCCCTGTGCAGATACACATTTGCAAATAAAGCTGTGACTATCGTTTCAGTGTTCCCCTGTGTGTGCATCATTCTTATGTCTTGTGTTTATTAAAATAAAGTATCTGCAAAAGTAAGCGGGTGGTCTGATACGGTGCCACGCGGCTGCGCGTGACAAGCGGGTGGCCTGGTGCTGTACGGCTGTGCGTGACAAGTGGATGGTCTGGTACAGTGCTGTACGGCTGTGCGTGACAAGCGGATGGTCTGGTGCGGTGCTGTACGGCTGTGTGTGATAGGCGGGTGGTCTGGTACGGTGCCGCACGGCTGCGCGTGACAAGCGGGTGGTCTGGTGCTGTACGGTTGTGCGTGACAAGCGGGTGGTCTGGTGCCGTATGGCTGTGCATGACAAGCGGATGGTCTGGTACGATGCTTTTCGGTGCTGTACGGCTGCGCATGACAAGCGGGTGGTCTGGTGCGGTGCTGTACGGCTACGTGTGACAAGCGGATGGTCTGGTACGGTACCATACGGCTGCGCGTAACAAGCAGGTGGTCTGGTGCTGTACGGCTGTGCGTGACAAGCGGGTGGTCTGGTGCCGTAAGGCTGTGCGTGACAAGCGGATGGTCTGGTACGGTGCTGTACAGCTGCGCGTGACAAGCGGGTGGTCTGGTGCTGTACGGCTGTGCGTGACAAGTGGATGGTCTGGTACGGTGCTGTACGGCTGCGCGTGACAAGCGGGTGGTTTGGTGCGGTGCTGTACGGCTGTGTGTGACAGGCGGGTAGTCTGGTACGGTGCCGCACGGCTGCGCGTGACAAGCGGTTGGTCTGCTGCGGTGCTGGACGGCTGCGCGTGACGGACAGGCAGCGAAGGAACGTCACCTGCAGGGCTGTCGTGCTGTGCTCCTCAGGGGGGGGCTGCCTGGCGGGCTCAGGTCCATCGCCCGCCCCCGTGGGATGGGGGAGAGCTGCCTTGTCGGTGACAGGCTGTCGAACGTCATGGGGGAGCCCTGGGCACCTGTACATGGAGGCAGCAACCGGCATCCACTCAAAAGCAGGGTTTCAATACAGCCTGTCTCTGGAATTTATTATTATTATTATTATTATTAATAATAATAACAACAACAGAAACATTATTGATCCCCATGGGGAAATTCTCTTTTCACCTCCCCCAAGCATTATGGGGGGGGGGTTACCTTCCACAGTCTCCCTGGGAAACTGCCGTTTGGAGATGGAGAGGGGGGTGGAAGACAGACGGCGGGGGGGAGTATCAGCGCCCCCTGGTGGCGTTTGCTCGCCAGCTGCCTGGTCCCCTCTGATGTCCAGAGACTCCAGGAGCTTGGCAGTCACGAGCTCGGGGAGGAAGCTGGGAGTAAGTGGCCTGTCCTGGGCAAAGGTCACTCTGGGCTGGAGGGCAGGCGCGGGCCCCGAGCTGAATCCGCGTGCTTTCAGGTGTGGGGAGTGAGCCCGGGGGGACTGGAGGCCGGCGATCGCCAAGCGCGTCACCCTCTGCTGGTAGTTTTTGTAGGCCTCCTCCAGAGTCTCCGCCTCCTTCTCCAGCTCCCGGATACGGGCTTTGGCACCGGCCACCAACTCGCCGTCGGGGTCCGGGGAGGTGCTGCGGGCTCGTGGGGGCCAAAGCCGGCCAGCGTCCGCCACCCCAAAATGGGCTTCTCTCCTCCTCACGGCTAGACCGTCCACGTAGATGTCGGGCGGCACCAGCTTGTCCACACTGAGCTCCAGCACAGAGCGGTCCACCAGCGAAGGCTTGGGGTTGCGCAGAACTTCGTTTTCCAGGGCTGGTGGGGTTACATGATGCCCCCCAGGGGGAAAGGAAGATGGTGAGAATCAGCCAGGAAGCTACCTGGACGGGAGCAGGTCAGAGCGGAGCTGGGGATACCTAGCTGTGTCTGCCGGAGCTGCAACTTGACCTCCTCCACATGTGTGCTCATCCACTGCGCCCTCTCCTGGCACTCCGACAGCTGGGTTTTCAGCTGCCCATTATGCTCCACCTGGGGGGACCACTAGGGGTCAATGCTGAGCTAAAGGTGCCAACCACTAACTGCCTGCTTTGGCTGGTGCTGATATTATTACCAATAATGACGATGATAACAACAACAGGGGAGGGGGCATTCTGGGGGCCAATCAACTATGAGCTGGGGCAAGTGGCCCTGCCCATGTATACACCCCCGCAGGACACAAACACACACAGAATCACTCCTCGTAATTTGGGGCTGCCAAACAGCCTGATTACATGACACCAGGCGCCCTGACCTCTGCCTGGAGCCGCATCTGCAGCAGCTGCTTCTGGCTCTCAAATTCCTGCTCCTCCAGCTTCCTGGCTTCCTGCACCCTGCGCAGTTCCACCTGCAGGGCCAGCTGGGCCTCCGAGGGCTGGCTCATCTCTGGGGATGGATACACAGGGTTAGGACTACGGCCTGGGATGGGTATACAGGATATACAGTCTCCAAGCGTGGCTCATTCAGTAGAGGAGCAGCACATCTGGGGCACTCTATGGGGTATATCTCCAGATGTGTGGAGTTTAAGTCAAGGGAGGTAATGCTGAGATTATACAATTCCTTGGTGACACCTCACCTAGAATATTGTGTGCAGATTTGGTCACCTTATCTTAAAAAGGACATTGCGGCCTTAGAAAAGGTGCAGCGTAGGGCCACAAGAATGATTCCTGGT
>JAODKM010000001.1:36607110-36644308 GCA_026780845.1 Petrocephalus sullivani
GGGGGGCAGGGGGGGCGGGAGGGGCGCGAGGTGGCGGGGGAGGGGGGGGGGGGGGGGGGGGGGGGGGGGGGGGGGGGGGGGGGGGGGGCCTCGGGTGACATGGCGCACTGGCGGAATCGGGGAAAGCGGAACATACCTTAGCATCCATCTCTGCCTGAAGCTGAGACTCGATCTCCTTACGGCACTCGAGCATCTTCGCCTCCAGAGACTCCCACTTATTCCCCCGCTGACGGAGGGCCGCGTACTCATCCTCGATCATCTGAAACTTCTCAACTGACCGGCAAAGAAACAAAAGTCCAGCAATAGCTTAAAGTTACAGGTAACAATTATTTAAAAGAACTTGGGTCCTTGGGGCTGTAATGAACCTTATTAAAGATACACAACAAACAGCATGAAATTACACATACATATGGGTATGCACCAAGCTAATTTCACTAAGGAAATTCTATAGCTCCCTATAGGGTGTAGTCTAGGGTGTCCATTATTTTTCAACTTTTGAAAGTTTCAGCTCTCATCCCTTCATTCAAATTTTTGTGGTATCAAAGTAATTTGTGCAAAATATCACATCATTTGGACTGCATTTAGGGTGTGCTCAAACAGTAAAGTTATGACAATTTTGTTAACATTCGTTTTGTTGTGCTGTCCCACCATGCTCACATGTCCATGCACTGCTATGCTGTTTTGTTCACCCCTCTACAAGATTACAACTTAAATGTATCAGTTTTTATTGCTAGAACACATCTACTCTAATCATTTTTAATTTGTTTTAAATTTTTGTAACAATGTCAATTCGCCAAGTTCATTTCATTTTATTTTATGTAATCTTCAGTTCCCTTGTTCTGCTTCTTAAATCATGTAATAAAAAAGCTAAATTTATTGAAGAGCAGACAGCACTATATGGTTAAACACTTGCATCACAACAGCACTGCTGCTGTAAAACTGGTCACATCGGTTGCTTGAATGTGTGGCTTGAACATTAACATGACATGACTGGCTAAGGTTCTGGACAACAGTCACTTTGTCACACTTGAGGAAATGTTTTTGCTGATCATGGATGACCTGAGGAGCAAACTGAGTCTGTTCCTCATCTTTGGTCAGCATGCCACTAATCTCAGGTATGAGTGCAATGGCTCGCTCTGCACGAGATGATGGGTAATGCCTGTCAGCCAATCAGGTAGTCCTCATTACCTGGTCATGTCTCTGGATCAGCCAGCAAGGAACAGTCAGGAATAGACAAAATCTGGAACATTTTCGTGGTATTTTTTGTGACAAAGGTTACAGTTGTTTGTCCAGAATTCAGAAATAAAAGTGAGCTGAGCACACCCTAAATGCAAACCTAATTAAATAAAAATGTACATGATTTTTTTGGGGGGGTGGAGTATCATTTTAGGTGGCAAGAGCAAAAATTAGCAAAAATCAATTTTTTGAACCCATATAAAGGACACCCTAGTGTAGCCAGATTGGAAAAACTCCCCATAAATGATTCTGGTACTGTGTTTACTGTTTAAGGCACTGCAAGTAAAGCCCACCTCCTCCAAGGGCCCTATTTATGGTATGGTATTGTGAAGGGGAGGAGCCATACCCTTGACCCAACAGCCAAGTGTGACGCTCCTCAGTGGGTTCTAAGATGAAGGATAGAATGGCCAGATCTAGTGGAATCGTTCTCATGCTACAGGATCTCTTGCTTGAAAAGCTTCAGCCAACTCCAGGTAACTGACAGGCAGACAAACACATATATATATGCCATAGTTAGTGCAAACACACACTTACCAAGCGATTCTCTATAGTGTGGACCAAAAGCTGTCTGAGTATCAGCATCGTGGCGTTCTTGGTGCATGTGATGGTCTGTCAGCTCTGTGAGCATTTGCATCAGAAAACCTACAAGAAATGGAAAGAGCACATTACGACTGAGTGCAACGTCATGAGATCCAATATAGAGTGTAGATGGATGACAAGTAGTCAGTCATGTGACCAGTGACAAGTTCCCTTAATAATACAAATTACTGAAGAAAAAAAATTGCTTACCTTTCTGGTTATCATTCTGCATACCTGAGGTCTGCGAAGGAAGTCAGTCAGTTAGCCTGGAGAAATCTAAATTGATCTGACATTATTTTGTGTTAATGAACTAATGATTATCTAGTTTACCAGAGATTTGTAGAAGGCAGACTGCGGACTGATTTTCAGTAGTCGAAGAAGATCTTTTGTCGAAAACACCTTAAAAACATAATTTTATAGTCTAAATCAATCACTGAATTATCTTACCAGAATACAAGAAAAACTTATGTATCCCCAATAGAAGACGAATTAATATACCATATACATATTCACAAAATGGACAACATAACTGCAATGGACATCCATACACATGCAATAAATAAAATTAGAGGAACACGACACTTGTCGTGATGTACGAAAGTCTGGTACCGTAACCGGCTGATTTAAAGAATGTCACTCACCCTGTCTTTGGCCATGCCACTCTCAGGGTAGAAGACAGACAGTGTGTACTCATAGCCTGCCTTTTCTAAGTGGTTCACCACCAAGCTGTTGGATGCGGTCATCATGACTGAGTCGGCCTCAGCTGGAAGTAGACTGGGCTTTCCATCTCCACCAAATTCTGGATGCTTCAGTTCATGGATCAACTGATTGCGAAGCTGGGTCTGAAAGTAACGAAGGTTTTCATAAGCACATTCACACGTTCTAGTCAATGGCCGAAGACTTAATTGGGCTGGTGTTAAAAGTACCTTCAGGGCGTCCACAACCCCGCGATTTTTAAACGTCTGGTACAGCCTTTTCCTCATCTCGTCCGGGGAAATTACATCCTCTTTTATCACAGACATCTTGACAGACATCAAATGTCTGTATACCATAAAACAATATAAATGTTACTATTTTTGTTAATCCAGGTTTTGAAAACGTTTTAAAATAGTGCTTATTTTTTAAATACAGTAGCCAGTCACGTCGCTGCAACACTGTGACTTTAGAATGCAACAAACACTCAAATGAGAACTTCTTAACGCATAACAAGGGGCAATGCTCACCCGCGTTTTTGTTTTGCAAAGCTTTATTTGTGATCGGTAAAGTCTCCCATAGGGCTAAGGCTGAGGTGCAGTGCGCATCACAGCTGTAGCGGCAGGATGGAGATTAACGCCGTTTAAACGGTCAGGTCACCCGGGAGGAGAGACCCAACCGGCGGCAGGCGCTCGGCCAGTTCTTCCGGCTCGATCCCTGACGTCAAGGATGATCACCGGCGAATAAATTATACTTTAATGAATGCTGTAAGATATATCACAAGCCGTCGCCCGAACCGCGTAAGATACATCACATCAGCCTAGCTATTTACAGTGCAACCGGATCCCTTACTAAACCGCAGTTACTCCGGGTGACGTCGGGTTTTGTTTTTCCGGTATCGACGTCATCAGACCGCGCCGGATACACTCGGATTGGTGTTTATTATTCTGTAAGTACTGCTCCTTAAAGCTTATTTATATTAATTCGGAATAAGGACATCTGTTCACGGCTCACATTTTAACCGGCGTTTGGTGTGCAGTGTCATATAGGGGGCTAGATACTTCCACTTGATTTTGACATGAATTCTGTTATGAATTAGACTTAAGTGTTATCCAGTAAAGGTGAAATAGTAACACTAGGATATTTAAAACGAAAACATTCGTGAGCCATTATTGATTTTTAATGCACATTATCTATATGCATTTACAGCACTGAAGCACTAAATAAGGATGTCTGGGAGCTTTTATTTTGTCATAGTTGGACACCATGACAATCCGGTGTTTGAAATGGAGTTTCTGCCTCCAGGTAAATCGGAATCCAAGGTGCGTAGCATATTCTGCATTTGGACTGGTTACAGTTATTATAAACTATAACTTATTATAAATGAATTGTTGCTTTTTAAATGCACCATAAGCCGTATTTAACCACCATGCACCGCCTTTCTCATTTGTGTATAAGGTTTATTTAAGAGAAATCCATTATAGATATTATTAGGCACTCTAACCCAGAGTGCGTCATGTAGCATTTATGGCAAAATTGCGCGCTTAAGTTTTGCACTCTTAATAACGATGATTTCTGAAAGAACCATAAACGTATTCCTAAAAGGACGACCACCGGCACTTGAACCAGTTCATCGCTCACGCAGCCCTCGACCTGGTGGATGAAAACATGTGGCTTTCCAACAACATGTACCTAAAGACTGTGGACAAGTTCAACGAGTGGCTGGTTTCTGCGTTTGTCACAGCTGGACATATCCTTGATGCGTGCTCCCATTTGGAGCCAGAAACGAGGGCATATTATGCACGTTTTAAATACGAGTGGCTTAAGAACAGTTGGTGGTACCTGTATCTCATACTTTTTTTTATTTTTTTCATGGATGAAGTCGTAAGTATTTAAAAAGCCAAAGCTAATATGCATGCTTGGCAGATTTATGATAAGGAAAACATTGTATAGTTGTATCTATAGTTGGGAGGCCTCGGCACCTCTGTGGGCCCTTGAGCAAGGCCCTTAACCCCCAGCTCCCTGGGCTCTGCATGGGGTGGCTGCCCTTCACGGTCAAGCTTGCTGTCATGGAGAGCAAGGTTGAGGGTAGTGAGAAGAGAATTTCCCCATGGGGATCAATAAAGTATCTAGTATGTAAGATGTCTTTCTTTATAACAGTGTTTCTCAATCCTGTTCCTGCAGTACCACCTGCCAGAAAGTTTTCAGTCAAACCCATACTGCTAACAACCTACCACCGTCACTATTAGGCCATTAAGAAACACCTGATGCTAATTAAGGTCAGGCTGGAGCGAAAGCTTTCTGGCAAGTGGGGCTCCAGGCGCAGGGTTGAGAAACACTGCCTTATAAATTTAATCTGACAGGTGAGCTATTCCGTTTTATTAAGGTAGCATAATCTTGTACAACAAATAAAAGAATGTGCTAGGGGCCATTGATATGCATATTTGACATGTAGACCAAATCTTTTCCTGCTTTGTTTTTTGGTTTGGAAATGCAAACCATGACCTGTTTTCCTTGACGCCTGTTTACATATGCGATTCATCATGCTTCATGATGTAAGACAGGAAGACGGAATTAAAAACTTTTTTAATGACGTGTATGATTTATACATCAAGGTAAGTCTTTATATCCAAACATTTTGCCAGAGTAATTTGAGATGTTATGTACCGGTGGTTCTCAACCGGGGGGGCACGGCCCTGTAGGGGGCTTCAGTGAGGACATAGTGGGGGTACGCATTTCACATGAAAAGTGTAGAAAAAAGTACATTGCTATCCATCTTTTCTCCAAACAAGATCAAGGATGATGCAATACTGTTTATATTGATATACGTTTATTAAGTTAAAATTAGGGCTTTACATATTTTTATTGGATACTAATAGTAAACTGCGTGAGAGCTCCAGACGTGACATGACATAGAATCCCATAATTCACAACTGAAATGAAATGGTTCAGTTAGCGGCGTCTCACGGGGAAGCTGGAGAGTATAAGCAAGGAATCAAATGTTGCTGGGTTCATTTCGTTTTAGTATATTGTTAAATTGTAATTTTCAATATTTGTGTTATTGTGTTGAAGGCCAATACCTTAAAATCGGGGTCTTCAGTTATTAAGCACACATTTAGTAGTTGTTAGCCTTTTAGAGCCATTTGCCAAATTAATTTTTTATTTTGTCCATAAACATTCACCTTCTGTATTGAGGGAAATGCCATAAACTGAAAAAAGTGTAGTTGGATACAGTGGAGTGAAACCTTGTTTGAATCATGTTCCAAATAAATTATTTATTGTCTGGCAATGTAGGCAAACAATATGTTTATGTGGCACTGTTGCAGCACACATACAAGAGAAACAATATCATGACCTATGTAGGGGGCCCAAATATTTTTTCCTGGACACAGCGGGTCTTTGGATAAAAAAAGTTAAGAACCACTGTTCTGTACATTTACTTAGTGTTATTGTAACTGACATAGCTTCTGTGGTCTGCCTCTCATTTCCAGTTTGCTATGAATCCTTTTTATGAGCCAAACACTCCCATCCGCTCGACAGCATTTGACAGGAAAGTACAATTCCTGGGAAAGAAGCATCTCCTCAGCTGAGCCAGAGCTGCAGTTTTACAAGCAGGAAGCAGATCCCAAGTCCAGGAAGAATCATTACCATTATCTGTCTGTGTTCTTTTCATAAGTACTGGTATTCCAGCATCATGTAATTGAGAAACATTTGTATTTGCAATCCATCAGATGAAAATAACTGTTTTGGTACATGCAAGTATATAAATTAGAAATTTATTGAAATTGATTTACACAACAGGCAAATGTCTGCTGTATTTGTGCTTTTGACACATTATCAGGTTAATTTCAAAATTCCATACCTTACAATTAAATGTAGTAATGGGCAAAACTTGTGACCAAGGGAACTCTTACCTTCTGCTACTTTCACAAACTCTGTTATTTAATGTTAACCATTGTTATCCAGAGTTTATTTTGACAAAATGGTTGTGTGCAATAACTAGCCTTTATTCTTTCTATTTTCTGGGATTTCTCACACATCGTGATCTTAACATCAGAATTATTTGTAAGTTTTTTTTTTTTTACTCTTTTTTTGTCTGGTTTTCCCCTATAATTCTTCACATTGCCACTGGAAAGATGTATGATTAGTCATCTCAATAAATAGTCAAAGCAACAGACCATGTTACTAGTAAAAAAAAAAAAAAGAAAGAAATCAGAGGCTTGCAAACATACTTTACTGCATTAATTATATTGTACAATAAATTAGTAACAATGTTTAGAAGCAGTTTTCCAACCTGTATCTAAGAAGTAAAAAAAAAAAAATCTTTTCAAAGAAACTTTAATTTGGCACCTTCAATAATGATTCACCTCAAAATGACTGTCATTTCACTAGGACACAGTCTTTCATGCTGCCAGCCGTTGGTCATATTTTGGGGGCTGGATACTTAGTTTATTAAATGTTTTGCTGTTGAGTCAGGCACATGCCACATGGGGAAGTTCACTATGTTCCAGCTGATTCAGGATTAATACAATAAAACTCTTCAAAAATACCATCTGCTCAGCAATTGTTAGGAAAAAGTTGCTGTTAGGCAAGTAATACGATTCATATTTTCTGAAATTAAAGTGACATTACTATTTGGTTTATTATATTAAAGACAATGGTTAGGGGAAATATCAAATATTACACACCAGAACCACAAGTCCATCAGTGTTTTATATTTGGAAGGGTCAACCCTTAACAGCCCTCCAAAGTAATGATAACTTTCTGATTAGCGCTAAGAAATGTCATCCAGCTGTACCAGTCAGTGCATGTTAATGGTAAACTGATCACGTCAGGCTCGTTCCTTACTGGCGCTCAGTGGGCCACACACAGTCAACAGCAAGAGCCACTAGAGCGAGGCTTCCTGTGCAGATTGACAGTGTCGGTGTGGATGAGGTGGTCTCCCCTATCCTCCACAGCTAGCACGCGCCGCACAGCTTCCTCAAAGGCCACGGCTACATTGGTGGCGTCCTTGGCACTCGTCTCGTAGTACGGGTAGTTCCCGTTTTCCCGGCACCACTGCTGGGCGTCCTCGGTGGACACCTGCCGTTCGGCAACGTCCAGCTTGTTCCCCAGGACCACGAAGGGGAAGTTATCCGGCTCCTTGACGTCGGCATAGTAGATGAACTCCTTCTTCCAGTTGGCCAGGTTCAGGAAGCTCTGACTGTCGTCCACGCTAAAGGTGAGCAGGCAGCAGTCCGAGCCGCGGTAGAAGGGAGTCCTCAGGCTGCGGAAGCGCTCTTGGCCGGCCGTGTCCCAGATCTGCATGGTCACCAAGTGGCCGTCCACCTCCAGCTCTTTGTTGAGGAACTCCACGCCGATGGTGTGGAAGAGGTGCGCATCAAACTTGTTGGTGACGTAGCGATTCATGAGGGAGCTCTTGCCCACGCCACCGTCCCCCAGCAGGATGACCTTGAGCAGGGATGACTTGGCCGCCATGGGTAAGAGAGAAGGCTCTTCGAGTGTGACAGCACCTGGGAATGCAGGCAAGCAGGTTGCTCTTGGGTTCTGCACACAGACATGCTGATATCTGAGTACAACAAATATATTCTTAATAAAGTTGTTATGAATTACTGTTTTCATAACAGTTGGCTTAAGTCATACTAGAGTACCCAAGCCTTAAAGCATGTTAATGGTCACATGACCAGGAGTCACATGAAAGCAATGCAGATACAATTTTCTCATTCATTATTAAAATGCTATAGGCTAGGCTCACAGAATTCTGGTTATCCATCACCCAGTAGTTGTGGCTTTCAAAAACATTGAGTTTTTATTTTCTTTTACTGACCATGGAAAAACTACACCAATATACAAGCACACATGCATACAAGAAGATCAAGGACTAAATGCTCCACCTGGTGTATTGAAACTAACTAGACGCTTCATTGAACACATTTTTCATAATCATAGACTTGTTCTTTGGTGCAAAACCCAACAGGGGTTTTACCATAGCCTGCAATGTACTGTGGTTTTTTTAATCAACCCAATAACATTACAACTCAGTGGCAGAGAAAACCCACACCATACTTGATGGGGGGGGGGGAGGGGGCAAAACCACCCCCTGGAGGTGTGAGGCCACCGTGCAACCCCCTGGGCCAGTGTATTTCAAATTTCCACAACAAATGTTGAGGCTGAGGACACAATAGAATTCCCCATCCTCTTACCTTACTGTTCAAGGTAATTCATTGCTTGATACCTGGAGGAAATAAATAAAAAAAATAATAGTTTATTATTAATATAAGCAAGCAACAGATGGGATTCATAGCAAAATCCCACTTTGCAAACACTTCACAAAACAATGCTGCGATCCAACGTTGTTTGTTGGTAGGTCCAGCCTTGTAGAGTCAAATTTCCCTATGGGACAACAAAATACGTATGCATGCATGTATGCATCCAAGACGTTTAACTAACATCCAATTCCAGGCTGAATTCACAAAAATTAAGCTGCATCTGATTTAGGTTAATGGAAGGTTTGTCTTAGGTCTTACGTTCACCCTGACAACTGGGGCTTTTAGGTCTGCTTCGGGAGAAACCTTAAAAAAAAACACCTCGTCCATTTTGTTTACGGTGGAATTCCAAAACCGTATAATATTTAACAATCAGTTTTCAGTATTGCGACACCCTCGAAGAAATGAGTCCCCCCCGCACTTTAACCAGGGTCACGTGTCTCCATACATCGGGGAAGAATGTTTGCCAGTGAATCCAATTCCACGCACCAAGTACATCTGCAGGAAAGCCATTATTCAAATAATATTCCCTCTCTCCTGCATTAACTGTCCCAAATCCAGAACGCATTTTCTTTTTGCATCTCATCGAATCAAAATGTCCCGCATCCACAGCTGCGGATTATAATAATTTCCTTACGATGGTCTCCTCCATAAATCCAACATGTAAATTCTTACTTCAACCCCCACGTCTCTGTTATGGATCATCACTCAAACTGTAAAAAAGTTCTCTCATATGGATCAGTCGTAAAAGTCTTGCTAAGCAGATATTGCTGCTGGATTTTACAGTATTCTGACCCACAGCATGTCCCCAAACAAACCTGAAGATCAAAAGTGACTGCACCCTAAATATACTTCATCATGACAGTATCGCCATAACAGCATTAAAAAGCAAATATCAATCTTTAAGTTGTGGCTTTAAGAAAATAAATCACAAACCTGATACCAGTCTCCTCCCAAGCATCGGCAGTTGACCCGGCATTTACAGAGTTAATACTGCACAAAGTCTTATCAGGTGATTATCGTTACGTAGACAGAGATCCTGCGAGCTACATTCAGACAATGTCTGGCAAAAACCTAACGCATAAAAGCGTGAAAACCAACCAGATAACAACATACAAGTGGAGCCGGAAAGATCCCTGCAAAATGAACGTCTCAGCGGCATTATAGACACGGCAGACGCAGAGCGCGGCCCCAGAACAGCTAATGCGACGAGGGTTTAGTCTAAGGTGCTTGATTTCCCCCCGCAAACTCACGAAATCCAGTTACCTTCAGGTCGACAAAGAAAAGCAGAAGAATCCGCCTCTGGGAGCCGGATGACAGAGTAAAAGGCGCATTTATAAGGCGTAAATGGCGAAAATGACGGCCAGCCGGCCCTTAGTCGCGGTTTGATCGCAATGGAGAACGGGGCTTTCTAAGAAACGGCTTGGCGGCAGTCGCCGTAAACCGGCTGGGAAATGACAACTGACTAACTTTCCCAACCAGGCCCGGACTAACCGGCTACCCTAACTGGCAAGCAGAAGCTCGTTTCCTAAAGAGACTGCGGAGTGCCTACCACTGTATAAATAACAGGAAAGGCGCAGCAATGCCGGCCAGACGGCGTGCTACTCCCCATAACCCCTTACCTCCTCCAGTCCCAAGGCACCTCCGATCCGCGCTCTACTTTATGCTTTATTTATCTTTTCTCCGCTAGGCTCCGGCGTTCTGCCAAGACCCTTCCCTGACATGGCGCTACTGCTCCGCGCGGATTCGCCCCAGGCGCTCACGTGACCACATGATGGGCTGCTGTGCGCGGATTTGCCGAGGGCGCCGCTGTGACAGTCCCTGGACACGCCCACCCGGATGGCGTTACTGCTTCGCGCCGATTCGCCCCTGATTCTCACGTGACTATATCGTGGGCATACCCATCCTGCCATGGCCCACTCCAGAGTAAATAAGAAAATTTCTATATTGCTGTTCTGTTTGCCATATAGGTGGAGCGGCAGCCTTATACCTCTAGGTTTTCAGTCCCACCTCTGGAGTTGATGAGTTTTCCCCAAGTTGCGTGACTTTTCCCCTCCAGTAACTTGTTGACATTAAGTCTACGATGAGTCAGGCTGCACCCCAGCCTTGTGCTCTAAGCTACCTGGAAAAGGTTCAGATTCTGCTGTGACCCTAACCAGGACAAGAAGTTGAAAGAAGGATGAATACTCATAATTTTTCTACGTCCTGTTGAAAATCTTTGTATTGGCCCTTCCTCTCCTCCCCATGTTCAGCTGTACTATCTTTCCACCTCCTTTTCTTGCCATTGACAGGTTTGTCTAATTATTTTCCTTCAATTTGGCCACTACATTTATCTCTCCATTTTCACTCCACTGATGTTTGCAACCTATATATGTTCCAAATTTCTATCCAGTGTTCAGCTAGGTTGTCGTCACACCAGCTGATCCTTGGAGTGGTGGGCCAGAGCAGAGCTAGCCAGACTCGGGCACGGTGTGGATGTAGCGTGGTCGCAAAGTGTGCCTGCGTGCCTGAACACAGACGTGATGTCACCAATGAAACTAACACACACACATGCGCACATATACACTAAAGTTGTTTCTCAATACCAACAACAAAAAGATCATGTGGACTTAGCAAGACCAGTCTTGCTAACTTGTCTTTCAAGAACGAGCTTGAGGTGCGCTGTGATTGGGCTCGTTCGGCGAGGATGCAACTGATGTATCCTCAATATTTGGGGAAAAACATCCTGAGATTTTTACAGTCTTCTGAATTTCTGTTCTTGAGTACTGGAACTGGTCTTCAGCAATGAAGATGATGTAACATGGGTATATGAAAACACAAGTATGGTTAAGTACACACATGGAGAAACATCCTGGGTATTGAGAAACACTCCCTATACATGCACTGAACCCAGAAGAAACTGATTGGGTAGGCTGTACAGATCGTATCATTTTGGCCCAATCCCAAAGTATACCCTCGACACTCCACCTTTATAAGTCACACTCAGGTTGTTGTCCAAATTCAGGTGCTGCATACTCTTAAGGCTGCATTCAAAGATGGAATTTGTGGCAGCAGCATGAAAAGGCTGTTCCATTTCACAGGCTCCTTAAAATGTAGCCCAGAAATGCTTTATACTTTTGCAGCGATCCCAAGATTCATTGCGTGAACCTTCTAAGGACATAGCCTACAAAGGCTACACAGGCCGTGCCCTACAAAGCATTGTTCCCCAGCCCCATCCTTGGGGACCGCCGTATAGTCCACGTTTTGGAAGCAAAAGACTGACTGGCAGGGAGGTGGGAGGGAGCAAAAACGTTGACTGACCAGCAGGATTGGGTAGGGCAGGGGTGGTTAAATCTTATCCACAAAGAGCCAAGGTGTATTCAGGTTTTTTGCTATAACCTTTAGGTCAGCTGTTCAAACCCAGGTGTAAGCCAATCAGTCCTCTAATTAGTAACTTAATTAGACAGTTGCTGCAAAAACTTGCATACACAACAGCCCTTTCTGGATAAGAATGTCCACCCCTGGGGTAGGGGAACCCTGCTTCGAAGGATGCAGCCCTTGAATTCAGATACAGCTCTGTTCACCTTCACAACATGCCCTATACTCTTAAACTGAAGGAAAGGTTTAGACAGACTCACCCTTGCTCAGCCTTTCAGGCAGGTTCTTTAGGCTACATGATCTAATCACACTGACTGAACACTTTGAAGTTTGTACACGTTTTGAGTTAATTTTAAATATAACACACACACACACGTCCCCAGTATCCTCGGGTAATGGTCCTATGGCAGATAAAGCCTGGACCACACTGGATGCATGGCGGCTGCAGAAAGTACTGATTTTCATTTCAGCGCCCATGTTAACAGTTTATAGAGCGGCCGCAGTACCTGCGTCCCAAACCTTGCGGTAGCAGCGCCTCGTCTGCCGAGTTGGAGTGGCGCCTATTTTTCACACGTGCGCTAAGCAGTTCTCAGCAAAAACAGACAATTAAAAAGGCCTGTTGATTGTCCTGCTGACATTGTACCAGCAAAATTACATAACTAACACCTTTCACTATAGTTTCATTGTCTATTCTACATATCACAGATATGAGAATAGAAATATTAATTATAATGTTAAGATGTTGTGGCTGCTGAGCTGTTCCTTTCTTCACCGTCACTTCAGTGCTTATCGCACTTAAGTATACCAAACCACAGCACACCAAAAGTCTTATGTGGTGTGCTCCGACAACCGAAGTTAATGATCAAAAAGGTACTCCGGGTTTATATAGCTTACTAACTTTTGGGCGTCAGAAAAGGCATCTTATTAATATTCTACTAGTACTACTAATTAAGGTTGCCATCTTTTTAACCCCAAAGTCTCCATGGGTAGGCCTCACCCATTCACAAAAGTTGTCTCTTTGCGCCCATTCTGAGTATGTTTTAAATCATTTTTCTTTGATGCTGCTGGCTCGAGTGATATTGTGTTGTTGTTCTCCTCATCTGTCCAGTATTGCCAACTGTTTCCAACAGAAAGTTGTTAGATGAGGTCATATGAGATTATCTACTCTATTTATGTTTATTTATATTTTCGATAGTTGCTTTTTTAAAAAAAAAAGTCGCTAAAGGGGTCTGAAAACTCGCTAGATTTAGCGACAAAGTTGCTAAGTTGGCAACATTAACAGATAGTCGCTAGATGACGTCATCTGATAATTTGCATAATAATAATATCAACAAGTCGCATGCACGGTCAGCCAACAGCCACCACATTGTATTCACTTTTCTCCTACTCTGTAACTCATGTAAGCTACTGTATTTTAACATAACTCAAAGTATTTCATTTATTATTACCTATTCCATTTGTTTTTTTTTATTGTCACTAGTCACTTTTTGAGAAAAAAAAAGTTGCTAGATCTTGAAAACACTATACCCGTCACTCCCCCATTTCAGAAAGTTTTTTTAACTAACGCTACCTCTTGTAATTTAAGTCGCGGTGGGGTCGTGGCTGTGTATGCGCGTGGCAGTTCATCAACCAAGGCAGTTGCTAGCCAATAAGGTAAGCGTTCTTGTTTCTGCTACCAATCAAATAAAAGTATAAACTTGGCCAATTGTTGCCCTGTTTTGCCCACAGGATTGGGTGTATAAACATAACGAGGAAGAAAAAAAATATCAAACCAAGTGAGGATTTACTTGAAACTCCAAAATTCTAAAGTATGTGTACATTTAACAAAAAACAGCACAATTCGTGTTCCAGGAAAGAATATATATTTTCTATCTTTCCGGGACAGCTGCTATTCTGCTTAGCAAATTTTGGGCATAAATATACGTCTATATAGTACAGAAGGACTGGCATCCAGCCAAATATTCCGCCCATCATCTAAAGCCCAGGTGATAATTGCACATGCACTATATAATCGAGACATGGTCTTGCACACCCCTAGCCCGGCGAAGTGTTAGTATGCCCTGAAGTACCATCTCATTTTATCCCCATCCTCTTCTCTGTCCCAGGGAATCATTTATTGCCTCCTAATCCACTAGTTCCATACCCTTCCATCCCATTCATTCCCTGCCTTTAATATGTCTTGATTCACCCTTTTAACTTCCCCTCCACTATGTCCATTTTTACAACTTTCACCTCCACTAAGTCCCACTGCCTTTACTACTAGCTAGGGATGTAACGATACACTCAACTCACGATTCAATGCAATTCACGATTCTGAGTTCACTATATGATTTTCTCACATTTTGACTCAAAAACATGCAAAACATGTCCTCTTCTTAAAAGTGCAACTGAAATTAAATAAAATATTTTTAAAACAAATCCCACATCAATATAACTCAATTCAAATGAATAAACTAACGCTTGCACGTGCAGCTTCAAATTTACATGTTTTTTTTAAATAAAATGAACATTCTCAGGCTGAAGCTGAGATCTCTGTAAATTCACAATGTCCCCTGCAATCGAAAAAACCTTTTCACTAGGGACAGAGGTGGCTGGTGTGCTGAGGTATGCCTTAGCTAAAGGAGAAAGCAGTGGGTACATCTTAGCATTCTCCTTCCAGGGAAATAGACGTTAATACGTAGACGTCTATTTCTATATAGATAGGGTGACCAGATAATCCATGTCATACCAGACACTTTGAGCTAGGACAGGATTTGTAAACTTCCATTTCAATTAAAAGAACATGGATTTCTCTTTAGCACTGCGTTCTTGCTGTGTGCTGATTGGTAAGTCTCCAATATTCATGCATGTATCACTAATGTTAATATGAAACAGCTGGATGAGTATTTCAATTAATGAGACAAACCAGTCAAAGTGCAAGAAGAATTGAACTATTTAGCGAAGCAAAGGAACCTTTCAGGTTTAAAATGGTTTGTAAAATCTGAAGTAACTCAAAGCGTCCGGGATGACATGGATTATCTGGTCACCCTATATATAGACGTTTCTAGGTTATCAGTCTTTTACAATGTTTGCACACCATCGTTCTCCATAATTTTCTCGCCGTTTTCGTACGAGATTATTGAAAAGCCAAAATGCTCCAATTTAAAGCTGGGCGGCGTCCTCAAATTTATGTTCCATCTGAACCAAAAACTGATGATGAATACTCAGTGACAACTGACGTGGAACAGACGTTGTGAAGTAAAATGCAATGTTACACCGTTCTTTCTGTTAAGTACTTGTTCTCATAATATATACACCGATTTTTAAGCGTTTCGCAATGCATTGTTACATGCTGACCACTAGCTTGCCTTCTTTGGCCTCTAACTTCACCTTCTTCTGCATCTTCTAACTCATGCACATCACACACAATAAAACGATGCGGAGAGGTTGAATTACTTTGAAATACTTCACAGCTGTTAACCTTTACCACCACCGCCTGGCTGAGCAGGACAGTCTGTCATGTTATTAATGTTGCTGAATATTTTGTTGAGTTTTTAAGTTTAAGTGTTAATTACATATGTGTAAAAAGACAGAATTCTCAGTACCTATTTGCAGAAGCAGGCTTTGTTTCACTTCTCTTCATTCGTTTCAGTTCTGTGTTAAAGGTTTAGGTTAAAGTTTAGGTTAAAGACAGGAAAATGTTTTTGAAAGGTCTCTTTTTTTGTGTCTGAAGTAACTACACTTGTGCTCAGCATAGGCACCACCATGCTATACTTGCTTTAATGACATAGGAGTTCCCTATATCTGCATTTATGACAACCACAATAGTTGGAACAAACCTTTATAAATGCTTATTAGTTATGTTGACTGTCATGAAGGGCTTATGTTGGTATCATGTAGCTGTCATAGAGCACCTTTAAGTAAAGTGTTACCAACAATTTAAAGCTTTGGATTTATTGAAAAGTTTCAAGACTCCATCTTGCCATTTTACGTTTAATTTCAGATTTTTCACTAACACAATACACAAGCCAACATTGTGGGCTAAACACTTATGATAAGGCTGGCAAATCTGACAGTAATCTATTTGGTGTTTTCCTCTCTTTACACAACCCAGCCACTGTGGTACCACTGCTCCCCACAAGCCTTACAGGTCAAAAATGTCATCGCATCATCATCTGGACTTGCACTGCGCACCCATGCTGGCAGGAATAGGGCCCCTCTGGAGATTAGCGTCATGTTGCAGTTGAATCCTTCACAACGCCTGCAGCGGACCTTGTTGGTGGGGGTACCCTCCACTGGCAGGGGTAGCTGGTGCAGTCTGATACCCGACTTCGTGTATCCTGCCCTGAGCTCCTTCAGGTCCTTGCTTGCCATCTCCAACACGGACATCCTGGCAAAGACCTCAGCACTCAGCTCTCCATTAACCAACTCCTGGAGAAGGTTGGGGTTTCGCGGGTTTTGCAAGTTCAACACTTTACTCCTGACACAGGCTTTATACCTTTTCTCATTCTGACTGTGCATGCAGAAGATGTGTTCCTCAATTTCACAGGCCAGATCCCTCAGCCGAGCTGGGGATTGCTGCTTTTCTGTTGCCATCTTGTTCTGGCAGAGAGCTTGGACGATCAGCTCTGAACATTTGGATCTAAGAGGGGTGATGTTCTTATCGTAGGATACAGGAGTCACCGAGGAAATTAAAGAATTCCCACATGGGTCTTCTGAAGGCTGCTTCAGTGATGCAAATGTATTTTTCTCCCCATCAACAGCACACATGTCATTTTCCTCAACTCGGTCAAATGCTGGACTGGACACAAGATGGTGCCCACTGCTCTCAGAAACCGTATGTCCCTCATCTTTACAACACTGACAGTCATCCTTCACTCCTCTCAAAATACAAGGAGCACCGTCTCCGTCGTCAGTGTCCATGTCTCGGCCGGTTGGACGTTGTCCTCTGAGTACTCCATTCTGATTACTGTCATTCTCAATAGTGCAGCGTGAGTCACCATATTGTTTCTTCCATTTTGAGAATATGCACTTGGTCATTTTCTTGACTTCTGCCACTGGACAGGATTTGAGCACCTGGAATAAAACTTTGGCAATGCCAGTTTCCTGAACCTGCTTTACTGTAATGTGATGTCCTTCAAAAGTCTTCAGCAGGTACAAGACACTGTCATAGTTACCTGATCGGTGCAATTTTTCAATTTGCTGTGCATAATGAATAATTTCCTTTGTGTCCATCATTAAAAACAACTTGAAGAAAAAACTACCAAATGTATATTCATTAACAATTTTTCCCTACTTTAAAATTACACGCTCTAACACAAATCAGAAAGCGTACCTCAGAGCGTGCATTTTATTTTGCCGTTTATATAATTTTCACTAAAGCAGTTAACTATTATGACTGTGATGTACTATACAAAGAAAACGATGTAAAAGTTAATGCTATTTCGGCAAAGTGCCATTACACTGAATTCTTACTGCCTCATCATTCTTACAAATCATTTATCGCTGAGGGTAAACCTGCAATTCCATTGGCAAAATAGCATTTATATTTTCTGATTGTATTATGCAAATACCTTAATCAATAACACATCGGTTTCCTTTAAACGTAAGTAGAGCAGGCAAATAACTCCCTGATGCTTGGCTTAAGTGAACAATACGGGCTAAAACAGGGTTGCCAACTCTCACGCATCTGGTGTAACATTCACGCTTTCAGACTCGCACGCTCACGCAAGAAATCTTTCGGCAAATCTATATTATTTCATTATAAACATAAACCTCACTACATCAAAAGCGCTGGGGTAGCTTGAAAACCCGACAAACTACTTACCAGGTAATAAAACTGTTACACACACGTAAAAGCGTATGCAAACACCGAAAATCTCGCGTCAGCAACTGAGCAAACTGAGCAACCCTGGCTAAAAGTACAAAAACTAGCTAGCCAGATACACGCGTAAAGTAATCGCTTTTATAACAGTTCGCCCAGAAACGTGCCGTAACGCCACTAGAGGACGTGCCGAATACAGTACAAGCAGACAGATGCCACATTTGCCCATAGTCCAAAAACGGAGATATTAAGAAATGGTTTTTCTTCCGCATTCATGTGACCTGGAAGTGGAACCAATACCGTAATATACCTACGATTGACGTATTCGATTAATTTTCCCCAAGTATTTTATTTATTGCAATTACTAGCATGATATTGGAAGTCATTGGATTTTTCTTGTGATTTTCTTGTTATTCAGAACTGGGCCTTAAAGCTGCCCTAGAGTTATAAGGGTCATAAATTGTAGGAATTGTGTTAGATCACCAAATTAAACATTGAAGTACCACATATTTGCCACCTCTCACCGCACCACCTAGAGCTTGGATGGGGAATTGAACAGATTCCATTCGAATGAAGAGTTAAGTTTGTTGGTTCTGTAGGAGACTGATTTGAATTTTTATATAAGAACATAAGAAATATACAAACGAGAGGAGGCCATTCGTCCTATTGAGCTAATTTGGGGAGAACTTAACTAATAGCTCAGAGTTGTTAAAATTTTATCTAGCTCTGATTTAAAGGAACCTAGGGTTTTATCCTGCACTACACTAACAGGAAGATTATTCCATACTCCAACAACTCGCTGTGTAAAGAAATGCTTCCTCAAATCCAGTTTAAAATGTTATCCCGCTTATTTCCACCTATGGCCATGTGTTCTTGTATTTGAACTAATGCTAAAGTAACTATTTGGTTGAACAGCATCCAGGCCTGTTAGAATCTTATAGACCTGGATCATGTCCCCCCTCAGTCTCCTTTGCTCGAGGCTGAACAGATTTAGCTCAGCTAACCTCTCCTCATACGACATTCCCCTAAGACCAGGAATCATTCTTGTAGCCCTAAGCTGCACCTTTTCTAAGGCAACAATGTCCTTTTTAAGATAAGGAGACCAAACCCACAATATTCTAGGTGTGGTCTTACCAAGGAATTGTATAATTGTATAATCTCATCTACCTCCCTTGACTTAAATTCAACACACCTAGAGATTACATCATTAGTTATTTTCCATTTGTAGAACAAGGCCCCATACAGTATATGCATATATGATATGCAGTATGTTTTACCCATCTACTCTTTTGAATAAAAGCGCAAACTAACTAGTTTTAAAACAAACCTTTTATTAGAATTCAGTACAAAAGATTTCCAATAGATATGCAAAAGTGAAATGCTAAGCATAATGAGTCAAAGCAAGGAAATGGATAATTATAATTATATTAAACTCTACACTTGTTGCAATACTGTTTTTCTATGTATTCTCTTAATGCTAACCATGTTATAGTATGGTACTTGATTGATTTGAAGTATTACATGAAAGTTTTAAAATAAGAGACAGCCTTAATTTTGATGAGCGATCTGTCAGAAACCTGAGTAATGATCTGTACCAGGCACTTTGACATTTTTAAAACTTTTTAGCTTTAAATCAGCGGTTCCCAACAGGGAGGTCCCGGCCCACAAGGGGGCCTCAGCGAGCTCTGTGGCGGTTCGCTTCATATTTTTAAAATTTTTTAGCAGTGGGCAATCAGAAGAACGATTATGTTGCCTTAGTTAATTTTATTCCCTGGCTGACCAATAACTGGACAAATGGACACCACCTACCTTTGTGAAGCTGGGTTTTCAACCATGACAGCCCTTAAAACCAGTGTGCATACTGATATTTTTGTTTTTTAATTTCAAATAGGGCCAGTTTAAAGGCCAAAGGCTTCCTACTGATGTTTTGCTTTTACATTCGGCTATTATTTGTGCATAAACATATCTAGATATAGTAATAAACACACCGTTTGTTTGGAAACATTTTTTGTCATCCTTACTGCAAACTTATATGGGCGATAATATCATTAAATGTGGAGGGGGGCCTTACAATATTTTCCGGGAGAAAAGGGGGTCTCAGGCAAAAAAAGGTTGGGAACCACTGCTTTAAATGATACCTTGACCCAGGAGACGCATCCTGAAGAAGGATGGACTTTAATAATATACCTGCAGCTTATTCTGGTTCACCTTTAAGGTGACTTAAATAGAACTATTGTTACAATGTCCATTTAGTGAACTTGCAAGAGAACCCAGTCGAGACAGTAAAATACTTGAAATGGCAATGTGTAGAATGTGCTCCTTGTAACCTGCAGACACCCACATACGCGTGCTGTTTGCTAATTACTGCTACAAAACAACAAGGAAAACCTGAGTATTTGAAGTTATGTCCACCAGAGACCAGCCTCTTGGGCCATTACAGAATGCCATCAAATGACTTCGCAGTCTTGTTAATTATGAGTGTACTTGTCTCTCAGTCTGACTGGTACTTCAAATAGGAAACCTGTATCTTAGGGATGGATGACATGCAGGGCAGTTTACAAAACATCTGAGTCACCTGCCTGGCAAGCCCCAGAGGTTATCACAACATTGTCCAGCCCAATTTCTCCCCCAACTCCACGCTCTGCCTCAAAGATAATCTGTAGAAAAAAAACATGACAGTGATGAATAAGAATATTTTCAAAGAAGCTGTTAAATGCATACCCTTGAAGTTCAGAGAATTGAGCTTGATCCCAATTAACTCAGTCCCAAGAAATAGTTACTAGGGATAACCAATGACTAAGCGTGTCACTGTTTTTTCAATATTGAGGGGGCAGGGACAGATCCATTAAGTGACTGAGTCAAATCTGTCCTCCACATTATTCTGTATGACCTCCTATGTATACCTATGTATAAGCAACCTGTCCATTTCAGTATTGACTATATATATTAACTTATGCGTTCGAAACTGAAATCATAAGTTGTTCCCCCTTGGCTAGTAGGTTAGATTGTCCTGACACATTTATTTGTATTTTTTAAAACAAAATCCTGGAAAATATTGGGTGGAACATACACCACTATTGTGAATATGGGGTGGGTTGGGTCTCACCCGTCCCCCCTCATGGGTAACACCTATGTCGATGACATCATGTTTGTGATGCACCTCCACCTTTCACATACCCATCGTGGAGGCTCCTCCTTCCAGGCCACGGTCAGGAGCTCCATCTGCCAGGTCTGGTCGTGGCTGGCATGTTGCTCCCATACAGGGGAACTGTTGTTCTCAAGCAGCACCCGCAGTATGCCCGCCTGATTGCTCATCAGCCGGAAGTTGAATGCGAGGCAGAAGCCAGCTTGCTGCACACGACCGGGGAGAAGCAGCTTCAGCCTGGCCAGGTGCTTCCTTTCCTCGAGAAGGCCACCCACTGCCACGTAATACTGCTGTCCTGGGATCACAGACATTGACATAGAGACCGATGGTGCCTATATCGCACAGAAGTATCCTCATCCTTATCCACTATACAACCCTGCCTTAAATACGCAGTTCTGGAAAATGGTTGGATATGTATAATAGAGGTTACCATCTTTGCGGAATATGACACTCCAGTCAAAGTCATCCTCCTGGTCCTGCAGCCATTCACATGCTCCATGGTTAAAGCTGCAGTCCATTATAGACTCTGCAAGGCATGGTCCTACTTCACTTGGGAGTGTTTGTTTTCACACTTCACATCAACTTGGTTTTAATCAACTGCCAGAAGATACTTTCACAAGTTCGGAGGGATTAATCTCATTTACCTTCCTGCCCGGGGGTAATGGTGATCTCTTTCATTGCCACTGCTGGACCAAATACAGACTGGAACTCGTCTGAGACTGGAAAGCACAAGTAAACACAGATTTTTGCATTCATTTTTTACAGAGAATGCCTTTTTGAGGGTCCAAACACACCAGCATACGGACCCTGAGCAGTCATTTGCCCAGAATTTGTCCCCTGAGGCTATGGACATGTCAGAACCTGTTAGATTTTGTAATTCACTTGTTTTGTAATTCACTTCCTACACTTATATTAATTCCACCTCCCTCTAGCACATTATATTATTGTTTATTGTAAATCCTTTTATACTGTCAATTTGTAGATTTGTTAATTTGTAAATCTGTTAATTTGTTAAATCCTCCTTCTAATGTGCATCTGCTGTCTTGCTGCAAACAGCATCTCATTGTACTTGCAACAATAACAATAAAGATTCTATCTATCAATCAAATGGGCAAATACCTGAAATCTGTTACACAAAAGCTGTACACGGGGTACTTCAACTTGCAACAGGTGGTCTGGCTGCTACAATTATTAATATAGTGCTGTATTAGTGAGTGGGAAAATTTGGTTCCTAGTCTCAGTAATCATATAATGTGTAAGCATTCATATAAATAAGTCAGAAAAAAACAACTTGGAATCAAATAACGCTGATCATGCAAAACTCATTTGCTATGCTTATAACGTTCTAATTGGATTGTTTTTCTTTTTTCTGTGAACGTGGCAAGCTGCCAGAATGCCAGACTGTTACCATCAGCCCTGTCTGTGTTATGGGACAATGAAATGTCAGGATGGAAAGTGATGTTCCAGCACTGTGGTTGTGGTTCAGTTTAATGTTACAACGTAGAAGGCAGTGTTGTAACATGAGGCGTTTTCAGAGCAAAGAGCCACTGATGTCATCCATCCATTCATCCATCCATCCAACCATTCATCCATCCATCCAACCATTCCACTTCTGTACAGGGTCACAGAATTTCTCTCTCACACACACACACACACACAAACATATATATATATATATATATATATATATGCACACGTGTGTGTGAAATTCTGAGACCCTGTACAGAAGATGGATGGACGGGGAATTTCCTGAGGATCTGCCAGTATTTTTAAGTATAAACAACACAGGCATCATGCCAGCATTCCTCCAGTTATTAAAAAAGAAGTGAGATGAAATCACCATATGTCGACGTGAAGCTTAGCACACCTGAGAGAACGACTAAACATATCAGGGTTGCATTTCATGTCTGCTTATGGTCAGGCTACGCTTGGGGTTCTAGGCAGGAGTGGGCTAACTTTGGGGACCCGAAACTGACATGGCTAGTAGCCGCCTCAGCTATTTTTTGGAGCCAAAAGCGAAACAAGAGAGAATTAAAAATGATGTAGCGCCAATAATCCGCCAGTCAGCACACTGGGTGCCAACAGTAAAATCTGTCAATTTTAGGCGTAGTTGGGCTCTAGTCTATAGTCTATGTATTAATCTGCCCCTGGTTGTAGGTCAGCTAGTTTCACATCTATTACATCTACGATGGCTCAAAACAGGGGACATACAATCCGCATAAGCCCAGCCAAGAGTCTCATGTTGCCAATGAAAGGGAATCATGTGTGATGCCTTTGAACAAAGCTGAGATTCAGGGTTCTTCCAGTGTGTGCCTGCATGCATAAGAGACACAGACCGTGGGTCTAGACAGGGATCTCTAACATAACTTCATAACCCAACTCTTAATTACAGAAGAAGACAGTCAAAATATTCAATACACGTTTGGGTGTTTTCCTCAGAAAAAAAAAATGCACTGTCTAAAATTATACTTGAAAATCACTATATTATAGTGATATATATAAGAATATTTTTACTTATTATGCCAAATTTATCAGCATTCTCTCTTTGTATACCATTAATGAGAGAGCATCAGGTTGGAGTGTATTTATTATGACTGGAGGCCACCCAGTGCTGAAGTAGAGAGGAATTAGGGTGAGAAAAGAGGACTCACAGAAAACGTCTCCTCTGGGTCTCAGCTGCTCATTCTCCATCTGCTTCTGCTGCCTATCCTCTGCATCCTTTTCCTTTTCTACTTTCTCCTGGTGAAGCTGCAGCTCCTGGGGTTCTGTAGGATTCCCGCTCTCCTGGTCGACCACTGGCTGTTGCACCATGACAGGCATGGTCACACTGGGCTTGAGGATTGCATTCTTCACTAACTTGCTGCCTCCCAAGATCCTGGGAAATTTGACGGTTGGATCCCGGATGGCTACAGGATTCAGGATGGTGAAAACATATGAAGACATAACTTCTAAAAAAATGGAGATGACTGCATCAAACAAACAGCTACTTACCATAGTGGTGGACAAGGTATTTCATTGGCTCATTCAGCACTTAAAACCTCGCTAGTCTCCCATGTCAGTGCTACTTTACTAATGTCTCACTGTCTGTATTTTAGGATGTGGTTGCTACATGGATTCATAACATCTTAAGAAGTAATGTCAATTCAATTCAATTTAATTATTACTTTAATTTTATAGTGCCTTTCACAACAGAGTTTCCCCAAGGCACTATACGTGGGTGTTTTGGGATACATTACAACATCATTAAGACAATAATACAAAACAAACAAAGAAATGAAAGAAAAAAAGCCAAATGAAAATGGAGGTGAGGAAAAATCTCTAAAGAAGGAAGAAAAAAGACCTATGGTGGTCCAAGGTCATTTGGCTGCCCACCCCCCCTGGGCATGCTAACATTATTGAAAAAGAATGTGGGCTTGCTTACTAAAAGTACAGTGTAAACTATAATGTCACTAACATCAGTTTCACTACAGATTTGTGGAATCGGTTAGCCAGTTAACGGTATATGTAACATTAGACAAAAAATATATGGGTATCGACCAAAATCTATGTATCGTGCATATATAGGTAGTCCCAGACTTACAATGGACATGCATTCTGATGACCCCATCGTAACTTGAAAATATCGTAAGTCGAGGCGGGCTTTGAAACACCAAAAAGCATGTATGTTTGCTGGCTGCACAAAACATAAAATATTTTTACGATGTTGTCATGTCACTATCATCATCGTAAGATCGAAAAAAAGTAACTCAGACCATCGTAACTCAGGGACCATCTGTATAATATGTGAACTGCTGTTTTATTCAAATAACAATTTTATTATACTTATTCAACTGCAGACCAAATCAGTGATCTCTGGTCAACAGAGGTAGATAATGTGAGGTGAGCTTTGTCAAAATGGGCCAAGCAATAGTTTAACAGTATGGATGCTAATGGTCACATGCTGACAAGTTGCAAAGTGGCGCTATAGCACAGCCATGGGAACAAATCACTTTTGGTCATGGAAGTTCTGGACATGGGAATGTGGTAGACTGACAGAGCCACTAAGACCCATTCCCACTACTCTCTCATCGTTAATGAGCTCTCCTTCACTTCCCCTGTCTCCATCAGAGGGACTTGACTATTAAACAAAGAGGCAGTTTTATTTATTCACGGTGCCCATAGGCTTGAACTGACTAAAGGTTACCAACAAAATGCTCACTTTTCATCATGCCAATTGCTTAAAGAAATCCAGCAAGCGCTGCTGGTTCCCTGTGGTTCCCTTGTGGTCCTCAATACAGATCACTGTGGTAGCATATATTTACACAGATGGAACTGCAATCCCCCACCTTCCCACCGGCATCTGCAAACACCGGGGAGCTTCCAAAACAGGAAACTGACTTTGGCAGCATCTGCCCGATGCAGATGCATCAAGATTAAAAATCGAGCATGGAGCCAGATGAGAATCAAGTCCAAGGCAGAGTTTTTATGTCACGTGGCCAAGCATCCCTCCCTGTAGGTGGCAATCTCTGGTTTTCTGTTAGTGGTAATGAATAGTATTGCATCCAGCATGTTTCTTTGCTCTTACCAGTGCAGCTGATCCCATTTCCCCGGAATCCATGCTTGCACTTGCACCTGTATGAGCCCTGGGTGTTGAGGCAGACTGCATTCTGGCTGCACTTGTGGGTGCCATCTGCACACTCATCGGCATCTAAAAGGAGAGTAGACTGTCAGGCAAGGGTTTCTGAGGCCGTCCTGAAGCAGGAGAGGAGTGGCAGTCTAGGGTGGCCCATCAGGGTAAGTGAAACAGAAGGATCGTAATAATAACCAAAATCAGCTGGTCAACACATGCCAGGGGCTGAATGAGCAGGATTTCACAAATGGTTCACCCCTCTTGCACTAGGTGAATATGAACCTGTATCATTATGGAGCCATACCTACACAGTCGTACTTTCCCTTTACATACTTCAGATCATAACCATTCTTGCATTTGCAGTAGTAGCTACCGAAGGTATTGACACATCTTCTGTTGTGGGGACAGAGGATCTTTCTGGAAGCACACTCGTCAATGTCTATGGAGAGGAGAATGAAGGAATGGCATTCAGATATTAAACATGATCTCAAAGGAAGTCAGGGAGTCATTGAACAGATGATTGCCATTTAATCGTTTCTGCAAGTTTTGGATGGAAATTCTGCATGCATAATAATCTGTGTAGTCAGGCTCCCTCACTGTCTTTGAGCTCAGAGCTTGTGAGGTCAGCCGGTTCGCTCTGAGCATAAATCTGTGAATCGTAACCTACTCTTTAGTGGTCAACAGCTGACTGGAGGGCATGATCATTTTTGTTTATTTATGTTCATGCAAGCCACTATGTTCATAGAATCAGTAGTGCTTGTTTCTGGGCTCAAGGACTAAAGAGTTAATTCAGTCTGAGACTTACATGGTCCTCAAACCTGTAGCAGGAATGGTCACCATGGGTATGGCCGAGGTCCAGGGATACTCACCCACACAGGTCCTCCCGTCTGGGCCCAGCTGGAGCCCCGCGGAAGGACAGAGGCACCTGGGCTCACCATGCACCTCCTCGCAGCCGTACTGGCAGTGGGCCAGGGCACACGTCCTGGAGTCTGCAATCGGCAACGGTGGTGGAGAGGTCTAGTTACCCTAGCAACGGCTAGTGGGCTAATGAGACTGCTCTGAAATATGAGCTTAATGTGAGGCTTCAGGAAGAGCCATTAGGGATGTGGGCTCGTATGTGAAGCTAAGGGAGAGGAAGATTCCAGGACCTCTTGCTGTATGGCCTTTCCAAGGATCCAAGTAACTATATGTGCATGGACTCTCCAGCTAGTGATACTGAATGATACGGACATTTACATGATGTCAGAATAGCACTGTTGTTGGCAAGCATGGTGGCTTTCAATACTCCCTCTCTGTGTTCTGTGTGTGGATTATCCTGGGGGGGCTGCGTGTTTCCTCCCACCCCTCTAAATTATTCATTCATTCATTCATTTGCCATATCCACTTTGTCCAATACAGGGTCATGGGGGTCCAGAGCTCAGTCCAGAAGCAATTTGCACCAAGCTGGGAATAACCCAGCACAAGGCACTGACCCATCACGGTACACTAACACCTTTCAAACACATAGTCACACCTATGGACAATTTGGTAACTCCAGTTCACCTTAGCTATGGACCTTGGGGGGAACCTGGAGAAAACCAGAGGTGACTCCAAGAGGGCATGATGGTGCCGTCGTTAGTGCAGTCTCCTCACACCTCTGGTTCTGCACCCCAGCTATATGTGTGTGGGTTTGGTATGCTCTCCCTGTGGAAATGACCTATATTATCATTAAAGATAAGGATAGATGCATTTTCAGATAGATAGATGAATAGAGGGATGGAGACAGGGAGCCCCCTGCACATGCTTACCAAAGCAGGAACCATCTGCCAGGCGTGCCTGCCCCTCAGGGCAGTAGCACACGTAGCTCCCCGGCGTGTTCATGCAGCGATGGGGGCAAGGCCGGGGCTTCTGGCCGCACTCGTTGGCATCTGCGGGGGCACGCGGTGATAGCGGGTTGGGCTGAGTTGGCGGCTTTGTGACACCATACAGGAAGACACTGTCTAGGGATCGGAAAACCCGTCTGGGCAGGGGGGAAGCTTAGCTGAATGCTAAATGCTAGTTATAAACTGAAACATGCGGAGGAAAACCATGGTGCTTTCAGCTAATGGCAGTTCTGCCAGAAGAGCTTGAGAAAATGTACGGGGCTAATTGTGGAAACAGCTGCAATTTACTGGAACCACCTGTCACACTGTCTAGAGAGGTATATTTATGTGGCTGAAAATGGAACTCTCTTTGAACAGGGCACACGAAGAGAACGACAGAGAGAGAGAAAGAGAGCGAGAGCACACTCTGGGCTGCAGGTGGTGAGGATCGACTGACTCATGGCCAGAATGCCACAGATTAACGCCCAGATGAAAGAGCCGCTAGACCTCTGAGAAAGGCGTTATTTACTTTGGAAAATATCCTGAAGTCTTAAAAATGGTCAAAAAAGTGCTACATGTATCTGTAACAACCACTAGAGATGAGGCCCTGTGTTTATGTGTACTGACCTTGACTGCAAGATTTCCCAGTGTACCCTGGGAGGCACTTGCATTTATTGGGTGCGATGCACTCCCCGTGTTCACAGCCGCGTTCACACCGAGCTGGGGAAATATGGAGAGCAAGTCATCCACGGCGACGGTGGCTAGTCCTGAGGTCGACATAGGTCCACACAAAATGTACCAATGCCGGGGTATTACATGCACAAAATGCCCCTCCAGATACAAACAACTTGAAGAGTGACGGAATAACTCTCTAACAGCTCTTGGCATTGTTATACATGAGTAATTACTAAATACACCTTGAAACACTGACTGGAATTTGGCCAGCATGGGAATGATGGGGCGCTTTGGTGTGGTAATGCATGCCTTACCTTCACATTGGCCTTTGCTGTTCCTTTCCCACCCATAGCAACAGTCTATCTTGCGTCCATAGTGACAGAGGCCTGCCTGAGAGTCTGGGGAAGCCTGCCTGTAATGTGGGTGAAAGTAGGGACATTGGAGTGTGTTAGCTAGCTGTTTTAGCATTCCAGATATACACCTTCAAATTGATTTAAATTTCTATAATTCAGGTGGATCATACTGTGTGAAGGACTCCTTAGTTGCTACCAAGCTCTGAGCTTGAGGGGCAGTGGTGGTGTAATCATTTGGGAGGTGACTGTGTAGTTGTAAGGTTGTTGGTTTGAATCCCTGACCTGAGCAAGGGATGCCACCAGCTCCCCCCCCACCCTGCACTGCTCACTGCGCTCAGCAGCCAATGTCAAATGCTGAGGCCACGTTTCATTGTTGTGTGCTGACAATTATTCACCTTTTTCTTTCAACCCAAGTGCCGAGAGCATATAAAATGTTAAAAGTCACAGGTTTGGGAAGAATGTCTTTCAATCCGGCTGAGACTGTACTGAAAAAGGATTCGGTGTTTCTGTCGGGAGACTGTGTTTCCGCTCTCCTCTAATCAGCACTGATTCACCATGATCACTGACAGAATGTGCACCTTCAAATAACTGAGTACATACTTTGAACAAGGCTGAATGTGGATAAATGAAGCTAATTAATAACAGTCGCTGCACATGTTACCATTTTGAGTTGCGTACATGGTATGAGGGTCTAATGCCTGTGCAAATTTGTGGCCAGATACAACACAGACCTCTTTATAACTGGCTTCGTCCCACAGAAGGGATGTTACCAGGGGAGTCAATGGCCAATGGCAAAGAGCTGGGTTCATTGGCATTATGCCATATTTGCACCTTATTCTGTACTGAGGAGACTCAGATATGGCGATTAAGCCAACTTCAGCAGTGGTGAAGTACTCAAACAATGTACTTAAGTAGAAGTAGTAAAGGTTGAACATTGGCCTTCTGCTGAAGTAAAAGTAAGTCAGTAGTTGCTTGTAAATTTACTTAAATTTACAGTATTAAAGTACAGCAGCTGTATAACATGCCATTAAGTGTGTCTACTGTATATTTTGTTAAGTACAAAAGTTCAGGTGTTACATAGCGTTACAATATAAGCAATTAAAACATGAAATGTTAATTTATAATAAGAGCTTCAATATCATTTTGTGTTAACTGAAGTTAGGTTTACTTAATTAACCAGTTACAATGACTAATGCTGATATGCACATCTAAGCTGAGCATATGCACACAGCTACACAGTTCGACAATAGTTCTAGGACTTATACATGTGTCTACACGCATGATGATATATATATATTTATTTGTGTATTGTTTATTTTCTTTTCTCGCAAATCAAACTCGTTCACATGGCACGGATGCAAGCGGTAAAGTTGTGCGAAGGCCCTGATTGTCACTGCCCAATCTGCAGCCGCAAGTGCGTACGAGGTTTCGCACATACGGGGACACTGCGCAGCATTTCACATTACCGCCTGATGCGCGTACGAGGTTTCGCACATACGGGGACACTGCGCAGCATTTCACAGCACCGCCTGATGCACGTACGAGGTTTCGCACATACGGGGACACTGCGCAGCATTTCTCAGCACCGCCTGATGCGCGTACGAGGTTTCGCACATACGGGGACACTGCACAGCATTTCATAGCACTGCCTGATGTGTGTACGAGGTTTCGCACATATGGGGACACTGCGCAGCATTTCACAGCACCGCCTGATCTTTAGTGCATGTGCCTCAACAGTTCACGGTCTACTTACTTTTTATATTTTATAAATTAATATCTCATATTTCATTACATGCTTTTTTGGAAATGTGTGAAAAGGTTCTAAATAAGTGGGAACAAATAATTAAATATGAGTAAGTACCTTGTATTTGTTATGCAAATAATTCATAATGTAATAAGAAATAGGTAATTCTATGTGGTAATTTAACATAAACAATTTATTAATTGAATTTATAGCAAGTGGGCTATTTCATGATATGTATCGTTATCGGGATAAAAGAATTTGGTCATGTCGCAAAGCCCTATATGTGTGTGTTATTAAATAAAACTTACCAGCTAATGGCCACAGAATTTTGTCATGACATTATCAACAGGCTACTCACAGTTCACTAATAACTTTCACAGTTCACTAATAACTAACTGGAGACACCCAAAGATTACCTCTTGCCATTTCAAGAGCCACTTTCCGTAATGAATCAAAAGATGTTGTTTGTAGTACAAACTCGTCCCACTTTCGCTGTTATTATGACTCCCAAATCTGAGATCAGCTTTTCTGTGGTGCTATGCTGGAGCCATTTTGTTCTGTCCTCGGGCCAGGTCTTTCGTGGTGGAAATGCACAGAACCAGTTCTGGATTGGGAGAAAGCCCAGCACTGGTTCCGGTACCACATGGATAGAAACAAGGCATAGCAGCTGGCAGGATTTGAAACCTCTGACACCTACCGCTTTACTTTGATGAGAAAAGTTCAGAGATCTTGGTAGTATCTGTCCCACCGCAATGGGATTGTAAAGTGTAACTCAATGCTAAGTAGACATGTAGCAGAGTAGAAAGCATAAATATTTGCTGCAAGATGTAGTAGAGTAAAAGTCAAAAGTGTCCATGAAAATTCTACTTAAGTAAAGTACAGATATGTAAAAAATGTAAGTGCAGTAACAAAATACAATTTCCACCACTGAACGTCAGGTGGGTGACATGTCCAGGCTTCTCCCCACATAATCACCAAACAGCAACACCTCAAGATGGAACCCTACATCCAGCCAGACTCCTATCTGCGGCCTGACTCCTATTGGCAGCCTGTCTCTTACCTCCAGCCTGACCCCAACCTGCAGCCTGATTCCGACCTGCAGCCAGACTCCTACCTTCAGCTAAAATCTTGCCTCCAACCCTGCTCCTACCTGCAGTTGGGATTCTACCTTCAGCTAGACTCTTACCTCCAGCCTGACTCCTGACTTCAGCCTGATTCCTACCTCCAGCCTGACTCCTGACTTCAGCCTGATTCCTACTTTCAGCCTGACTCCTGACTTCAGCCTGATTCCTACCTCCAGCCTGACTCCTGACTTCAGCCTGATTCCTACCTTCAGCCTGACTCCTGACTTCAGCCTGATTCCTACCTTCAGCCGGACGCCTCCTTGCAACTAGGATCCTACCTTCAGCCAGAATCTTACCTCTAGCCTGACTTCTGCCTGCAGCTGGACTCCTAACTCCAGCCAGGTGCTTACTTCAAGAAGGTGTGTGCAGGTCTTCACCCCGCAATTGGTGCATGCTAATCCCATCCTAGATGGCTGAAAATGCAATAATGGCTGAAGATGCTAATCTCTCTCCCCCTAGACAGTCTGCAGAAATGCCTGGACTCCCATAATCATCATCACTCTCTGCTTGTCACACTTTGTCACTTAATGAAAACAGTCCCATGTGTTTAGTGGCTGGTTGCTACTGTGAAAATGTGCAATACCATGCAGTTTGACACACCCCACAGAGGTAAAATGAGAAGGTGTAGCGGTAAGCATGACTCGAGAAGTATGCTTATCCTGTAAGTCCTCGTCCCCTCTGTACCAGGGTAACATCAAATGTAAATGAGCGCAAGAAGCATGCTCACCTGTAGAGGTCTGCTATTCCAGTGGATGGCTTCAGCAGGAAAGCCAGGGCACCGAGCCAGGCCAGGACCAGCATGCCTTGGGCTTTTCAGATTAAGGTTGTTCCTCTGGGATAGTCTCAGTGGGGAATTGCAGTGGGGACTCACTTCCCTGGTATCCCTCTGTCTGCTTCCCTCGCTTGTTCCTTAATTCTGTGGCTCTCTCCTCACCCTCCCCCTCCCCCTGTTTCTCCCTCCCTCCCTCCCTCCCTCTCTCTCTCTCTGAAGGACCTGAGCTGAATCCCAGATGAAGCGTTCCTGTTTTTTCCTCTTGTTCCATGCTGAAATTCCAGAGGTGGACTGTCGGTCCACAGTGACACAGGTTGGGGGAAGGTTAATTTGGGGTGGGGGGCTGATGGAGAGTTCATTTAAAATATGTTTTCACATTTCCCTGCTAATTTCCTCAGCACCCCCCCTGCCCCCAGCATTACGTATTTTCATGCACGTCACTTCCAAAGCATGTATCCTTGGAGCGAACCCTCCACTCCCAATGCCCCCCCCACCCCAGCCAGAGGTCCCCGGGACCAGGCTCACACAGGAAATGGCCCATGAGCTCAGGTAGAGGACCCCCTGTGACTCCCCTGCTGCACATGGCAGGGCACAGACCAGCAGAAATGCGACTGGTGTGGACCTTTTCGCCAGGGTAGGGTGCTGACCCCTCGCTTTTGCAGGAGAATATTATTTAATATATTTAATATCATTTATGGAGATGCCGGGTAACTGGTGACTTCCCCGTATGGCATCCATTGCTCCTGATAAAAGAAACAGGCTACATATAAATCAGACTTAAACCGGAATACCAGGAAACTGCTGCAGAGCTTTAAAATGCAGCGTTGCAGCATTAAAACTCACATGCAGCTTACACATGCTATACTGTACATTTCAAATATCATGACAGCAAAACCCTGACAGCTTCTTCACCTGTCTCAAGGGAACATTATGGGACTACAATTGGGGTGGCCAGGGGCAATAAATCTGGCCAACTAATTCACTAGTACTGATCCCCTCCCCCTGGTCTGTATGTTCTTGCCCCTGGCCCTCCCCTAAATATAACTAGCCCCTATTGGCCATCCCAGTCAAAATCTTCTGCAGACTCCACTGGCCTGAAAGCTTCTGTTTAAGTTCATACCATTTAACATTGACTGCTAACTGAAGCCACAGGCTGCCCTATATATCTGTGGTGGACATTGAGCGTCCTGCTCCATGCTGGCGGATCCAAGCTGGATGTGAATGTGTTCTCCTGTGCCAGGCTGAGCCTGATAGGGCCTCCTTCAAAGGACAGCACTAAGTAACCTGACCAATTTGCTAGTTGCAAGTGACGGACCTCCATCCTCACACCAGGATGATGTGGGCTTGGAAAGTATATATATCGCGAACAGTTTGCAGAAGAGCTTTTCTTTTAGTGAAGTACACAATAGTTTGTTACTTTTACATATCTCAATCCCAACAACTGTTTATATGGCTGGGGGGGGGGGGTATGCAGGCTGGAGCTTGTCCCAGACAGTGTAACACCCTGGATTGGATTCCACTCCGTCACAGGGGACACACACTATTTAAAACAATGCATAGTACCAGACTATCTTAAGGAAACCAGCATGATGTGAGCAGAACATGTTAACCCTACATACAGAGAGGGGTTCAAACTCCCACCCCTGTAGGCGAAGTGTACCCACATGCCATCATTACAGTAAACTGCAATTTTCAATTACACACACACACACGCACACATCCATATGCGCACATATTTCATGCAATGTTACCCTACTCCACCACCAGAGGGCACCTGTGAGCATTTGCACAACGCCATGCCATCATTGGATTTCCAGCACAGACAAACAGATGCAGGAGCTGAAGCATATCACAGCACCCAAGCTTTATCTGTTCCTCCTCTGTTTGAAGATCCTGCTGGTTACTCATTGACTAGCGGACATGATAGATGACACTCCTCCGACTAGTGCCACGTTATAGACATAAGAATGACAATGTCTGGCGTGCCTGGAAATATCAATCCATGTTAAAAAGCTGTAATTTATCTGCTTACAGCTGGTTGTTCAGGCAGTACTAGAGTATAATTTACCTTATCTACAGTATCCATTTTCTGCTTTAATTAATGCTGTGCTTTTGACACAGATTTTTTTGGTTGTAAACTATCTACAGTACGGTCCGTTTTTAGAAGTGTGCGTTTCAGTATCATTGTCCACGAGTACTAGCGCCTGTCTAGTCATCTTAAGTTGTCTCGCCTACACCCTGAAATTTCATTGAGATGGTAGTGGAATTTTACCAGGGAAAAAGCCGTTACTGCTGCTGTGACTTTTTCAGCCAGTAGTGGGCGATATCTGTTAGATTTTGCTCCAGCTCACAATAGGAAGTTCCGTTGTTTCACATCCTGCTTTTTTCTGAACTTATTAGCTCAAAGCATGCCGAGGGGAACAAACCCACACGCACGGCCGATTTTGTCAAAAGGAAAATCAAAAATTCAGAGCAATCTGAAGTAATGTGACCTTTGCAGAAGCTGCAACTGAGCATTCAGAAGCATCTTAGCTACTGATTAAAGTCCTTGTACTTTGCTGTGGGACTTTATGTGCAGCCAGCTTCTTTCAGGAAACATCTGCAGCAACATCCTGGAATGCTGATATATACTTTGTTTCTCGCTCTCCATTTGAACTTTTGACATCAATGGGCTCCTGTAGCCACCGTGCTACTTAATCCTCCAACACAAGTGCCAGTTATAATACGTGGAAGCGTCTGTGGTCGGGTAAACAAAATGCAAACTACACAGAGCTTGTCTCTGTTCCATTCTTGGGAGCATAAAGTTACTGTTGCTTGTCTTGAAATCGGCAGGTTGAGGATGATATCATTAAGCTCCGCCTCCTCTGACTTGCAGGTATCCTTTGTAATACAGAGTGAAGATGGAAACCACCAGCCTTGACTATAAAAGGAAATTGGGGATTCATAGTAGAGTTATCTTTGAAAAGGCCTGCCACCCAACCACATCCTGCCCCAGGCCATAGGAGACGCTGCGCCTGTCACCGCTCCGTGGCGTGGCTGATTTAGCTAACAGTGTAACTCGCAGGTGTTCCTGCCTTCGAGGGGGGAGCCACAGTGCCACCTGCATCGGCAGTGGCTACACTACCCTGCGACTGAGAAGCGAGAAAACGCGATAAAGGGCGTCAATATCCTCTGTGTCTGCCATACCCCCTATCCATACGGCACCCCCAGCATTCAACCAGCATCTTCCTCAGATCACATTGTCACCGTATTGGCAATGCGTGCTGTTTTCATAGGGACACCGTCAGGCAAATGTCAACCACGTATTTAAGGAGCCCCTTAAATATGGCTAACTGTGCATTAGCTCAGCAGGCCACAGTCTTTGCTTGGGTGCATATGGCCAGCAGTGAACCAGGAAGAGATCTTAGACCTCTCATATTTCCGGTCACAAGGGGGTTTGCTTTGCCAGTTCCCATAATAAACAGTCATTGACTTTTGCCGTTAAATGCCCTTATATAAAGTGGGCCGGGCTGTTTCTCATTAGACGTCTTCCATAAATGTGTCTGCTATCATCAATATGGTGACATAATGCACTTACTCATTGCTCTGGGATGAAATGCGAGGCTAATTAGGACGACATCCTAAAGGATAGGGGGAGCCTTCGGCAGCACAGGCAGGTACAGCTGTAAAACCTTTATGGAGGAACTGCTGTACTTCAGCCTTTTATGACCGCTGGTTCCGCTTTAATGCGCCATGGCACCACATGGCTATTTTGATCAGCTTGGTGTTAGAGGAATTCCTGCAGCAGAATGGACCTTTAATGATATTGTCTGGCAAACTTGTACCCTTTTGTACTGTGCTAATGATCTGAACATATCAAGAATATCAATAATATAAGTTTTTCTTTGCTTTTATTGTATTATATGTTTTGTATTGTATTGTATTGAAAATATCTTTATCTTTATATGTTTTATTCTCCAACGATGAGAACCCAGAGGCCACAGATGTAAATAACATTAATGTTGTTAATATCCAACAAACAAAGAAGTGTTGTGCTCTGCCTGGGATGAGATCCTCCTCATGACACTGACCAAGATAAGCTGAAGATGGATGAATGGATAGATGGATGAGTGGATGGGTGGATGGATATATAGATGAGTGGATGGGTGGATGGATAGATGGATGCATCCTTGCATGGATCAATGGATGGATGCATACCTAATACTGATAGATAATCTTGCATCCCACAGAGTTGTGCTGAGCCACACTAGTGCAACATTCAGGTTGACTTGGTACTCATGGACTTGGTTCCATGCCAACATGGGCCGCATGCGTGTCCCCCACCCGCTCGCCCCAGACTCTGACAGAGTCGTCCCTTTTGTAGGTGCTCCGCCGGGTATTCAGCAATGGCTGAGCATTACTCACGTTTATGCTGGTTACCTGTTGCTCATCAGCGCTCCCCACAGGCCCACAGATGTCCGCTAGGGGTGGTACGGGGTGGTGGTGGGAGCAGAAGAGGTCTGAGAATGCGTGGCTTAAGGTTACCTCACTCTCCTGACTGTCGGAGATTTGAACCAGAGAACAGTCGGCCGAGAAAATTAATACTACCAATGATATCTGACCAACTTCCATCTGAGGAGCGATATTAAATTGGGGCACTGCCAGTATATGAAGTAATGTTCAGTACATAGCAGGGAAAGTTTTCTGGTAAGAAGTGTTTTTCACTGGCACTGTGTTTGTGCCAATTACTGGACGAACACTCCCAGATGTTTTCGCAGGGACGGGGGTGTGCACACCCTCCCAGTGCCAGAGAAGCTCGGCCTGTGTTTATAATTAGTCTCAGCGGTAACTCGCAACATTGGCTTCCCATCATTCCCATTAACCACGCTATTGGAGAAGCCCCCCCCCCCCCCCCCCCCCCCCCGGGGCGGGGGGGGCCTTGGGACATGGCGGGGGCAAAACGAGTGGTGAGGGGTCTTCGGTGGGAGGGGGGGGTTTTGGGGGGATTGTAAAAAAGTGGAG